>CM060389.1:132487496-132951102 GCA_030545235.1 Helianthus tuberosus
ATCTTTGGGCTCATGTTATCTTTGGGCTTGTTATGAGACTGGGCTCTGGCCGGTTTGTTATTGGTTTGTTTGAAGTGGTTGTAACAGATTGATATAGCTGGAAGTTGAAGATTCTTTGTGTAAAATATGAAGGGCTGCGATCATCATGCTCTTAAGTTTTGGACTTGAGTGTAAATATGAAAAGGGACTGGTATAAAAGTAGAGTTCTCTGGACATCATCATTCATTCACCCTTCTTCTATGTTACGCATCATTTTCCAGTTCTCGTTCTCTCTGTGAGAGATTATTAGGGTTATTTATTTGGTTTGGATAAAGATTGTTGTAATCTCTCTGATGTATTGTGTGAGAGATCAATCTTGGAGTTCCGATAATCATCAGTGGATGATTGTCTAGTTGTTTTTGTATTTTCTTTAGAGGTTGTTCTTGTTAAACTCTACTGTTTGAGAGTTTGACGTTCATACATTGATGATCATCAGTTGATGATCATCCAGGTAATTTTGTACATTGTTTGTATAATTTCTGATCTCACATATTGTGAGATCTAGGGTTTGTGGGGTGTTTTTTCGGTTTGGGTTAAATAATAAAGTTTTAAGTCACTTTTTGTCGCTTCTCTTGTGTTTCATGTTGTTCTTTATGTTTTGTATTGAATATTCATACCATTTTGACAGTATGAAATCATTGGAAACAAGATTCAAACCTGAGACCTGTTCTAGAGGGAAATCAAGTGCTTACCAATGCACATCCTTGAAGGTTTACACATTTAATTTGTGGCGCCCTAATCATCAAGTGCATCCTAGGGCGTAGTTGTTCTTTGTCCTTGTCGTATCTCTTCATGGCCGAGGTCTCTTATCAGCCGAATGTATATCGCACACACCTCAGCGGATGAAGTAGATACCCCAAGTGCTTTATCAACTAAAACAACCTTTGCCTAAACACGCCGATGGTCTAACAATTCCCAGTTTGCAATATGTGTGATTATCTATCATAAAGGGGTCTTTTCTACAAAGCTATTTCCTTTAGCTCCCAAAGGTCATGATATGCATTTGAATTGTGTAATTTTTGAGGGACTATCACTTTTGTCACAAAACCTCTCAAATCATTAATATAATTATTTTCAAAACGGATTAAAATATTTTCTAGTTAATAAATCACATTGTGCAAACAAGAGATACAAATATACACATGTAGACATAATGATGGGAGTAGAAGTTATAACAGAAATTCAAACACAGTTAAAAAAAATAAGAAAAAAATGATCAAAGTTGAAGCTTGACACAATTCCGTAAATTCGTAAAACATGTTTGTAGTTTGTTTCGCATGGTATAATAATCAAAGAAACATTACTGACGTATTTCCATAAGATTTCATAGGCATTGATGCATGTCTTCTTAAGGACACTTTTTTTGTATTTAGTGTATCTATTCAAATTGGGCAAAACATCTATTTTGTGGTGTAATTAAGTCCATAATCTTCCTCGAAAATGAAATGTTTTGAGAATTCTAATTTAGCGAGTTTACGCTAACTCGTGCGTTGATGCGGGATTCACAAAAAATAAACGTTAAATCACGCACGCACCTTGCGGACCATTACCTAAAACTTGTTATATATGAAAAACAAAATAACTAAGTCGAAACGATAACATTGGTTCCTTATACTATGGACAATCCCTACAACAGAAAAAACCCAAATATCCAAAAGAATTTACATTGATCGAGAACAATAAAAATACAGGCAAATAAATTAAAGTTTTGCAAATCAATAATTGTTGACCTGAGATTACAAACATATATTAATTGCCACTTATTTTGATTGATATACCACAACCCCATAACGATTTAGTATACTAACGTTATGCAGTGCATTTTACATGCAATGCATTTTACCGATCGATATTTAGAGTTTCTTTTTGAAACGTTATACACAATATACATAACAAACAAACAAATCCAACACATTATAAAAAAAATACATCTTTTCTTTATCTATGTTATCTATATCTATATTAGTATATAAAACATACATTTTCTATGTATAAAATGGTATTTTTCCCATCAAATTTTAAGATGACATATGAAGAGTCAAGTTAAAATGCGTAACTTTTTGCTTTTTTCTTTCATTCATACCCCTCTTCCCTTGATCAATGGCATTTGTGTCTAATAAATCTATACTATATATTAGATTGTTTATAAAAATAAAAAATAAACTTATGGGTAATAAACTCATCACATTCATCAAGAACATATATTCAAAAATACATTCTATTGTATTTGTGTATTTGGACTAAAGGACTAATCAATGAACCCATATTAATCAAATTTAACATAAAATATGTTTTGTAATTTTAGAGAAGTAATTTATAAATTTTGATGTATTTGTCAACTCTGCCGCTAGACGCGGGTTTCCCACTAGATATAAAATGTTGCACTATACTATATATTGTTTATCATAAGGGTTTCACATGTGTTGCAGTCGCGAAGAGCGAGTACTTATATATATATATATATATACACACACACAACGTATATACGAATTTTTAACGTTTTTAGTTTTGAATTATGTTCTCGGCCCATATTGTCGACTCCGCAGCAACGCACGGGTTCCCCACTATATGTATTATAAATAGATCGAAATCCAACACATTATAAAAAAAATACATCTTTTCTTTATATGTATTAAATTGAAACAGTATTAAAGTATTTGAAAAAATAAAACTAATAGAGAAACAAAAGCCGAGTAATTGAAGAGTAGTTTTTATTAGGTTGAAATGTTTAAACTATTTTTCCAAACCCAAACAATTGTAAATAAATAACATTTTCTATTAGGTCTAACTGGGCCACAATCTAAACTTCAAAAAACCCACCCAATATATAGAAAACAAATAGGGTAGTTTCTATCTACATCGTCATCTTCCATCTCTAGATATTATCATCGACCTAGCAATGGCACCTTGCATGAGAGAGATTATATTCATGTTACCTTTTTGCTTTTGTTTTTCTTTCAATTAGGAGGATATTGAAGGGTCAAAGTATCAATTAACATCACTGTTAAAATTTATGGTCATTCCTGAGAATTCAAGGACCTTTTGAGGTGTTATGCGACATTTAAAAATGGGCCCTTAAAAATATAAGTTAATGCAATGTGATTGTAATTAACAATAAATAAAACAAAAATGCGGTAAAATAATCTATTTTATTTGTGAGTATATTGTAAATTTTTAAAAGAAAAATTATTGCATACTCTCTAACTCAGTGTTACTCTCTAATATATAGCCGTCTCTAGGGGTGGAGGGGAGTAATCCCGACCAAGGCATAATTAAGAAAAGCCTATATGTATGTGTGTGTGTGTATATATATGAGTTAATTACATAGTTAGTCCCTGTGGTTTGCACAAAGTAACATATTTAGGTACTAATAGTTTAAAATCACATTCTAGGGTATTAACTTTTCATTTTGTAACATTTGGAGGTATTAACGTTATTTATAGGTTTAAAATCACATTCTATTAGTACCTAAGTATGTTATTTTGTGCAAACTACAGGGACTAACTATGTTAATACCCTAGAAGTTAATACCTCAAACGTTACAAAATGAAAAGTTAATACCCTAGAAGGTGATTTTAAACTATTAGTACCTAAGTATGTTATTTTGTGCAAACCACAAGGACTAACTATGTAATTAACTCTCTCTCTCTCTCTCTATATATATATATATATATATATATATAGAGGAACGGGTTCAGGAGAGAACGGTGAAAAGTGTGAGAACGGATCCTGGCCCAACACGTGGCAGGGGGTGCTAATTGTTATTCGGGGGTACGATTGCCCTTTTATACGTTCCCTCCTTATTCGCGTCATAAATCTCTTTCAAATTAAAACTCCATAGATTTATTGTTAGCTGTTACCTCCTT
Organism: Helianthus tuberosus; assembly: GCA_030545235.1. NCBI lineage: Eukaryota > Viridiplantae > Streptophyta > Magnoliopsida > Asterales > Asteraceae > Helianthus > Helianthus tuberosus. The sequence continues at coordinate 132,491,402 of CM060389.1, forward strand.
TGCAAGCTTTCTCAGATCTATGGCGTTTAACGTGGATTCTGTTTGACAAAGTAAAATTCGTTGGCGTTTTCTATTTTTGTTCCAGCAAATCATGCAACAGATGTGGTGTTTTGTTCTTTTATCATTGTTTCATTGTTTTTTTTTTTGTATTAGTATTTTTATAATGTGTTGTATGATTTTCAATAACGTTATTCAGTTATGCAATTTAATCGCGTTTTAATTGGTATTTAAACAATTATTAAGAACTGACAATTGGAGTTTTCAATATTAATTTTAATTGTCGTTTACGTTCTATTATATTTCTTATGTTTATACGATCATTGGCGTTTTACATCTATTTGATTAGTTTTAAATTTTATTTAGTAGTATTTGTGAACATCAGTTATTACTATTTTGTTAATTTGTGTAAACATCAATTTTGTTAATTATGCCGTTTTCATTATTATGTTATATTTTGTTAATTATTTATGTTGTTAAGTGTTTTTAATTATTCATCTCATGGCTTTTTTATCATGTCGTTTTTAAATTATGTGTTTATTATGTCTTGTTTATTATTCAATTAATGGTGTTTTAATATATAATGTTATTATGAGACATCACTGTGTTTTTCTGATTTTTCTGTTCCTCAGTGTGTTTTCTCAGATGAAGTTTCTTCCTCGAGTCAAAGGCTTTGCCCCAAAACTGGATTACCATTTATCATTCCTAACGTCAGTGAAGAAATAAAGGCCACAATGGACATGGTATTCTCAAGCCTCGATGATTGTTATTCAATGTATGTTAAGTATGCCAAGGAGTGTGGGTTTTCAGTCAGGAAAGGGACTACAAAGACAAACTCTAAAGGTGTCTTACATATTAAGTATTACCTGTGTACGAGATCTGGGTTATACAAGGACAAGAAGGTTGATACGTTGGACCCCAATCAAAATGAGCGAGTAGTGCGATCCAACTTTTCAAAGAGGATTGATTGTGGTGCACTGTTATGTGTACTTTTTGAGGCTGGATTATGGAAGGTGTATAAGTTTATCGATGAGCACAATCATGATCTTGTTGAACGTCCTGATAAGCATTTTCTTCCAACTGAACGACACCTCACTCAGCTCCAGAATCATGTTTTACACAACATGTCTAAGCTAAATTTGGGTCCTGTCAAGGCGTTTAATGTTATGAAGACTTGTTTTGGTGGTTTTGAAGACGTGGGTGCAAGTAAAGTTGAATTTAAGAACTATAAGAGGCAAATTAACTTGTTTATAGGGGAATAAGACGCCGATATGGTTGTGAGACATTTGAATGAAAAAAAACATTCCCAGCCTAATTTCTCGTATGATTACTTCACAGACGAAGAAAATCGTTTGAAGTGACTTTTTGAAAAAATAAAACTAATAGAGAAACAAAAGCCGAGTAATTGAAGAGTAGTTTTTATTAGGTTGAAATGTTTAAACTATTTTTCCAAACCCAAACAATTGTAAATAAATAGCATTTTATATTAGGTTTAACTGGGCCACAATTTAAACTTCAAAAAGCCCACCTAATATATAGAAAACAAATAGGGTAGTTTCTATCTACATCGTCATCTTCCATCTATAGATATTAGCATTGACCCAGCAGTGGCACCTTGCTGATCGGAGTGTCGCGCTCCGGTCAAAGATAATATTTATAGTCCCAAATTACCCTTAAAAAATAGTTAGTGGTAGTAAGGGGTCGAACCACGAAGAGTATGTGGTTTGTGTATGGATTTGATCAAATTATAAAAAGATGTCACAATTTATGAAGCTTACTAGGTTGTTTTTATGAATTTTTGATTGATTGAAAGATGTGAATTAGAATTACTAAAATAATAGGATTGATTAACAACTAATGATTAACAATTTGCAAGAAATGAAATTTGATTACTTAAACAAGATGAGTAAACAAGGTTCACACCCGGTTCGGTAATTGCAATCCTAGGGTTTCTACATGTTTTAGGTTCGATTCAATTGCAAAGATGATTAACGGATTTAGTGTCACGAGGTTTAGGTGCCAAAAGCTATCAACGTTATAAATAACGGACCACAATGCACTTCGTTACCAAGAACATGTAAACTCTAACCTAGACAAGGCATAATTGCACATAAACATTTCATAAAGTCAAATTTAGTCTTCACTCGACAATTTATGAATTCAATACAAATGCGAGACAATTGTCATAAGCTTCAAAATCAAATAACAAATTGTCACAAAATCAAACCAAGAACAATGTTTAAACCCTAGACTTACAAAAACCTACACCGGGGTGAAACCTCCAAGAAATTAGCCGCTCATGGAAGGACGAACGCTATCACCGGAAATTGAGAACTCGAAGTTAAACATCTTGAAACCTTAAGAATAGTGGATGATGAGGTTTAGGGTTTTGGGTAGGTGATGATGATGAACGGATGAATGGATTGAAGTGGAGATGGTGATTAGGGTTATGGAATGGTGATGAATCGGATGTTGATTCGGGTTGTAGAGATGATGATGGATGGAATCGTAGGTGATAGATAGTGATAATGGCTCCAAGATGTGCTTCAAAACTTCAAAAACAAGTGTAACTCCCCGAATAATAATGACCAAACCTCTTTTGATTCGTTCAAAACCCCCAAAATCAACTTTTGCGTGTTTGCAGAATAGAGGAGCCGTCGCCGACGGCCTGATGCCCCGTCGGCGACGGTCCGTGTATATTGACTTGAAGCCGACGGCCAAACTTGCTGTTTACGGTAAATTCTGGCTACGCACATTTGCACCGGTCGTCGGCGACGGCCCATATGGGCGTCGGCAACAGTGCCCAGAACTCTGTTTCTTCGTTTTCCGCGTTCCTTGCTCCCGGTTGACCCGTTTCGCATCCCGGTGGCTTGTTTTTCATCCCTGTGGTCCGTTTAGTTCCCAATTAGCTCCTTAAACTTCACAAGACCTGCAAAACACAAATCCTTTTACAAGTAGGCTATTCGGGATTAAAAGTTAAGTAAAAACATGAACTTGGACATAAACGAACACCGATTTTCGACCACGCATCACATCCCCACACTTGTCTTTTGCTTGCCCTTAAGCAAATCTGTTTTTCACTTTCACGTGGGTCGAACAACAAATACACTCCCCATTCCCGAGAGGAAGGTTAAGGTCCAATGTCATGCTAAAGTTCAAACTCTTTACAATTTTCAATATATTTAACGGTAATGTGATTTCGCATACACAAATGGTTACCCAAGATTAACCCGCCCGTGAAACCAACAATTCATACACATCCCTCACAAAGTTCTCTCCACTCGGCTTGTAAATTGGCTAATGTTTATAATGTATTAGCACTTCAAAGGATATTCACTCAAAACCGATTAGAACGCATACCCGCATAAGCTTGCAACTCAATCATTCTCCACCATCGATCACGAATACTAAGCACAAGTCATAAGGTCTTTGTAACGGTTGTAACGGGGCTAGGCTAAGGGTAGGAAATAGGATATTTAAAGTGGCTAAGGTGATGAAAATTCGATTTTTTATTACAAACCACTAAACTAAATATAAACATCAATTATGAGGCAACAACTTTCGCCTTTTATTCAACAACTACTAACACTTCTTTTTGTGTTTTTCTCAATGCTTTTTCAATTCTTTTTCATAACATTTTCTGATTTTTTTTTCAATAATAAAAAACAACTATACAAATACGACTCCTATAATCGAATTTCCATCACACGGGTTTAAAAGAAAAAAGTTTAAGGTTATGGGCTATAGGGTGATCAAACGAAGGGATTAGGCTCAAAATGGGCGACTAGGGGATTTGTTTGGGTAAGGATAGATAAATGGTTTTAAAGAAAAGGTTTACCTAATGCCTTAATCATTCTCGTGCTTGTATTCGGTCTATGGTCTCAAACGTATCAAAAGTTGCAAGTTCTACAATATATGACTAATGGTCCACTCAAACAAAGAAACATAGGTATGTAATCTATGATATTAAAGTGGCTCAAAACCTCACATATCTAAAAGGGTATGGTATGTGACATGCATAAAAGACTAGTTTCTTAGGTGGATTATTCCCAAATAACCACCCGCTAAATACCCTTCATGCTATTAACATGAACTTGACCATGACAAAAGACCAAATGGGTTGTGACATCCCTCGTTAACTTAGTTACTTGTGCTTTTAAGATCGCTTTTGAAACAAGGTATTTTTGCAAAAAATTTTGAAATTTTCCCCCATCCCCACACTTGAGGTAAACATTGTCCTCAATGTGTAGTGTTTAAATAAACAGGTCAAAAACGAAAATTTTTACTACTCCCCCATCCCCACACTTGAAGTACATATTGTCCTCAATGTGTAAGAACTAGAGTATTAAACGCACAAGGGATGTGGCACGGCTAATTCCCCAATATTTCACCCCGGAAAATAATGTACAATTTACAATCCCACTTATTTGCTAATCTAAAGATCAAAAGTAAAAAAGAAACGTATGCACCTGGTTTTTGAGCTCATTCTTCGTATGCTCCTCTCCTCTTCAGGCCAGTGAGGGGTTGGATCGGATGGGCCTCGTGGATGGGGAAGGTTGGGGTAATCGGTCCACCCCGAGTGCTCGGAATAAGGGAGACCGGCTTGATAGTTTCTTTGATGGCGCTCCTGATCGTGGAGCACCTTGGCATTATTAATATCCATTTGGTGAGAGACGGCCAAAGCTCTCCATCGGCGTTGCTCCAATTCTCTTTGTGCATTTTGACGCCTTGCCTCTTCTTCCTCCCATGCCCGTCTTTGGGCCCTTTCTTCCTCTTGCAACTGTAAAAAGCGTTCCATTTGTGATCGTTGTAACGCTTGTTGCAGTTGTTGTTCCTCCATCTGCTTCTCCATCCTCTCGCGAAAGGATGCTTGAAAAGCCCATTATTCTTGCGAGTACGCCCCTTGCGCCTCTTCCCATTCTTTCCTGCTCGCGTGGTATTCTATCCCTTCGCCAATGCATGCCGATACATTAACGTAAACCGCTTGTTGGCCACGGGTCCATAACCAGTATGACGGTATCTGCCTTTGGTTCACAAAATTTGCCACATCGGCAGAGATTTCCCTATGCTGCTTCCTATACCTCCGCCTCGGTCCCCGCGGACCGGAGGGATCCGTCTCCTCCTCAACATCAGGCATCTCCTCATCTCCTTCCTCTTCATCACCCTCTTCATCACCCTCTCTCGGTTCAGTGAATCTGTAACTATCTCCTTGTTCATCTTCAACCGTGTGAAGATGACCAAAAGCCTTCACAGTTATCTTCCAATGTCGCCTCATGGAGGCGAAGCTGAACTGATTGATGGGTTTAGACACCCACAGTGACTCCTGAGGCAAAGCATTCTGCTGCAAAATCATTGCGCTAATCAGTCTCACATAAGGGATCATCTTCCGCTTGAATGATTCCCTTGTATCCCATGTATTGATCATCACAATTTGATGCCATGATAGCCTTGGCGTCCCATACAACAATGAATGTAAAACCCGGCAGTCGGGTGCCTTCACTTTACCGCGGTCCCCAAACCGAACCAACACATTCTCTAACGAAATGCCTTGTAATATTTTTCCCATCAAAGACAAATCGTTTCTCAAATCACCTGCGCCCCCAGAACCTAGCAATACGGATGCTAACATTTGCTCTGGATCAGCTTCATTTCTTTTATTATCCAAAAACTGATCCTAATCGTAGTAATCATACGCTTCAACCCCAAGCAAATCAAATCTTGCTATAGCATTCATGTGCTCGAATGACATGATCATTTGGTTTTTGCCAATGTTGCCGATCAACTTCCACGTAGGAGTCGGCCCGTCAGAATGTTCAAACCGGAGAGTAGATAACCATTCACAAACAGCCCCCAAATACACCCGGGTGGTGATATCCTCGCACCAGTCAAGCACTCGTTCCCACCCAATCTTTTCAAACCTTTGAACTATGCCGATTTTTCAGAACTCTTCGACATTCAACGTACGTTCACATACTGCCCTCTCGGGTACGGGCTTCGAAACACCCGTAACCATCTTCATTTTCCACATCTTCGCCTCTACTCTTTTGTTTCGATACCGGGAAAGGGCCTTATGTTTTTCGTCTTTCCATACTGAGGCCGACTGACTATTCTTGACCTCTTCCCAATCCCAATCCTGTCGAATAAGTTGCCCATCACCTTCTTCTACATTACTTAACTGTTCCCAACGTCTTTGATATTGCCCCGAGCCTGAACCGGCTCCCGAAGACGAACCTTGCCCGGAGGTTTTTGCTTTCTTGCTTCTTCCAAACATAGCTACAATCAAAAGACAAGACAACAATTAGTACACCCCAAATCTTCAAACGATTCCAAACTTTGAACATAATATGCAATGTTGAATTTCAATCAATAATTAGATGTAAAATCTCCTTTTTAAACTTCCAAAGTCGCTCATTTTAACATCTACAAATCAATTTAGCATGTTTATTCATAAAATATTTTTCAAAGTTTCATGAATTTAACAAGTTTCAACATCACAACTATGTTCAATCATGCACTATCTAGTGTAATCACCTCACCAAGACTAGAGCATGCTCAAATCCCACCCAATTCAAGTAAACATTCCTAAATTTATGCTAAAACATCATACATTATGATAAGCAACCTACTCTTAAACAATAAGCTTAAAATTTCGGAAGAAATCAACAATACATATGAAAATCATGCATAAATTTACTGAAATTCCATACCTTTAGCGTAGATAAACAAGAAGAACTAACAAAAAGTGCAAAGCAAGAGACTTGGATGAACACTCTTCAAAACCCTAAAAACTCACGCCCAGAAATCTAGCAAACGAGCAAGAATTGATGGAAACCGTTATGGGGGGTTTTGTTCCTCTCGAAAAACTACACAATTTAGGCTCAAGAATCACTGGATTTGGGTGGGAATCGAAGGAGTTATGAGAAGAAGAAGAATTTAGGGTTCTAGAGAAAAGGTTAAGGAAGATGAAGTGCAAAAGAGATATTGGCAGGTGATTCACGAATTCTCTGGTATTAAGTGATGTTGGGTCGAATTCGGGTGAAGTGTGTGGTCAAAAGATGATCTGGGTCGGGTTTTTATGATGGTATAAATTGATTTGGTTCGAAAATACACCCAACAAGCAACTCAGCGTCGGCTGAGATTTCGGGGGCCGTCGGCGACGGTGTGTGTTTTTGATTAATATAGGCGACGGCCTATTTTACTGTCTACGGACAAATGTTGGGCGACGGAGATATTGGGACACCGTAGGCGACGAGGGAACCAGCCGTCGGCGACGGCTCTTCAATTTTCAATTTTTTTAGAGAGAATTTTATGGACTTTTAATAAAAAGACTATGTACATTAAAAAATCCTAAAAATTATTAAAAATCCTTTTGTGAATTTTTATAAGTTAAATTTTAAAATCGCGGAAACCGTTAACGGCCCTACCACCCCCCCGAAAAGTCGTGTATTGTCCCTAATACACACAAATAAGTCTAAAACATACCTTTTGTCTTCAAGACCCGTTTATGATATCCGAACTTCACACAATTACAAAGGTTAGTACAAAACAAGAACGATTAATCGCAACAATACTCAAACAATTAAATAGATTGTACATAACTTTACAAAATTCGTTACCGGTCCTTTCAGTTGACCTCATAAGTTGGCACACTCACCACGAAGTTCACCAACTCCACATTTTCATCCTTTTTCTCACTGTTACCATCAAGAAACGGTTTAAGGTGATGCACATTAACCGTTTGCTTCGACCCATCCTTCGGGTCCTTGATTGTAACATCTCCAAGCTTCCCAACCCGTGTAATCACGTACGGCCCATCCATTTGCTCTTAAGCTTTCCGGGAAAATATTTAAGCCGTGAGTTATATAGCCAAACCATTTGACCCACTTCAAACTCCTTTGGCTTCAACTTCGTGTCATGTGCCCTCTTCATATCATCCTTGTACTTCGAGGCGCACTCATACGCTTCTTCCCTAAGCTCCTCCAATTCGTAAAGCTTTAATTTCCGCTCTTTTCCTGCATCGTCATATTTCATGTTAACTTCTTTAATAGCCCACCAAGCACGATGCACAAGTTTAACCGGTAAATGACAATTGCGCCCATAGACTAAACGATAAGGTGTGGTTCCAATAGGTGTTTTATGAGCCGTTCTATAAGCCCATAAAGCATCATTCAACTTCGTCGACCAATCCTTTCGGTCCGGTCGAACGGTCTTTTGCAAAATTTCTTTTATTTCCCTATTGGAAACCTCCACTTGACCGCTTGTTTGTGGGTGGTAAGGGGTAGCGATTCGATGGTCAACACCATACCGTTTCAAAAGTTTGCCAAACTTAAAATTCTTAAAGTGAGATCCCCCATCACTAATGATCACTCGGGGATTCCCAAATCTAGAAATTATATTTGTTTGACAAAATTTCAAACAACGGTATGGTCATTCGTCTTGGTGGCAATCGCTTCGACCCACTTGGATACATAATCGACCGCCACCAAGATGTATAAGTTGCCATGCGAATTAGGGAATGGGCCCATGAAATCGATCCCCCACACATCAAAAATATCTACAATGAGGATCGGTTGCATGGGCATTTCATCCCTTTTTGAAATACCCCCTAACTTTTGACATTCAACACAATTTTTAGCGAAATTAAAAGCATCCTTGAAAATAGTCGGCCAATAAAGACCGCTATTGAGCACTTTGTGCCCGGTTTTGTGACCACTGAAATGGCCCCCACAAGCAAATGAATGCAAGTGCATCAAGACGCTAGGAATCTCCTCGTCAGGTAAGCATCTTCGAACGACTTGATCCGGACAAAACTTGAATAAGTCTGGTTCTTCCAACGTGTAGTACTTGATTTGAGATAGGAAGTGCAACCTCTTCCTTCTATCCCAATGAGCCGGCAAATCACCTGTAACTAAATAATTCACAATGTTAGCATACCATGGTAATATTCCAACTTTTAAAATGTGCTCATCTGGGAAATTCTCATTAATCTCTTCACGTGAAGAATCCTCCTCTACAACCAATCGAGACAAGTGGTCCGCAACCACATTCTCACTCCATTTCTTCTCTCTAATTTCCAAGTCAAACTCTTGTAGCAAAAGAACCCATCGGATTAATCTCGGCTTTGCATCCTTCTTGTCCATGAGATACCTAACTACAGAATGGTCAGAATAAACAATGACCTTAGTACCCCATATATAAGCACGAAATTTGTCCAACGCATATACCACCGCAAGTAGCTCTTTCTCGGTAGTTGTGTAATTTAATTGTGCATCCGAGAGAGTCTTACTTGCGTAGTAAATGGCAACCGGTTTCTTGTCTACCCTTTGACCCAATACGGCCCCCACCGCATAATCACTTGCATCACACATAATTTTGAATGGTAACGACCAATTTGGTGATTACAAGATTGGGGCCTCAACCAACTTTTTCTTTAACACGTTAAAGGCATTTTGGCAATTTTTATCGAAATCAAAAGTTTTATCCTTTAACAACAAATTGCATAGGGGTTTTGTTATATCACTAAAACTTTTTATAAACCTCCTATAAAACCCCGTGTGTCCTAAGAACGACCGAATACCCTTAACAGTTGTAGGATAAGGCAAAGTGGATATAACTTGCACTTTTGCTCTATCCACCTCAATCCCACGACTCGAGACAACATGCCCCAACACAATCCCTTCTTGAACCATAAAATGGCTCTTTTCCCAACTCAAAACAAGATTTTTCTCAACACATCTTTTTAAAACTTTTTCGAGTTGGTCAAGGCATGTATCAAATGATGACCCAAATATTGAGAAATCATCCATGAAGATTTCCAAAGACTCCCCCACCATATCTGAAAAGATACTCGCCATACACCTTTGGAAGGTAGCGGGGGCATTACAAAGTCCAAAGGGCATTCGCCTAAATGCGAAAGTACCGTATGGACAAGTAAAAGTAGTATTTGCTTGGTCTTCCGGATGTATAGCAATTTGATTGTATCCAGAATAACCATCCAGAAAACAATAAAATTTTTGCCCGGCCAATTTCTCAACGATTTGGTCAATAAATGGCAAAGGGAAATGATCTTTGGAAGTTGCAGCATTTAACTTCCTATAATCAATACAAATACGCCACCCGGTTACCGGCCGAGTGGCGACCTCTTCACCTGTGTCATTTGTGACGACTTGAATGCCCGCTTTCTTAGGAACCGTTTGTGTCGGGCTTACCCACTGGCTATCCGAAATAGGGTATATGATACCCGCATCTAGCCACTTCAATACCTCCTTTTTAACCACTTCTCGCATGTTCGGATTTAGTCTCCGTTGTGTGTCGCGAGAAGGACTCATACCATCTTCCGTGATGATCTTGTGCATCACCACCGAGGGACTAATTCCCTTCAAATCCGCAATGGTCCACCCGATAGCGGCTCTATGAGTGACCAAAATTATCATCAACTTCTCTTCTTGCTCCCCGGTCAAATTAGATGCAATGATAACCGGGAGTGTGCTACCTTCACCCACATAAGCATACTTAAGATGCTTGGGTAGCACTTTCAACTCTAGCACCGGAGGCTCTTCCAACGACGGCTTCAACTTTGTATCAATGGTTTCCGGAATACTTTCCACTTGATGTGTCCAAGTGGGCCTTCCTTCGTTTGCCGCCATAACCTCCAACTCTTTCACTTCTTCATCCATGCTTCGATTCATCTCTCCTTGTAACCTGTCAAACATGAAACATTCCTCTATTGTGTTTTCCTCTTCGACACTAATGTCACATAGAGGTATACACTCGTCAACAATGTCCGCCATATAGCATTCACCGCCGACTAGAGGATCCGTCAATCCCGAAAAGACATTTAACTGCAACCGACGGTTACCAAAAGTCATGTCGATCGTACCCGATTTACAATTAATTTGGGCATTCGATGTTGCTAAAAATGGTCGACCGAGGATCACCGTTGGTTGCTTGGTTCGGTCCAAAGAGACATAATCTAATACAAGAAAGTCCACCGGATAATAAAAGTCCTCGACCTTAACTATTACATCCGTGACTATCCCACGGGGTAGTTTAGGAGTCAAATCGGCCAACACCACGGTGGTGTTAGACACTTGAAGTGGACCAAAATCACATTGGTCGTATAAACTACCCGGCAAGATACTCACACTTGCCTCAAGATCAAAAAGTGCCCGTGTCATTTTAAATTCACCAACTTGTATTGAAATAATGGGCGCCCCCGGATCTTGAAGTTTTGGTGGAAGTGCACCCGAAAGAATCGAACTTACGTTTTCGGTTAAATCAAGTTTCTTAGGAAATTTGTGAGTTCGTTTTTGGGTGCATAAATCCTTCAAGTATTTAGCATATGAAGGTACTTGCTTAATTGCATCTAGAAGTGGTAAATTGATTTTAACTTGTTTAAAAATTTCCCACATCTCTTCTTGTTGTGGGCCTCGTTTGTTTACCACTTTCTTAGATGGTCCCAACAAAGCTTCGGGATAAGGGGCGGTATTAACCTCCACACCCTTTTCCTTAGCTTTTGGGACGGGAACGGTCACAACGGGTGTATTTTTATTAATTTTTGAATCATTTTTATTTTGACCCGTTTTACCGTTATTACCTTCATCATCACTCGCATCTTCCACCACCCCTTCAACAAACTTGGGTGGTGGTGGCTCAACACCACTATCTATGACTCGACCACTACGTAAAGAAAATTTATTTATTGGTACCTCACGTGTATTTTTCGAGTTCGACCCTTGATGCTTAGGGTTCACCGTAGTGTCACTTGGAAGTCCTCCTCCACTTCCACGAATTTGAGCCATCTCTTGAGCAAGTTGCCCCACTTTCTTCTCCAATGCTTTATGAGATTTATCCCGCACTTCAAATTCTTTCCTTACTTCGGTTGTAAGGGTGGTCATAGCATTCATGAGAGCGTCCATTTTAGAATTGAACGAGTCGTCACCTTGAGAGTTTGATGTACCACCCCCATTTCCACTTTGGTTGTAACCACGTTGATAATTACCTTCACGATTTTGATAACCTTGGTTACCCCCTTGATTGTAATTCCTTTGGTAACCCCCTTGGTTACCACCTTGACAATTGTTATAGGATGATCCACGTTGACCACCTTGATTACCCGATTGGAAATTTGGATTCATTTGATTCGAAGAATTACCATACCGGAAATTAGGGTGATTTCTCAAACCCGGATGGTAAGTGTTGGAGTTCATGTCATATTGCTTTCGATCCCCATACACTTGGTTTACCTCCTCGGTGTAGTCACTCGACCCCGTTGGACATTGCTCGGTTCTATGCCCAATATCTCCACACTCTTCACACACCGCAAATTGTACAGCGTTCACCTCCTTTTTCTTTATACGAGCCATTTCCCGCTCTAAGGTAGAAATTCGATCTTTAGAATCAAGATCGGGAAATGACCGGGAAATGGGATGTTTCTTATCTCTATCGGCCGATTCCTTCTCTTTTAACCGTTTACTCATCCGCTCCAAAAACTCCCAATCATCATCTTCATGATTGCTCAAGAGAGTCTCGTTGCTCGTTGATTCAAGGCGGTTCCATGTATTGTCGTCTAAACCCCGTACAAAACACTTGACTAACTCCCACTTCTCTATTTGATGATGTGGGCACTTTCGCATCAACTCCTTAAATCTTGTAAATGCTTCATGCAACGGCTCACCCGATAGTTGGTGAAAAGACCTAATTTCATCACGAGCATCATCGGTCTTTGCCATCGAATAGTATTCATCAAGGAAGGCTTGTTGCATTTCTCCCCATGTTCGAATACTATTTGCCGAAAGTGTAAGGAACCATTGTTTCTCTTTGTCCTTTAACGAGAATTGAAATAGACGAAGCTTAACTTCCTCCAATGCAAAATTGTGCCCCCCGATTGTGTTACATATAGAGGAGAATTCCGCCAAATGCGTGTACAGTTCGTCGTTAGACCTTCCATTGAAATGAGGAAGTATGTTGATGTAATGAGGTTTACAATCAAACATCCTTCTTTCACAAACAATTGGTGAATCATTCTCGGTGACCACCGGCCTAAAACGGTCATTCACTCCCCGTGGAGGTTGTTGACGACGATGCGGACCGTTAACTTCTTGATCAACCGGTCTTCGGTTGTCCCTTCGATCACCCCCCCCCCCCTATCACCTCTTCTATCATCTCTTCGATTCCCACCTTGGTTACCCCTTTGGTTACATACTCCCACGAAACGAGGAATCCGGTTAGGGTTAGCATTGTTGTTGTTGTTGTAAAACCCATCATTCCAGTTCCGTTGGTAATTGTTTCGTGGTTGGCGGTTATTTTCGTAACCGTCATTTCTTCTATTCCCATAACCGTAGTCATCATCCCCCACATAGTTGGTATTTTGATAGCCAAACTCCTCATCTTCAAATCCTCGTGCATTGTAGATATTACCCTGATTCACGTACCCCTAATCTTCGTCATCATTGACCCGATCATCACAGTAGCCCTCGTCATCCGAATTCTCCGTATGAACACTAACATGCTCCGGCGATTGATAACCGGGAACACTATAAGGTTCGTCATCGGGGATGGCGTTCCTCAAATCATCTATGTTGAAAAATGGGTCTTCGTTCGCGGGATTGCCACGATCTCGGATGCCTCGATGGTCGGAATTGACATTCCGGTCATCAAGGTTGAGGGGTAAGGAGGTTTGTCGATGAAGGTTTTGTTGTTGGGGTGTTCTTTGGTTGTTGTTGGGATTCTGGTTTTGGAAAGGTGGTGTGGGTGGTCCGGTATTGTTGTTGCCAACCGGTCGCTCTTGAGGTATAGGTTGAACATTTTGGGCGGGGTGAAAGGTTCCTCGGGATTGGAATTGGTTTTGGTTGAGGTTTGGGTGATTGGAGTTTTGGTTTGCCATTGAATCGGCTTCAATGGATGGTGTGAGTTGTGGTGTTTGGTTGGTTTGATTAGAAGCAAGAGTTGCTTCTAACCGGCTTGCAAGGTTTCTTCTTGCGACTCTTTCGATTTCCGGTTCGTAGACTAAAGGTGAAGTCCTCCCGGAGTTCCGCGTATGCATACACTACCTGTAACCCGCACAAGTAACACACCCGCGTAACAAGGAAAAAGACAAAGTGCAAAAAGAAACTAAACAACTTAAACAGATAATCACGAAAATTCAAACACTGATCCAAACACAAAGCGCACGCACTCCCCGGCAACGACGCCAAAATTTGATCGGAGTGTCGCGCTCTGGTCAAAGATAATATTTATAGTCCCAAATTACCCTTAACAAATAGTTAGTGGTAGTAAGGGGTCGAACCACGAAGAGTATGTGGTTTGTGTATGGATTTGATCAAATTATAAAAAAGATGTCACAATTTATGAAGCTTACTAGGTTGTTTTTATGAATTTTTGATTGATTGAAAGATGTGAATTAGAATTACTAAAATAATAGGATTGATTAACTACTAACGATTAACAATTTGCAAGAAATGAAATTTGATTACTTAAACAAGATGAGTAAACAAGGTTCACACCCGGTTCGGTAATTGCAATCCTAGGGTTTCTACACGTTTTAGGTTCGATTCAATTGCAAAGATGATTAACGGATTTAGTGTCACGAAGTTTAGGTGCCAAAAGCTATCAACGTTATAAATAACGGACCACAATGCACTTCGTTACCAAGAACATGTAAACTCTAACCTAGACAAGGCATAATTGCACATAAACATTTCATAAAGTCAAATTTAATCTTCCTCGACAATTTATGAAATGCAAGACAATTGTCATAAGCTTCAAAATCAAATAGCAAATTGTCACAAAATCAAACCAAGAACAATGTTTAAACCCTAGACTTACAAAAACCTACACCGGGGTGAAACCTCCAAGAAATTAGCCGCTCATGGAAGGACGAACGCTATCACCGGAAATTGGGAACTCGAAGTTAAACATCTTGAAACCTTAAGAATAGTGGATGATGAGGTTTAGGGTTTTGGGTAGGTGATGATGATGAACGGATGAATGGATTGAAGTGGAGATGGTGATTAGGGTTATGGAATGGTGATGAATCGGATGTTGATTCGGGTTGTAGAGATGATGATGGATGGAATCGTAGGTGATAGATAGTGATAATGGCTCCAAGATGTGCTTCAAAACTTCAAAAACAAGTGTAACTCCCCAAATAATAATGACCAAACCTCTTTTGATTCGTTCAAAACCCCCAAAATCAAGTTTTGCGTGTTTGCAGAATAGAGGAGCCGTCGCCGACGGCCTGATGCCCCGTCGACGACGGTCCGTGTATATTCACTTGAAGCCGACGGCCAAACTTGCTGTTTACGGTAAATTTTGGTGACGCACATTTGCACCGGTCGTCGGCGACGGCCCATATGGGCGTCGACGACGATGCCCAGAACTCTGTTTCTTCGTTTTTCGCGTTCCTTGCTCCCGGTTGACCCGTTTCGCATCCCGGTGGCTCGTTTTTCGTCCCGGTGGTCCGTTTAGTTCCCAATTAGCTCCTTAAACTTCACAAGACCTGCAAAACTTCACAAATCCTATTCGGGATTAAAATTTAAGTAAAAACATGAACTTAGACATAAACGAACACCGGTTTTCGACCACGCATCACTTGCATGAGAGATTATATTCATGTTACCATTTTTCTTTTGTTTTTCTTTCGATCAGGACGATATTGAAGGGTCAAAGTATCAATTAACATCACTGTTAAAATTTATGGTCATTCCTGAGAATTCAAGGACCTTTTGAGGTGTTATGCGACATTTAAAAATGAGCCCTTAAAAATATAAGTTTATTAATGCAATGTGATTGTAATTAACAATAAATAAAACAAAAATATGGTAAAATAATCTATTTTACATAGCTAAATAATTTGTGAGTGTAAAAATGTGGTAAAATAATCTATTTTATTTGATGTGTATCATAAATTTTTGAAAGAAAAATTATTGCATACTCTCTAACTCAGTGTTACTCTCTAATATATAGCCGTCTCTAGGGGTGGATGGGAGTAATCCCGAGCAAGGCATAATTTAGAAAAGCCATATATATATATACATATATATATATATACATATTAGTGGGAATGCCCTCACGTTGCGACGTGTGTTCCGACTTATATCAGATTTAAATATGATGTCTATTACGAGGGTTTCTAACTTTTTATCCAATTCAACAAAAAATAGTCATTACCTATAAGGCCACACACATGCAGAGAAAGTCTAGCAGACTGATTTAGTATTACAAGTATATGTATGTTCTAGGGGTGAGCATATGACCAAATTAAACCGACCTTAACCGAACCGAACAATTAACCGATAATTCGGTTAAGCCATAACCGATTAACCGAAGATTACGGTTCGGGTTTAGCTATGGTGTGTGGCATAACTGAATGAACCGAACCAATCAAAAATAAAATATAACAAATTCATCAATATAAATTATTAGAGATAAAACCCAACTGATACCAAAACCTTGATGCTAGATCCATGTCAGTAAAAAAATAGAGTGGTGTAAAGGATTTCTTATTGTCATAGCACCTGCAAAAAACAACTTTCATCTCTAAAAGAATTCTCTTATTACAGCAGTCGCACACTGTTCTTTAAATCAAAGTTGAATGACACCGACTATTATAAAATGTAAGTCCCTTGACAATCTAAGTCTTAATGTTTAAATGAAAAGCAAAGTTAAACTAATAACTAATATCCCACATTAAGGAAAAAACAGTGGAAAGGAATGACGGATTTCACATAATTTATTTTTAATACCAATTATAGGTTAAGCGGGTCATGTTTAAGTTAGACGTAAATGAGCTTGATTATAACTCGATAACTCATTCAAGGAAGCTTGCTTCAAAGTTAAACAAATTATTTTATATGGTTTTTTCTCCTTTTTATAGCTTTTGAGTGCATATAACCAAAAACTTCAAAGTATAAATATGTTGTTACGCATGACTGAATATTTACTTTTTAACAAATTATTATTTCCTATTATTATACATATTAAAGGAGAGTGCTCATGAATAGTATTTACACATTCACACATTAAATTAAAATATTAGATTATTATTATTATACATATTAAAGGAGAGTGCTCATGAATAGTATTTACACATTCACACATTAAATTAAAATATTAGAATGGTCTCATCAATTAAAGATGTATGAAAACATTAGAAATTTTTTTAGTGAACCTTGTTATTTTAGTATTAAGAATATTAAATACTTTGTTTAAGATATGATATTCTATAAAAGTCTGAATTTGTCACTGTGACATACTTAATTTATCTACGTTTCAATGATATATATATATATATATATATATATATATATATATTAAAAACCGAGATGTAAAGAGTAATACATAAGTGATTAAAGCATAACGGAATTTTTTTAGTGAACCTTGTTATTTTAGTATTATGAATATTAAATACTTTATTCATATTTTGTTTTTCTCTAAGATATGATATTCTATAAAAGTCTGCATTTGTCGCTGTGACATACTTAATTTATCTACGTTTCAATAAAATATATATATATATTAAAAACCGAGATGTAAAGAGTAATACATAAGTGATTAAAGCAGAATGTAAATGTTATAAAAGCCAACTCACGGTTTAATATAGAGTAACACCGTTTTCCTTTTTCTTTATCTTAATAAAATATGCTTTATAAAATTACCAATACACCATTGCAACTTGTTTATTTTATTCAAAATTGAACGCGTCAAATATAATTGGTTATTAAGCTATACAGGTGTCGGTAGCATACCAGTACCGTGACATTTTGGTATAAATTTGTATTAAAGATAGAGTATTTTTTGTATTATAAGCTATACGAGTGCCGATACTGTACCGATCCTGACCGAACAACATTGGTACCAATGTCGGTATCAGAACCTGTACCGGTACCGGTATTCGATTTTTGTTTTGGGCATATCACGACTTTATTTTTTTGGTTTTCCATTTTGCTTACTATAAAGACTACCTATAACGTAATGTACCAAACTGATACAAACTGAATTCTCGCCGCATAGCGCGGGGGAATCCAACTATATATATGAATTGAAGGTTATGATGAATAGTAAAACCAATTTCTTATGTTATTAATTATTTTCATTTTTTATTTTCCAATTTCAACCCTATACTTTAAATAATATACGCTTTTAATCAATTTGGATATATTAACAGAAAGTTATGATGAATAACAGTTGAAATATTTTAAGTATTTATTTTTATTTAGTAATATTTTATCAAGGTATTTGTTCTTTTTATTAGTAGCATTTTGTTTAGCATTCAGTTTGATTTTTTATAATAACTTACGTTCGGATCACTACGATAGCCACACGATATATGTTATCAAACAAAAAACCATAAAAATTAATACATACCAGTACCGATGTTGTTCAGTTCGGTACGGTATGATAGCAATACGATCTTAGTTTATCGAAAGGAAAAACAATAAAAATAAATCACGGTAATGACACAAATGTTGTTAAGTCGATTTCGGTTTGGGTTAGTACGATAGCGGCACAATAGCCGCTTTCCATAATGTTTATACGCCAACGTTGAAAAAAATAAACATAGAATGCAAACTAACCAAACTGATATCAACTGAACAACATACAAATCAAATAATGTGTTGTG
This sequence comes from Helianthus tuberosus, assembly GCA_030545235.1. Lineage (NCBI taxonomy): Eukaryota > Viridiplantae > Streptophyta > Magnoliopsida > Asterales > Asteraceae > Helianthus > Helianthus tuberosus. The sequence continues at coordinate 132,510,021 of CM060389.1, forward strand.
AGGGTTGATGTGTTGTGTTGTATTGCAAGCAGCCGATGCAAGTTCGATTGTTGTTGTGTCCGATTCTATGTGTTGCCAATGTGGGGCTAGCCCACTTGGTATAGGCATATGCCTCTTAAGGGAGATGTTCCAGGTTCAATCCTGGGCAAGGGTGATAAAGATTAGAATTATTGGAGAATAGAATAGAGCAGACCAGGCGTTGTCATTCAAAAAAAAGAACATCGGTACTTGTATGGATAATCGTTTTTATTGTTTTCGATGTAAGGTTTTCTCTTTCGATTACTATAACGAGTGTAGGTACCATAACGAACCGAACAGACACCGACCAAATTTTTGCCTCGAAGCGCGGGGGAAAATCACTAGTTGAGATTAAAAATAACATATAATTAACTAACCTATTTAATAAATAATTTTATATATTTTTTTACTGTTTTGCCATTCTCGTTTTGAACGTGCACATTTTGTGCTTTGGAGATAGGCGAGTCCTTTGCGTCCTTGCGTTTTTTACTACTTAGCTATCAATACAAGTGGGGTAAAAATTAAAAAAAAATTGTATTATGTAACTTATAAAAAGTAAATTTTAAACATATATAAATTATGAGGCCGGTTATTGTACAATAGGGGTTAACGTACGTTGCGTACGAGATTGTTTTTCAACGTGCGAGTTTATGATTCAACATGCGATTTCTGATATAATACAACATGCGAAATTGTTTACCACAACATGTGATTTCTTCATATACACAAACACGCGATTTTGCAACTTTTTGTATACACTAACATGCGATTTCTTCATATACCACACATGCGATTTCTTCATCTACACTAACATGTGATTTCTTCATATACCACAACATCGATTTTCATTTTTTGTAACATAACATGCGATTTGTCATCGCGTACGCAGCGTAAGTTAAGGCATTTTGTACGATACACTTTTTCTATAAATTATAAATGTATATAAAAAACAAACAAATAATTAGTAATAAATGAGCCAAGCCCAAGCCAAACTCAAGCTTTAGATGTAAAGGCTAAAAAGTTTCGAGCTCGAGTTCTCCTAAGTTAAATAATGTATGCTCAAGCTAGGCTCAACAGGTTTACACCTCAAGTGACAGCCATTACGAAACTACAACATTATCTTTAACACTTAACATAATAAGTGAAACCTACAGCATGACTTCCATCAGCCGGGGTTGTTTAGTAAATTAAAAAAATTAAGAAAAAACAGCCCAACCCAAGTGGCCAGTGACCCAAACTGAAGAAACACGTAACTAATTTTAGGTTTATTTAGTTGGGTTTATTTTTCAAACATGAGGGTTAATCTTCTTAATCCTTCCTGAGCTTAGATGTGATCCTTCCTGCAAAACAATAACACCCCGTTAAGCTCATTAAGAGGGGAATATGGGGGTTTCCCTCTTAACCACTCTCCGACGTGAGAATAAGTAACTGTTTTCAGGAAATAAATGTGTGTTAAGTGTGAGAGAGTAGAGAACAGAGTGAATCAACCTGTTGCATGAAGGTCCCTATTTATAGCCGGAGTGGTGTAGAAGGAGATGGGCTTATGGGCCTTGAGCCTGAAGACGACACAAGGAATATCCGCTCTGCCCCTCTAGTGACGATCGTTAGTGTCTTCTAGAAGATCTTCGGCGCTGGCGCACCTTAATTTGAGCCACGTGTCTGGGTTGTCGTTCTTCTTGTCTCTCTGACATCAGCAAGTGAGTAGAGATCATGGGGAAGTTGTCGCTGCCGCCTGATTGGTGCCACGTAGGCATCCTTGTATACTATTTGTCTCATGCACGATTGTTAATCATGGAGCATGATATAATACTGGCTGTTGGACGCTGATTGGCTGTTCCTCTGCCACTCGTACCTTTTATACTTCCTGGAATGATCCTGCGCCTCTGCCCTCGCGCGGCCTTTGGCTTATGCTTAACCAGCCGGCGCGAGGTCTATGGTCAGAGGGCTTTCATTCAAGATGCTAAGTGTGGAATCTGGCCTTAAATCTTGCTTGGTCTTCATGCGCGGTCTAGGCTTTACCTAAGTAGTCCGCGCGGGGTATGCAAGTTGGCCAGATTGCAGTGAAAGGAGTATGGCCCTTCGCGCGAGCTGATTGGTCTGCGCGGCTTTTTGGGACCATACCCCTTCAAGTCCCCCCAGTCCAGTGCTGCTCCATGCGCGAAGTAAATGGTTGGAGCTCTGGATTTTGAAAAAAGAAATGTGTTGGTTTTTAAAGCACTTGCTTAGTCGTTCTAGCCAGCGCGCGTGTAAGGGTCTGTCACTTACTACGGCGCGGCCATTGGGACTGCTTCTTGGAAATTTGTTGCTTTTGAGTGTGGCGCGCATGATCATTGACTGATGATGCATGCGGCACAGCCTTTGCTATCTTCCTTTTGAATTTTCCTCTAATTTTGGGCGGGAAAATCTTTGAGATTTGAATTCTGACAGGTTGGTGCAAATGTCGTTGATGGCGACGTTTGAGTTGACTCCTTGCACGTTGGTCATCATGGTGTTACTGTCGGTTCGCCTTTTGTCAGGAGAGTGAGGTCCACATGCACGTGGTAACCGTCACTCTGGTAATCCCGCCTTACCTGGTGGTCTTTGATTGGTTACGCGCGCAGTGTTCTCGGCACGTTTACCCATCGCATTAAATGCGATGGGTATATATATCCGATGACGGAGAGAGAGAATTGCACGTCTGTTCCTTTGCCTTCTCTATTTTCTCTCTCTGATATTCATATTTCCTTCAAATCTTCAAAGATTTCATAAGCAATCTTCAAGTTTTTCCAGAAGTCGTCAAGAGTTTCGTATCTAGATCTTCAAAGTTCTCCAGAAACTTGTTAAGATCCTCATCCACTTATTGAATATCTTCGAGCATTATTGCAAATGGTTGAAGAAGTAGTTCAAGTTGAAGAGGGTCCGGTCCCGGTTCTCAAGTGGGATCAAGGACTCTTTGAGCAGATCATGAGGGGGTTTCAGTTCCCTGTTGAATGGGATGCACGTTATCCCCGTCAAGGTCAGACGGCCGCCGACGCACCGCCGGGTTGTATAACACTTTTCGCCGATTTCTTCCTTGAAGGTAACTTCCGGTTGCCGGCCACTACCTTCATGGTGTCTTTCTTAGCTTTATTAGGTTGCCTTTGTTACGTTTGGTGGGGCGATGAGTGTGTGCCCGTTGGAAGCTGGCGAGGTATATTGGTATGAGCAGATAAAGGGAAACTTTCTATATCCACCAGCTGGAAGCTTTGCCAATCCTCCTACCGCAACAGAAGGTGCGCAACTTCCTAATCCAAGACCTTTGCGAGGCTTGACTTCTGCTGGGAAAGATATTTTCTATCTTTCCAGCGAGGAGTCCGTAGGCTCATCGAATGGGGAGCTAAGTTCATGGTCTAACATCTTTGCAGGTGTGTTGCACAACCTGGGGATAGACCCAGAAAAGAACCCGAAGAAGGCCCCTGCGAAGAAGAAGGCAAAGAGGAAGAGGGTGACGGTCGACAGTGGCGCGACCAGTAAGAAGGCAGGGACTAGCCACGCAACTGTTGTGGCTCCTGAAAAAGGTACTCTTCGATTTCGGCATAGTAACCTGGAAGACTATGTTGTGGCAAGTGATTCACCTGCAGGTTTGTCACGTATAGGTGAGAAGAAGAGCAGCGCGGCTGCTTCAAAAAGTTCAAGGAGCGCCGGGTCTAAGGCTCCTTAATCTGGCGCGACTCCATCGTCTATTCCCGAGGATGAGGAAGAGGAGGCTAAGGAAGATGGTCCGAAGCTGGTGATCAGGAAGAGATCGCGCGAGGAGAGCGCTGCTGTGGCTCAGACGGCGCAGCAGACTACTGAGGTCCCACCAATAGGGAAGTAAAGTCGATTGCGGTCACTTGACAAGTTCTCTCCAGGTTGGTATTTACCATTCATGTTTTATTTTCTGCCTTAGTAATAACTTTTAACCTTTGTTTTCTAGAGGCGTAGAAGAAGGCTGCCGAAAAGTGTAACACCTAGCAAAATCATGTCCAAAGTAGTAATGACAGGCGTCACGAACTTTAAACGTGTAACGAAGTGATTACGAAGGACTAAAGTTGACAACCAAAGAAAGTATGTGTGTAGAAGGATCCAAAGTGTCAACATATGAAATTTTGCCTTTCAACGACCCTACACGATGTTTATACCCTTAAAACGAATAAATTGTGAAACGTATAAAGCCGTTTGTGGAAGAAAGTGAAAGTTTACAAGAACGCGAGGGTTAAATGTGTCAACATGTTAAAGTAATACCTCTGAGTGACCTTTTAATGAACCCGGAGCTTTGTAATAATTAATTATACTCCCAAGAACAAGTGACGAAAATTTCACAAGGTTTCGATATCGTTTGAGATAAATACGTTAATTTTCGTAAATGAAAGGTTAAAAGCGTCAACAAAGCAAAACTTGTGTTTTCGGTTATCATTTAATGAAACCGGACCTAACGATGTTTGGTTATACTCTAAGGATTATAAAAATATAAACTATATGGGTTAAATGTGCTTGAAATGGAAGATATTGCGTTTTAAAAGGTTCATGGGGTGAAAGTGTCAAGTTTGAAACTTGCTGAGCTGGTTACCACTATGGTGGCGTCACGCCACAGGAAACTCTCTCTGACGGCATGATCTGGGCAGATTTCATGCACAGGTGCAGGTTCTGCCATTTCCTTCACCATTGCATGCTTGAATCCGATTCTATGGACTGTTGCTGGTATTGTAAAACCCCCTAAACACATGTATGCCTCAGATTATACTTGGGGACACCTGTAACAATCTTAGATCCATCCAAAACCCTATATAAAGGGGCAGATTTGGAGCTCATAACTTGCACATCTAAGAGTTCTCAATTTCATTATCTAGAGCATCCTACCTTAGAAGGAAGCTCTCTTAGTCTAAATTTTCGTGCTAAGGACTCTTGTAAGCGTTCTTAGCTCCTGTAATTAAGTTTTCATTAGTGTAATGACCGAAAGTCAAAGTTAGCGTAATTACGCTTTGACTTTGTGATTAATCACTAACGGTCCAGCCATTATTCAAATTGAAAGTGGCTATGTGTTGGTAATTATGTAGGTGTTAAACCCTTAAAAGGGCACCACCTAATTATCACGTTATCTCAGTCAATTGTCGGGTCAAACTACTTAACAGAAAAGTCAAACGAGTCAGTTTTTACAAAATAATTCATAACTGATAATGCTGAAGTTATGGAACATGTTTTAACACTTAAATAACTTGGTAAATTATATAAGAACATGTTTAGGCATGTTCGACCCGACAATTCTGAGTTTAGGCTCGGTTCACAACCGAAAGTCGCAAAAGTAGACTTTTGCTTTGACTTTTAGTTCTGACCTGATTTAGCTTAGTTTAGTTATGCCTTAGGGTTCCTTTGGGACCATATTATATGCTAGTATAACTCTCTGAAGTTATACTACATGGTTCCATAGAAATCTGATTCATATGCATGTTCCCGTTAAAAGCTTAAAATGGACCATTATGCCCTTTTATCATTAAAATGAGATTTTCGAAAATGTGAGAGGACAAAAACCTTTATTACTGATATATTAGTATGTCCTAAAAATTTGACATCCGAATCTGGTCTGAATTGAGAGTTATGCTCGATATCGTAAAACTAAAGCTTTTTATTAATTAAATGGCATTTTTGGTATAAAACATATTTGAACCCAATTTTTGGCACCAAACTTATTACCCACTAATTAAATATAATATTTTGGGATTTTTGAAAATTTTTTCCAAATTTTAAACTGATCATAACATAGAGTTCTTGCATGGACTCGGTAATTGACGTTAATTCCCTTTTCACTAATAAAATGAGTTTTACACATCATTTACATATCAAACCTTTTTCCACAGATTTTATATATTAAATAAAATATTTTGAGCAGTTAAGACTGATAAAAATCTCAAGTTTCCTTAAACAACCCGAATATCGTCAAATACCGACTTTTATGCGAAATAGGCGCATAGTATGGTTTAAAACCATATTTAGCACCTAAGACTTGTTACCTACTGATTTTAAAAATAAATTTTTATACTTTAACAGTAAGTATAAGTCTTGAACTCAGATTTCTAAATTTAACCTTAAAGCATATGTGAAATGACCAAAATGCCCATACGGTGCATAGTTTGGCCATAAATGATAAATTTCACATATGTAAGATATATTACTGATATAACTTGTTAAAATAAATATTTTTACTGATTGTTTTAGACCAGATCCTCAGATTACTATTTAATCTCTTTTATAAACATTAAAATGACCAAAATACCCTTATGGGGCTTAAATTGGTTTTAAATTCGTTTTGGGCATAATGGGAGATATCCTACTGATATCAAATCACATTTAAAGCATATTAACTTGTGGAACTTGTACATGACTCATTCGGTTACCCGTTATGCAAATACGTGTTCGGTACGGTTTATGTAACTAGTTTTGCATAAATTAGCCGAAACGGGTCAAACCTTATCATTTGTATTTCAAAATCCAGAATGTGTTTAGTTTACCAATTTTATACAAGTCTTCATACTTGTTGGGTCTGAATCAGATTCTAATCCGGTCTTCGCTTAATCTTGCGTTTTGAACCGTAAACCTTTCATTAAAACTAGCCGGTCTAAGTTAAGACTTAAATAAGACCCGGTAGGAATCTAATAGGTTATTAAAACCTTCGTTCTAGATTAGGAGCCCAATAAAAGCTACTTGTACTTGCTGATTGATATACGGCTGAGAATAAAATTATATTTTAGCTCAGGTAAATACTTTTAACTTATTTTCCCTTATACGGGCTTGGGATACGGTATTATAATAATACCGTTTGGTCGGGTATGAAATCATTTAATCGAATTGTGATTAATAAATTGCTTAACCCGTTTTAATCTGTTTTGTTTTATGCAAAGCCTTTGGGGGGGGGTTAATGACCGTGTCCTGGATATCCTCCGCTCATTCATTTGAAATGGCCACGACTTAAGCACGGGGTGTAGGCATACACCTGACAGTTACGTATGTAAAAGATATAACCACTCGTTGAGGATAACTCGCCGTGGGATTAGATTAGTGGTGTGTCTATTAATCTTGTCTAGGCTCTTCTAACCGGGCCCTGAATGGACGACAAACATATAAATCTGTATACAAGATTATTTTTTTTAAATAATTGTCTCAAGTTATAAAAAGATTTTATGCCTTGCGCATCCAAATTAATTTTATAAATGTTTTTTCAAAAAGAGTCAGTTAAATGTATTTACCAGTGTAAACTGGCCTATTTTTCAAAAAGACTAAGTGCAGGTACTACGCGTAATGGGCTGGAACTCCTGAGTATTAAATAAAGAGTCTTGCAAGCTTTTGATACTTAAAATCTGTTGAACAATATTTCTTTCTGTTTTAGATCCGCCTGTGGATCCTTTTATAATCCGATGTGTAATATTTTATTATACTTTCAACTCGGTTTGTATAATTACTTTTAGACTTCCGCTGTGCATTAAACTGTGAATAATTATCCATAATGATATCAACTACGTCACGATACTCCCCACCGGGCCCACCGGTAATACGTGGAAATATCAGGGTGTGACAAAAATGTTAAGGAGCCTGAGTTAAAAAAGGCTAAGGTGTAACAACCCGCACGTTCGTTCGTTGTTACTACTCGATTATACTCGTTACGCCTAGCACCAGAGATTCGGATCATAATGTAGCTATCACATAAATCGCTATTTCGCAGTATTTTCGCATAATACGCATACTTTATCGCTATAACACATCGCATCACACACACCAACGCTCACGATGACGTTGAGTGAGGACCTATTCTACCTTCCTCGATGGCCGTGAGGCGTCGCAGAATAACGCATATTCAAAACGAAACCCGGCTATTGTATCGCAACTTTGAAATGTGGATATTTATACTACCCTATGTGACTAATTATATTAAATATATGAATGTGGGTATGAAAATGTGTGACCAAACTATCACAACGCTTAACGATCAAAACGAAACACCGAAACGCAACACGCCGGAGACCGCCGATCGAGTGACTGATCGATCGAGTGGCCACCCGATCGGATTGCCACCCGATCGAACAACCACCCGATCGGATTGCCACCCGATCGAACAACCACCCGATCGGATTGCCATCCGATCCGTTGCACTTTTCCCCTTCACTCCACTTCACCTATAAATAGCACTAGTCACATCACATGAACAGTGATGTGACAGCTCCCACCCGACCAACACGCTTTTGGGCTATTTTCTCTCGATTTCTCGCGATTCTTGTAAGTTTCTACCTCAAATCTTGTACTTCCATGATCTACACGCACTTCTTCACCATTTCCTCTTTTGAATCTTAACTTTTAACTGTGAAATCAATGGATTTGAGGTGTTCTAGGGTGATGTCACCATGGAGTTCTTATGAACTTCAAGTGTTGGCCTCATTCCACCAAGAACCACTCAGATCTGAAGGATTTCCACAAGAATAAACAACATTTTCGCATAGATCTACACATATTCATGGATAAAAGGATTGAAGGATAGTTTTCCAACTTTCTTTCAACTCTTTTACACTCGATGCACTCAAAACCGAAAGAATCGGAGCTCGTTCTGATCTTCTACTCTTTCTTAGTAATGTGTCAGCTCAAGATCTGAGTTCTATCAAAGAGACTACCGATTTCGGGTCAAACACAAACAACCGTCTCGAACAGTGGATTAATCGGACTAGGGTGATTCCTGTCCGATCGGGTCACTGGAGTCTTGATAGGGTTTCTGTTGTTTGGTGCGTTGTCATACCATCTCGAGAAAACCGCAAAATTTTCGAAACAAACAAGTGTCAAGACGACTTAGGCTGCCGAAACGGATTGCCGTCCGATCGGATTGCCACCCGATCGGATTGCCGTCCGATCGGCTTGCACTTGGTTCCACACTTAAACCATATTTCAACTCTTCAAAAGTTTTGAACGTCGAACGGATTGCCGTTCAATCGGATTGCCGTCCGATCGAACGACCATCCGATCATGTGATGTTTTAAACTTCAACACTTAAACAATTTTCAACATGTTCAACGCATAGTTAGTTCCAAACGGATTGTCACCCGATCTGATTGCAATCCGATCGAGTGACAAACTGCTGTGAACTTGTTCTCACTAAGTGTCCTACTAATCGAATCGTCACCCGATCGAACCGCCGTTCGATCGATCGATCGACCTGAAGGGTAGAGATACTTCTCTGTTTTCACAGTGCTACAACGAAAACTTCAAAAGGCAAACCATCATACACAAACACGTCCATACCAAACGAGGTGACAATCCAATCGAATGGCCATCCGATCGGATGACCATCCGAACGGATTGCCACCCAATCGACTGGCCATCCGATCGGATTGCCATCCGATCGGGTTGCCATTCGACACTCAGTCTCATCTCATCGTTTAACGCATTGTTCGACGCTTACGCTATCAATCTGTAATCAGGCTAATCTCAGACGCGCTCCCTTCAATCCAACCAACTTGTGTTTACTTGCTGAACACCGATTGTGAGTATACTCGAACCCCTTTTTATCGCATTTTTGGGTGTAACATACGTTTCTATCAAATCAAACTAATCGAATGCTTAAACTATTTATCACATGCAAATAATTGTTATGCATATTTACACGTGATGCTAGTTACATATGTGTTAGTACTTATACTCGCGAGGTCCCGCCTTAACTAGTATAGTACTATAGAACCCGACGGGGTCTAGTTAGGATGAATAGCAATCGCAATCGCAGCTCGAGTGACTTAGCTGGTAGTATCTGTCTTATATGCATATTTGCTGAGGTATCTCGTTTATGTATTTGGTAATTCGCAGCACTTTTAACTATTTACGCTACACTATCTAAACTTGTATACTCGCCAATACTTTTGTATTGAAGTTGTTTTAACGTATGTTGCAGGTTTAGTCGCAGTCTGCATCAAATCAAGCTAGGAAGTCTAGAAACACACCTAAAATCTAGGTTGTCGGATTTGTATTGTTTGAGAGAACAAGAAACTCGTGACAGCTTATGTGATTGTAATTGTTTATTAGTATGGGGTAATGAACGCATTAAATATTGTCGCAATGTAGTTGTTATGGATTCTCTTGAGCAATCTGATTTGCCTAGTGCCGCGCCCGATGATTCCGCCATCGGTTGGGGTGTGACAGATTGGTATCAGAGCCATAACTATAGGGAATTAGGAAAGACACGGCCTAGTCCGGGTTTGTTGTCTTAGAAATGACCTAGTCTATAGTCTAAGTACCAACGGGCTGACTCGTACGAACCTAGTAGGAATCGTACGGGCCTACTTGATACTCTCGTTCGAATTCGTTAAAAAACTACGACTTTGTGTGAACACCGCATACTACAACTTCACACGAAGAGCCTTTCCTAAGGCTGGAATGTTACTTAGCCTTTCCTAAGGCCAACACAATACACATGTTTTCAAAAATACTCGTATAACATGACCGAGTGGTTCAGTCGAGATCAGGCGTGAAAACCAAGAACTCTCGACAAGATCGCTCACTCAGCGCATTTTCTAGCACGAGAACTTTCCGTCGAGCTAGGAGTGACATCCACATCTCGGCGAAAGTCTCCATTTCGAATTCTAAGTGGAAACTCTGGAATTTATTTGAAGAGCACAACCACAGTTAGGAGCGAAGTAATTAAGTCAGGGGTGAAACCCATATCTTAATAAACCGTTCCACTCTCTATAAAAATGGTTTCAAAAGCTCTCACCAAGGACTCGACCATAACAATGACTCAAGCCACGCGATGACTAGAGGGACGAATGCCATGAGCTGCATCCCAGTGAAAGCATAGCCTTCTAGGGCAACGCGCGTGCATGAACTTGTTGGGTATAGTTGGGTTACCTTGGGCAGTCGACGCCTAAACACCTGAGGCACTCTATCTATTTCTCTAGCATACGACTCGCTGATTTTACGCTTTACCGAACTTATTTACGCTTATGTGTCTACGATTTAAAACTTTACGCTTTAGCGACTTCTCGATTTATCGATTTTCGCTCCCTGCTTTTTCAACCGCACGACTCACACAGCCATCGCAATCTAAAACAAAACCGAATGTTTGCAACAAAACTAATGTCTAATTACTCGCTTTCGCTTTCGCTCTCGCTCTCTCCCTCTTCATCGCGTCCTCGCGTATTCTATCCTGACATGTATGTGTGTAAGCATAAACTACAACTATATATGTAAATACAAGCGAATCAGTTGTGTGGGAATTTAGGAATTTCGTGTCTCCTATGTGGCTCCTATGTGAAATCTATTATATTACTCACTACAAGTTTTGATCGCGCTCAATCGCATCGCAAAACTCAAAAATCATTATGATCGAATCTCACTCCAAATCTCTCTCTGTCTAGATGCCTTCCAACAACTCTACCTCTAGACAAACAGCTAAGAGAAGAGCCAAACGAAGCACCGAGAAGAGGATTGCCTCACTCGTGGCCAGGGAAGTGGCCAAGTTCATTCCTCAAATTTTCGCTCAAGTGCACTCTCTCAGCAACTCTCGAACCCCGAAAGACTCTAAGACGGAAGCGCCACAATCTGCTTTCCTCTACAAACACTTCAATGCCTGTGACCAGATGGAGTTCACGGGTGAAGGAGGTGTATCCCAACTACTCCAGTGGTTCGATTCTATCGAAGTTACCCTTCGTCAGAGTGGGTGTCCCGATGGTTTTCGTACTACTTGCGCTACCGGAGTATTTCAATCGGGAGCACTCGACTGGTGGACAGCTGAACGTAACAAACGGGGGATCTGAGCAGCTTACGCTCTCTCTTGGGATGAGCTGAAAGAGCTCATGAAGAAAGAGTACTGCCCTCCCCACAACGTCCAGAAACTAGAAGACGAATTTTGGAAGATCAAGCAAGTCGGAGGTGACAATGCTGGCTACACTGCAAGATTTAAACAGCTTAGCATAATCTGCCCAAGTCAGGTCAACACTTCAGAAAAAGCCATTAGGAAGTACATTCGCGGCTTGCCTGAATGTGTGGGCGATTTTGTCGAAGCTGCAAGACCTGCTACCGTCGAAGAAACCTACTGCTTAGCCGTAGAAATCAACGACAAACGAGTCTTGGACAGATCTTTCTCCAAGAATCCTGTCAAACAAGCTCAGCAAGTAATCGTCATCGATTCTTCTGACGATTCCTCCGACGATTCTAACGACGATTCTTCAGGTGAGTCCTCGGACGAATCCTCTAACGACAACGTACCGCTTCAGGAAGCTCAGCCCAGCCGCAAACGAAAGACCATGAGCCCAAACTCTTCAACAACTGAACTGTTGCAACCAGAACCTCTTCAAGCAATTCCAGTTCACTCGAAGCGCGACTACAACGGAACTCATCCCCTATGTGTCCTGTGTACGTATCATCACCCGCCGGGAGCTAACTGTCGCTATTGCGCAAATTGCAACTGGTATGGTCATCTTACCCAGCACTGTCGCACGGGGCCGCAGACTTGAGGAATTTCAGCAACAAATCGCAGTCTCCATAGAAGTCCTCCACAGCAACATTAGTTATGCTTCCAATGTTGTTGTAATGATACGATCTTCGCCGATCAATTTCTTTTGCATGTTGAACTTGTTCTATTTCTCGACGCAATGTGGACTCTATTTATCTCACACTCTCTCGCACTCGTGCACGAACTATATACTAGCACTATGTACTATTTAATGTGTTTTCCCCTACTATGCATTCTTGAAGCGGATTGCGATAAACGTGCATGGGACAACTTAATCACGGGTGCACACGGGATTATGTTGGTCAGTGCACGAGGAATCGTAATGAGTTTCAATAATGCCATAACATTAAAAGCATGGTTAAGCATGGTGGATACGCCGCTGGTACTTCCTAGATATAAGCGTCTTGACCATGTCGACACAATGTGGCACCTATTGACGGGGCAGAGGCGTGTGGTTGAAGCATGGTGGATACGCCATTCGTACTTCCTATATATAAGTGCTTTGCCATGCCCACCATTGACTTGTGAAGAAAGTGCCATACAAGTTGAACGTTATTAGACCAAGTATAGTATTGAATCTATTTTCGACACACTACACTACACTACATCTCAAGGCGTAACAATCTCAATCGCAACTCAAAGCGTGTAATCACTAGACTTTCCGTAAGTCAACACGCTCGTAATCGCTTAATCGCTGGAATCTATCTCGCAGTCTCAATCGCTTATAGTGTGTTCGCTCAATCGCTTATTATGTGCATCGCGCTATCGCATATCGTGGGTAACGCTCTATCGCTTGTGTATTGCTCCATTGCTCATTGTGTATCGCTTAACGTTTATCGCCATCGCTATCGCTTACCGTATTTATGTTATCTGTGTTATGTTAGCACACATGACCTCGCTTCACGAGACGAAACTGATAGGGTTAAAACATGGTGGATACGCCGCTGGTACTTCCTATATATAAGTGTTTTAGCCATATCAGCAGACTTTCGTGGAAAAAGGCCATGTGGGGCTTAATGTTAGTTAAAATTCGTGGTGTCGTCTAACCTAATCAAATCGCATATTCCCATCACTTGCTACGCATCGATCGTCGCCTATCGCTCGACGGTTGTCGCTACCGCTCGTCGCCTATCGCTCATCGCTTTTCGCTGGTCGTCATCGCCTTCGCGTATTATGATTGTTTTGTGCTATCAATTATCACGTACCGCTTGTCGCTTATCGCACTCACCCGTATCGCTTAACTGAATTCGAAAACGACTTCCTCGCTCAGTTTGCTCAATCCCTCTCTTACACTTGGTCCGACCATCTTTCGCTTGGACCGAGGGAATCGAAATCTATCAGTACTATGTCAACACACATGACACCGCCTCATGGGACGGGAGCCATATGGCTAAAACATGGTGGATACGCCGCTGGTACTTCCTATATATAAGTGTTTTAGCCATATTGTCGAACTTTCGTGGAAAAGTGCCATGCGGGGCCGACTTTAAATTTAAAAACTTTTTGATATTATTAAAACCTTTGTGTAAACAAAGCCTTTCTTACAAAACTTTTTCTAAAATTTGATCAAAACCTTTGTACAAAAAGAGACTATCTTGTAACGTTGGTGTAACAATCGACTCAAGTTACTTCCGCGTGACAAGAAAATTTTGTAAAACGAGTTCTAAACACCCTAAAATCTTTTAGTAACCTAATAAAACCCCACTCATAGCACTGGTGTGGACATCGAAATAGTTTAACGCCGCACTGTGGGAAGAATTTTCATAAACAAGTTTCTTCAAACCTTTTCAAATTTATCAATTTTTCAAGAATTCAGAACACTTTTGGATCGCTTTTTGTGTGTTGCCATCTTTTGTATATGAATCGTCTTACTCGCCGCAATTGCCCAGCCTTCGCAACGCTCTCTCTCGTCAATCTTCCATCGATCGCTCGCCTATTCTTGACGCTTTATCGCTGCTCTCATTCGCATCAACCCTGCGACCCTTCTTATCGATTAATTTCGGGACGAAATTTCCTAAAGCAGGGGAGACTGTAACAACCCGCACGTTCATGCGTTGTTACTACTCGATTATACTCGTTACGCCTAGCACCAGAGATTCGGATCATAATGTAGCTATCGCATAAATCGCTATTTCGCAGTATTTTCGCATAATATGCATACTTTATCGCTATAACACATCGCATCACACACACCAACGCTCACGATGACGTTGAGTGAGGACCTATTCTACCCTCCTTGATGGCCGTGAGGCATCGCAGAATACCGCATATTCGAAACGAAACCCGGTTATTGTATCGCAACTTTGAAATATGGATATTTATACGACCCTATGTGACTAATTATGTTAAATATATGATTGTGGGTATGAAAATGTGTGACCAAACTATCGCAACGCTTAACAATCAAAACGAAACACCGAAACGCAACATGCCGGAGACCGCCGATCGAGTGACTGATCGATCGAGTGGCCACTCGATCGGATTGCCACCCGATTGGACAGCCACCCGATCGGATTGCCATCCGATCCGTTGCACTTTTCTCCTTCACTCCACTTCACCTATAAATAGCACTTGTCACATCACATGAACAGTGATGTGACAACTCCCACCCGACCAACATGCTTTTGGGCTATTTTCTCTCGATTTCTCGCTATTCTTGTAAGTTTCTATCTCAAATCTTGTACTTCCACGATCTACACGCACTTCTTCACCATTTCCTCTTTTGAATCTTAACTTTTAACCGTGAAATCAATGGATTTGAGGTGTTCTAGGGTGATGTCACCATGGAGTTCTTATGAACTTCAAGTGTTGGCCTCATTCCACCAAGAACCACTCAGATCTGAAGGATTTCCACAAGAATAACAACATTTTCGCATAGATCTACACATATTCATGGATAACCAAGTTTCTTTCAACTCTTTTACACTCGATGCACTCAAAACCGATAGAATCGGAGCTCGTTCTGATCTTCTACTCTTTCTTAGTAATGTGTCAGCTCAAGATCTGAGTTCTATCAAAGAGACTACCGATTTTGGGTCAAACACAAACAACCGTATCGAACAGTGGATTGATCAGACTAGGGTGATTCATGTCCGATCGGGTCACTAGAGTCTTGATGGGGTTTCTGTTGTTTGGTGCGTTGTCATACCATCTCGAGAAAAGTGCAAAACTTTCGGAACAAACAAATGTCAAGACGACTTAGGCCGCCAGAACGGATTGCCGTCCGATCGGATTGCCACCCGATCGGATTGCCTTCCGATCGGATTGCCGTCCGATCGGCTTGCACTTGGTTCCACACTTAAACCATATTTCAACTCTTCAAAAGTTTTGAACGTCGAACGGATTTCTGTTCAATCGGATTGTCGTCCGATCGAACGACCATCCGATCATGTGATGTTTTAAACTTCAACACTTAAACAATTTTCAACATGTTCAATGCATAGTTAGTTCCAAACGGATTGTCACCCGATCTGATTGCAATCCGATCGAGTGACAAACTGCTGTGAACTTGTTCTCACTAAGTGTCCTACTAATCGGATCGTCACCCGATCGAGCCGCCGTTCGATCGATCGACTTGAAGGGTAGAGATACTTCTCTGTTTTCAAAGTGCTACAACGAAAACTTCAAAAAACAAACCATCATACACAAACACGTCCATACCAAACGAGGTGACAATCCAATCGAATGGCCATCCGATCGGATGACCATCCGAACGGATTGCCACCCGATCGACTGGCCATCCGATCGGATTGCCATCCGATCGGGTTGCCATTCGACACTCAGTCGCATCTCATCGTTTAACGCACTATTCGACGCTTACGCTATCAATCTGTAATCTGGCTAATCTCAGACACGCTCCCTTTAATCCAACCAAGTTGTGTTTACTTGCTGAACACCGATTGTGAGTATACTCGAACCCCTTTTTATCACATTTTTGGGTGTAACATACGTTTCTATCAAATCAAACTAATCGAATGCTTAAACTATTTATCACATGCGAATAACTGTTATGCATATTTACACGTGATGCTAGTTACATATGTGTTAGGACTTATACTCGCGAGGTCCCGCCTTAACTAGTATAGTACTATAGAACCCGACGGGGTCTAGTTAGGATGAATAGCAATCGCAATCGCAGCTCGAGTGACTTAGCTGGTAGTATCTGTCTTATATGCATATTTGCTGAGGTATCTCGTTTATGTATTTGGTAATTCGCAGCACTTTTAACTATTTACGCTACACTATCTAAACTTGTATACTCGCCAATACTTTTGTATTGACATTGTTTTAACGTATGTTTCAGGTTTAGTCGCAGTCTACATCAAATCAAGCTAGGAAGTCTAGAAACACACCTAAAATCTAGGTTGTCGGATTTGTATTGTTTGAGAGAACAAGAAACTCATGACAACTTATGTGATTGTAATTGTTTATTAGTATGGGGTAATGAACGCATTAAATACTGTCGCAATGTAGTTGTTATGGATTCTCTTGAGCAATCTGATTCGCCTAGTGCCACGCCCCGATGATTCCGCCATCGATTGGGGTGTGACATAAGGAACCAGAGCTCAAGAAACCTCAGGTTGTGATCAAGCCTCTCAAGCAAACAGCTGAGAAAAAAATTGAGGAGCCTGCACACGTAGTTATTCCTAAAAAGAAATCATTGAAGGAGACCGAGACCGCTGCTGGTACCAAGCATGTTGAGGCGCAGGGTCTGGAGGTTATACATCTCATAGGGCTTGACCAACCCTTGAAAAATAAAGGACCAGAGGTTACCGTTAATCCTGGTGTGCAGCATGACGCCCCCACCCAAACTGTCTAAGTTACATCTGTTGTTGGGGGGTTTGTTGCTGATGTTCAGACGCATAGGGATGTTTCTGCCACCGCGGTCGGCGTAGGTGCTGGTGGTTCTGGTACGGCTGGCCAGAAGGGTGACGGGAAGCGGATTCCCAGGCCGCGATCCCCCATAGGTGCAGAGGATACCTTGGGGATATCTATTATAAGACTTACACCGAAGAGCAACGTGGCGAAGATCCTCATGTTCTAGTTTGGGGTTTGAAACAAAAGAACACTTTTGTCGAGTTTGGAGCGTGTCGGGACTGGTTCTTGGGCACTTTCCCTCCAGGGGAGGTGAATAGGCAAAGGGCGTGTAACCATGAGGGGTTGTATCATGCCTACATTGTTGGGGAGGCCAATGCTCGTGCTGCTAATCATCAAAATGTGCGCGAGTGGCGCACAATGTATAAGGAGCGGGCTCATTGGGAGAAGTACCGGGAGCGTCTGATGAAGGAAGCCCAAGATTTTGAACAGATGAAAAATATTTTTTTTAGAAGAGAAGATCTCCTTCGAGAAGGAGAAAAAATCTGAGGAGTGGGGGCGTGATGAGTTGAAGAACAAGCTCCAGGCTGCTGAAGATTTGCTGGCGAAGGAGCGCGCGGAGTGGAAGAAGGTATGTGACAACGATAATAAACGTATGTACGTTGCGTGCTCCAAGATTACCAACCTTGAGGCTGAGGTTGCCACCTTGAACAAGAAGGTTGAGGAAGCCACGACTCAACGGGAGCGTGTTGAGGTATTTCCAACTGTTATTCTGCATTTCTGATATTTATCTTGTTTGAAAATTCTAAGGTTTTTTTTGCCACCTTGTAAGTTGATTTCAATGCTCAGATCCTGAGCAAGACCAAGGACTTGGCTAGCAAGGATGCTGAAATCGCGGAGCTGAAACGCAGGTTGTATGAGGCGCACGAAAAGAGCGAGTCTCTGGAGATAGACTTGGAAGCTGAAAAGGGGAAGGCTGAAACTATTTAAACGTTGCGTGGTTGAGCTTTTTGTGAATGAAATTTTACGTATGCCTTTTATTTTGTCAAGTTACAATTATTGCATTGTTGTTAGAAACTTTGGTTAAGTTAGCGTGAATAAATTGTAAGTGTGGCTCGTTCTGAGTATTGTTGCCCGGTCTCTCGCTATGTTCGCGGAGGACCTTGGAGACTTAACTCAAGAGCTCGTAATTTACTGGAGTGTTTTCGTGCTAATCAAAAGTTTAACATGCATTTGTAATGTAGAGGACATAGGATGATAATCATAGTTTAGATTACGATTTCATTAATTAACTACGATGGGCGCATGGCCAACATATATAACTGGAATTGGGGCGTGGCCGTCATATATAACTAAACTAGGTGCGTGGCCATCATGGAGAGTTGTTAAATGTTGCACTTGCGCAATTGTTGCGCGTTCCATGTTCGAGAGTTGATGTGGCCATCTAAGGTGCGCAATTTGTACGCCCCTTTTCCTAGCACTTCATGCACCAAGTATGGGCCTTTCCATTTGGGAGCTAGTTTTCCGGGGCGCTTGGCATTAGAGGCCCCGTTATCCCTGAACACCTATTCCCCTAGAGTGTACATGCAAATGCGTACCCTTGCATTGTAGTACCTTTCCAATTGGGTCTTGTACTTGGCCTCTTTGATGCGCGCTATCTCGCGCCTTTCTTCGAGTAGGTCCAAGTCTAAGTGGCGCTCCACCTCGTTATCGATTCTATTTATTGCTGATAAGCATGGCGAGGGGAGGCGTATTTCTGCTGGGATAACCGCCTCTGAGCCGTAAAAAAGGCAAAAGGGGGTCTCCATTACTTGTTTTCGGCATGGTGCGATGAGCCCACAAGATGCTAGGGAGCTCATCGACCAAGCCTCTTCTTTTTGTGCCCAGGCTGGCCTTTATCCCTTCGACAATGCTTTTGTTGACATTTTCTACTTGGTCGTTGCCTTGAGGGTGGGCAACGGAAGAGAAAGTGTGCTCGATATTCAGCTCCTTCATCCACTTCTGAAGGTCTTCGGAAGCAAAGTTGGTGTCGTTATCAGTCACTATTTTTAGTGGGAGGCCAAATCTGCAAATGATGTGCTCCCAGATGAATTTCCGCACCATCATTGCTGAGGTTGAAGCGAGAGCCTTTGCCTCCACCCATTTAGTGAAGTAATCAACAACAACAATTATGAACTTTACTGCGTCGGGAGCCTCTAGGAAGGGTCCCACCATGTCAATCCCCCACTGTTGAAAGGGCTAGGCTGTTGATACTGGAATCAGATCATTTTTCGAGTGCAGGGTCTTTGGCGTGTGCCTCTAATAGGCATCACACTTGCGCAACTCGTTTAAAGCGTCAACGTACATCCTTGGCCAATAATAACCTGCGTTCATTATCTTTGCAACAACCATGCGAGGGCCCGCATGTATACCGCAGATGCCTTCATGAATTTCTCTGATCAGATAATTTGCATCTTGGGGGTCTACACATCGCAATAGTGGGCCCAGAAAAGATCTTCTGTAAAGAATGCCCCCATTCATCTCATAAAACAGCGCCTTGTTCTGTATCTTTCTGGCCTCCGCCTTGTTATCTGGGAGAACCCCTTCTTTCAGATATTGAATGATAGAGGTCATCCACGAAGGTGGCCCTATCTCTATAACGTTCACTTGGCTCAGCAATACTGACGGGTTTTTCAAAACTTCAATTCTTACATCTTTGGCGAGGTGCTGAAATGATGTTGAAGCGAGCTTACTCAGCGCATCAGCGGGCTTGTTTTCTGATCGGTTGATGTGAACAAATGTTTGTGCATTTATGTCTATCTCCTCCGTCAATTCGATTCGTAGCTGAAATGAGAAGAAATCAAGACATTATAGTGTTATATTTAGTGAAAAGGCAAGGTGACAATATTGTAATTAATGAGAAGTCTCATTAAACCCCTTGGCCTATAAATAGGAGAGTAGTGTCTTGATTTTAGAACTTTTTGCACATTTGGAGACTTAGAGCTTTAGAGCTAGAGAGACTCTAGAGAGAGAAAGTGCAAAAGGTGATTCGAGGTTTTTGTACGATTTCATCCATTTCTATAGAATCACAGATTGAGTACGGTTCTCGTGTTCGGTCCACTCACGTGTACGGATTCCGCACGTCACATGTGTCGATACGCAATCATTACGGAGTCAAAAACCGATCCTACAAGTGGTATCAGAGCAGGAGCTCGATTGCACGGATCAAACACACTAAATTGCACGAGATTTCATCAGAATCAGAGTCATAAACACATCAGATTTGTCAAATTCTCACTATACTAATTTTCTTCGTGTTTTCAACAGAAAAACGCAAAATTAAACGGGTTTTTACGGATAAAAATTGCTGAAATTTTAATATGTTGTGTGAAAATATCAGATCTACATGCTGACAAAATATCAGATCTTAATATGGTGGAAAGAATGCCCCCATTCATCTCATAAGAGGTTTCTGAACTGGACAAAGGCATATGCTCATGAGAGTTGGTTCTGTTTGGAGTTTGGATATAGCCGACCGATAAACGATAAGCGTGAAGAGATTCATCTCAATGATCTTTCTGATGAAGACAAACGAAAAATTTCATACGAACAGAAAATGATTGCACTAATTCAGCAATCTATCAGAGATGATATTTTCTCTTTGTTAATTCATGATGGTTCTTCAAAATCGGTTTGGGAAGCTTTAAGGGTAAAAGCTGAAGGGGGTAAACAGATTAAAAAGAATAAAATTGCTTTATTAAAAAAAGGAATTTGATCTGTTTGATAGCTTCAAAGGAGAGTCGGTGAGACAAATGATTGAGCGATTTTGCCACTTTAAATTGTACTTGAAAGGTTTGAAATTGTAAAAACACGTGAAGAAATAATTAATAAAATCATTAAAGCGTTACCACAAGCTGATCAGTGGCAAACATTCGTGTTTATTTTGAAAAACGATGCGTTGTTAGAATAAGTAACGTATGTAACACCCAAAAGTGCGTAAAGCAAAAGGGTTCGAGTATACTCGCAGTGATTGAATTAATGGATGGAAGGGAGCGCTAGAGCGGATAATAGCCTGGACAGTTATCGATAGCATAAGCGAAAGTCGGTGCGTAAATTGGTGTGAAGTGTCAGTGGGTCGGACGGTAATCCGGTCGGGTGGCAATCCGATCGGGTGGCCGGTCGACCAAGTGACAATCCGCTCGGACGGTCATCCGATCGGGTGGCCATGTGAGTGGATGGTTACCTCGTTTGGGATGGATATGTTTGTGTATGATGGCTTGTCTTTTGAAGTTTTCGTTGTAGCATTTTGAAAACAGAGAAGTATCTCTACCTTTCAGGTCGTTCGATCGAATGACTGTTCGATCGGACAGCAATCCGATTGGCGAGGCTTCTTAGGTTGAGAACAAATTCATAGCAGGACGGTCACTCGATCGGATGGCTATCCGATCAGGTGGCAATCCGTTCGGAGTGAACATGTTGAAAATTATTAAATCCCTAAACGCCACACGATCGGACGGTTTCTCGATCAGATGGCAATCCGATCGGGTGGTAGTCCGTTTCAACGTTCAGATTCTTAAATAGTTTAAGAAAATGGTTTAAGTATAGAACCAAGTGCAGCCCGATCGGACAGCCGGTCGATCGGGTGGCAATCCGATCGGGTGGTAACCCGATCGGACGGCAGTCCGTTCCGACGGTCTGATCATTCTAACACTGGTTTCTATTTGGAGTGTTGTAGTTTTGAATGAGACGTTTAGATGTCTTGTTTGTACAATATAACCCTTATCTCGTCCCAAGTGAGCTGGCCGGACAGGAATCACCCTGGTCCGAACAGTTCCCGGTTCGAGTCGGTTGTTTATATTCAAACCCGAAATCAACATCTCATGGATAGAATCCAGATCTCGGACCAACACATCAACACGAAAGAGTAGAAGGTTGGAACAAGCTCTGATTCTATCGGTTTTGAGTGCATTGAGTGTAAAAGAGTTGAAAGAAAGTTGGAAAACCATCTTTCAATCCTTTTCACCATGAATATGTTCAGATCTATGAAAGATCTTTGTTTATTTGTGTGGGAATCGTTCAGATCTAAGTTGTTCTTGGTGGATTGAAGCCAAAACATGAAGTTCCCAAGAACACCATGATGATGTCATCCTAGAACACCTCAAATCTAGTGATTTCATGGGTAAAAGTTAAGATTCAAAAGATAGAAAGGTGTAGGAGTGCGTGTAGATCAAGAAAGTACAAGATTTAGACGGAAAACTTACAAGAATCGCGAGAAATCTGAAGAAATAGCGGCTGGTTCGAGTAGGGGAGTGAGAGAGTTGTCAACATCAAATGATGTTGACATGAGGGGTATTTATAGGCTTTCCATATAAGGAAAGGGGCATAAGTGGCTGGTCGATCGGGTGGTAACCCGATCGAGTGGCTGCTCGATCGAGTGGCACCTCGATCGAGTGGCAACTCGATCAGGTGGCAGCTCGATCGGCTGACCACTCAATTGGAGTGAACGACGTGATGAGTTTTGCGATTTCGATTCGCGTGTCGAGCGTTGCGATGCAATAGAGTTTCCTATTCAAATTACTTTTAATCCCAACCACTATATCAACATACAAGCATCCTTATTTAATGTTCGTTTAGCGTTTACGATTTGATTGCGATTGCGTTTCGATTAATCACCACAACAACAATATAAATAAGCATGCACAAGTAACACATAAATAGCACACACACATAAAACAACATTCCATACACATAATTCGAGTTGCGAGTGCGAGTGCGCTTGCGATAAGCGATAAAGCGATTAAATATGCGATAAATAGCGATTAAACCTCAATTATTAGCAATTACTCCACATAGTACAACTAACGTAAAGCATAAAAATAGACTAACTACAAGTCAAAGAAGTCAAAATAGGAATTGAACATGGAGTGACATATCGCAATTAGCAATCTTGTCTCCCTTTGACTTCAATCTTGACTTTGACTTTGACTTTCAAAACACGGGGTGTTACAGCCTCCCCTAGTTGAGGGAATTCAGTCCTGAAATTAGGCCAAAGTCGTAACAAACAACTGTGGGTACTTCGCCTTCATGTCGCTTTCGAGTTCCCAAGTGAACTCTGCGCCTCGCTTGCCTTCCCATCGAACCTTCACAATGGGGATGCGCGAGCGTCTGAGCTACTTGGTTTGGCGGTCCATGATCTCGACAGGCTTCTCCATGAAGTGTAGTGTTTCGTTTACTTGAAGATCTTCTAGATGTACAATTAAATCATGCTCGGCCAAGCACTTTCTGAGGTTCGACACATGGAAAGTCGGGTGGACATTACTAAGTTCCTCCGGTAGCTCGAGTCTGTAGGCAACTTTTCTGATCCTTTCCAGAATCTTAAAAGGTCCAACATATCGAGGCGCTAGTTTCCCTTTCTTGCCGAATCTGACCACACCCTTCCAAGGTGACACCTTTAGGAGTACGTAGTCGCCAACGTAAAATTCAAGAGGCTTGCGTCGTCTATCGGCATAACTTTTCTAACGACTCCGAGCTTTCAGTAGATTATCTCAAATTTGGAGGACTTTGTCAGTCGTTTCTTGCAATAGCTCAGGAGCGGTTAATTGCTAGTGCCCGATCTCGTGCCATACAATAGGTGATCGACATTTTCTTCCATATAAGGCCTCAAATGGTGCCATTTGAATGCTGGAATGATAACTGTTGTTGTACGAAAATTCAACTAGAGGTAAGTATGCGTCCCAAATACCACCGAAATCTATGACACACGAGCGGAGCATGTCTTCAAGGGTACGAATCGTTCTCTCGGTCTGACCGTCGGTTTGGGGATGAAATGCGGTACTAAGATTTATCGTAGTACCGAGAGCCGTTTGAAACGTTTCCCATAGACGCGAGGTGAACCGAGCATCACGGTCAGAGATGATGTCGCGAGGCATCCCATGTCGACAAATAATCTCGTCGGTGTAGATTCGGGCTAATCTTTCTACTTTGTAGTCTTCTCGTATTGGCAGAAAATGAGCAGATTTAGTCAAACGGTCAACGACAACCCGGATGCTGTCGTGACTTGATGGCGTACGCGGAAGTTTCGTTATGAAGTCCATAGCTATACTTTCCCACCTCCACATCGGGATCGGGGGTTGCTCAAGTAAGCCAGAGGGTCTTTGGTGTTCAGCCTTGACTTTCGAGCAAGTCAGGCACTTTCCGACATAGAGGGCGATGTCTCTCTTCATGCCCGGCCACCAGTACTTGTAGCGAAGGTCCTGGTACATTTTGTCGACACCGGGATGAATAGAATATCAGGATTTGTGGGCTTCGTCCATCAAAATCTGTCGTAAATTGGTCCGCTTAGGGATCCAAATTCGGTCCAGAAAGTGGAATGTCCCATTCGACTTATTCACAAGCTAGGCTCCATCGTGGTAGATCCTTTCCTTTTTCAAAGTGCGCTCATTAAAACAAGCATGTTGGGCTTCGCGGATGAGGGTTTCGAGATCATATTGGGCTTGGATATTACGAATGCTGAGCAGATAGCTCCATCTGCTGAGAGCGTCGGCAACGACATTTGCTTTACCAGGGTGATAACAAATCTCATAGTCATAGTCGTTGAGAAGTTCTAGCCATCGGCATTGACGCATATTAAGCTCCTTCTGGTCAAAGATATGTTGTAGGCTCCTATGATCGGTGAAGATCATTCACTTGGTACCATACACGTAGTGTCGCCAAATCTTTAACGCAAAAACAACTGCGCCTAGCTCGAGATCATGGGTTGTATAGTTCTTCTCGTGGATTTTGAGCTGACGAGATGCGTAAGCGATAACCTTGTCCTATTGCATGAGGACACAACCAAGACCAAGGTTCGAGGCATCACAATAGACAATAAAGTCATCGTTTTCGTCGGGTAACGTGAGTACAGGAGCATTGCAGAGCATGTGATTGAGGGTTTGGAAAGTAGTCTCTTGTTCAGTTCCCCAAACAAAAGGCTTGTCTTTAGGCGTGAGAGTGGTAAGCGGCACAGCGATTTTTGAGAATCCTTCGATAAATCGTCGATAATAGCCCGCTAATCCGAGGAAAGAAAGGACTTCAGAAGGGTTCTTAGGTGTAATCCAACTCTTCACACCTTCGATCTTCGCGGTATCGACGTGAATACCTTAACTATTGACAATATGACCGAGGAATTGAACCTCCCCCAGCCAAAATTCACACTTGGAAAACTTGGCATAGAGTCGATTCCCCTGGAGCAGCTCGAGAACCAAACGTAGATGTTGATCGTGCTCGATTTTCATCTTGGAATAGATCAAGACATCATCGATGAATACGATGACGAAGCGGTTAAGATATGGTTTACACACCCGATTCATCAGATTCATGAAAACCGCGGTTGCGTTGGTTAAACCAAAAGGCATAACAACGAATTCATAATGGTCGTATCGAGTTCGAAAAGCGGTTTTGGGAATATCCTCCTCTTGGATGCATAATTGGTGATAGCCGGAGCGTAGATCGATCTTCGAGAAACACGTGGCACCTTGTAGTTGGTCAAACAAATCATCAATTCGGGGTAGGGGATAGCGTTTCTTTATTGTCAGCTTATTCAATTCCTGATAGTCGATGCACATCCTGAACGACCCATCCTTCTTTTTGACAAAAAGGACTGGTGTGCCCCAAGGAGAGGTGCTCGGGCGAATGAAGCCTTTATCAAGTAATTCCTGGAGCTGACTCGAGAGTTCGTGCATTTCGTACGAAGCGAGTCGGTAAGGAGCTTTGGCAAAAGGGTTGGCTCCAGGAATGAGGTCGATTCGAAAGTCGATATCACGACTTGGCGGGAGTCCTGGAAGATCATCAGGAAAGACGTTGGGGAATTCGCAAACAACAGGTACCTGGTTTACCGCCTTTTCTTTCTTTTCCTTCTCCTCTACTACAATGTTAGCCAAGAAAGCTCGGTATTCCTTGCGGAGATACTTGCTAGCTTGGACACAAGACATGAGCTTGAGACCATTCGAAGCAGTTTCACCATAAACACACTCTAAATCACCATTTGCGAGCGAGAATCAAATCATTTTATCGAAGCACACAACTTCAACATGGTTTTCACGAAGAAAGTCCATGCTTTCTATGATGTCAAAACTTCCGAGTTGCATCGGAATGAGCTCGATTGGGAAGATGTGATTGTTGAGTTCTAGAGTACAATCACGAAGAACGGAATTGACGGTGAAGGTTCTTCCGGTGGCAACTTCGACATCAAATGTTGAGGGGAGATGGGAGCGCTTACGACTAAGGAGCTTCTCGAATTCGAACGACACAAAACAGTTATCGGCTCCAGTATCAAACAAACACGAAGCATAAATACCATTCACAAGGAACGTACCATTGACCACATTGTTGTCAGCCTGGGCTTGGCGCGCATTGATGTTGAAAGTTCTGGCTTGGGCGGCTTGCTGCTGTTGCTGTTGAGGCTATTGTTGCTGTTGTTGCTGAGGCTCTTGTTTCACAACCCTGTTCGGGCACATGTTCGCGAAGTGGTTGGGATCACCACACGCGAAGCAGACTCTGGCGTTGATCGCGGGTGCCTGAGCCGCTTGTTGGCCTTGAGGAGCTGGAACCAGAGCTTGATGAGCAGTGGCTTAGGCTGGTGCTTGTCGGGGACCACTACGGCAGTTGGCGGTAAAGTGGCCGTACATGTTGCAATGCACGCAAAATCGGCAGGTGATACCCACCAGTGTAAGCACGCTTTGCTGGCGGTGCATAGGTAACTGGTGCTGATCGGTGCTGAGATTGCTGCTGAGCCGGTACGGCTTGGAGTGGGGCAGCAGTGGTAGTGACAGCACAGTTCTTGCTGCTGGAGCTGCTGTTGTTGTTCTTCTTCTTGCGGCGAGGGGCGAGGGGCTTTCGATGACTGAGCGGTGGCGGTTCCGGTAGTTGGTGCGGCGGTATGTAAGGACTCTCAAAACTGCCTTAAAAATACCCGTAAATTCAAACCCGGACCCCTGAAACCTTAAACCATATTAAAAACTAAGAAAAACAAAATATTAGGTCTCAGGCGGGCCGCGTAAAATACAAGGGGTGTTTTACGCGGGCTGCGTCAAACCTGTGTTGACCGGATAAGTATCCGGATCCACGTATCGAACCACCTGGCTACTCTACTGATGACTGGTCAAAGCTAGTCGTAGACTGGGCGGCACGCGGGCCGCGTAAAGTTGAGGTGGTGTTTTACGCGGGCTGCGACAGGTCCTAATTTTAACTATAAATAGCCCGTCACTCGCACAATCCACTGGTGTCAAAATCTTTTCGTAAAAACGAATTGATAAAGCTTTGAACTCGAAAATACAACTTTAATTAGTCGGGTGCTGCTCCGATACCGGGTATTAACTCGATCACTGCTACGATTCAATGTCCGATCGATTAAACTATCCAATGGATGTTTAAGTGTTGCCCACATTAGGGTTTATGCTTTGTCATTCGTTGTTAATTCAATGGATGTTTAAGTATCGCACTTTGTCATTCGTTGTGAAGGTTTTAATCTCGTGAGTTATCGTAAATGCTGTATTAAGTTACTAACCGGGTTGTGTGCATGTTATTAAATTTAGGTTAAAAGGCTAATCAGTAGGCTAGGCTCTGCTCAAATTAAATCTGCAATGTGAGTCATTCTCTTTTTATCAAATTTATTTACAAAAGCATATTTATTTCAAGGTTATAATTACAGTGATTAAGTTTATGTAATCACCAAGTTACAGCCGGTATGTGGGGTTTTGTATACATTACTTGATAATCGTCACCATTGGGGCAGCCAATGGGGGATATGACCATAGTCACAGATCCGGTCGAGTGACAAATACCGTGGGTAGTTGGTTTGATATCAGAAACATTGTAATCGCTCTTAATACTGTAAATTATAACAAATGAGTCATTTTAGTAAAAAGAATGATTCACTCAGTATTCCCCGCTGACAAAACCTTTTTCAAACATGTTTCAGGTGATCTGTTGTGATCAAGGAAAAGTGCCGAGAAGCACTAGAAGCTTAAGGAAGTGGCTCAGTATAAAAATAAAGAAACATGTTTTGTAAAATAAAAAGATTTCTCCGTGAAATTTTATGATTGTAAATTACCGGGTTTTATCCCGAGTTGTGAAATAAAATAATCGGGAAATATTTCAAGTTAAAAAAAAAGATCCTGAAGAAAACTTCCGCTGTTAAATAAACACCACGGGATTTCTGTCTCGCGGCTCCTGAAACGGGTCAAACCGGGTCGGGGGCCGTGACAGAAAAAGGTGGTATCAGAGCCACTGATTTAAGCCAATTAAATATTTAGAAATATTTAATTTTCTTGATTACCATTATGTGATTATGTGTTTTATTAACTGACTATTTATTAGTTACAGTATGGGTAAACAAAAGCTTTCAAACATCTATCTTAAATTAGATAGGTCATCCAACGAGAAGGGAAGTACATCCCAAACCAAATCCTCAAAACACTTTGCAATCCCTGAAGAAGGAATATTTGTGCGAAAGGCACAATATAAGGAACCACTTTCTCCCAGTAAAAGAAGTTTGATTATTAGAAAAAGTAAAGAGAAAATAAAGAAATTCCGAGAAAAGAAGATTAAACAGGAAACCCAGGAATTAACCAGTAAATCACCTTGGGAGGACAAGTTAGATGAGAAATGGGCAGATCTTTATATGCTAGCTACTGTAGCAGTTAATGCAAATCTTTAAATAATTTTACCCAAGTCTTCGCACCCTTATCACCTACAGTCTAGAAACCTTATTTCAGTAAATAAATAAATTTACAACAAAACCTAGTGTGTTTTAACTTTTCAGTTGTTTTGGTAGTTACCCAGTATGAAATAATGTTTAAAGTTTTTCTATAAAATTTTGTTATGATTTTTAACTTAGTAATTATGTGTATTTTGCTAAACAGCATGAACAACTTGTCCGATGCCCTTCAGAATTTAAATCTCTATCCGGTAAAAATAGAAGTTTCCAGAGATTTCAATAGGTATATACCAGACATAGAAGAACCTGTTGAATTTAATGCTCCACCTCCGGAGAAACCCAAGCCCAAGAAAAGAAGGAGATTTGTAGGATGGAGGCGTGTTCGTAGGAGGAAGCCTGTTACTAGGAAGATGCCTAAAATAGAATATCCTTTAGATAAAGGAAAGGGAATTGAAGTCGGGGAAGAGTCTAGGCAGATGGGATTACAGTTTGATGAATATTCTAAGCAAATAGAATAGAGATTGGAGGAGGTTCTCAGGTAGAAGTTGGAGAAAGTTCTAAACAAACTCAGGAAATGACATTTCAGGAAGAGCTAGATTTTATATTGACAAGCTGTTATACTATTCAGCCTGTCAATACAAATGTTTTTACTCGTCCTATTGAAACTCAACTCCCTATAAACTTAGAACCAGCAATCCCAGAACCTATAATCCATCCTCAACCTCTGGGAATGGACGAATGGTGGACAAATGACTGGCAATTCCAAAACATTATCAACAGTCCTTATTCCTTTCTTCCCCAATTTGATCCAGAACCTCTACCAAATCCACCGATGAGTAACGAGAATATGGCTGAACTTCGCCATTTTGGTGAAGAGTTGATGGATGCTGGAAATAGAATCCGGGAGATAGGGGGACAAATTGCCTGGAAATATGATGAAAGGGAGCTTCGTTTTTAGGAAAACAAATGACGAAAGATAGTAGGTTTATGAAACTGTGGTTGTGTAATAGTAATAGTAAAATCAGCATGTGTAAAATAAATAATAAAACGGTTGTATATAGAAGTATGATATAATCTATAAAACAAATGAAATTTTAGAAAATTTACAATTTTGTTTGTATATTCGTTTTCGTGATTATGTGCAATTAATTGTGACATTGGATTATTTCTTTTATACTAATTATTTATCTATAAATTAATTATCAGATGGCAAAAATTGGTAATGAACCAGTAAATGAACTAAATCAATCTGAGCAAATTCAGGAAGAACAATTGTTAAATAGATAAGATATAGAGGATATCGTTGCACAAGGAATAGCCAATGCTATTCCAGCAATCGTTGCTGCTGTTCAAAAACCTGTTAAACCTCAATCAATCATTCCTAGTAAACGTACTCAAGGCGACAACTTTAGTAATAGTATAAACGGAGGCGGAAATCATGTTAATAACAATAATGATCTGCAAGCCCCAATTTTCAAGAAAATGAAAGCTGCAACACCTGGTTGCACTTACAAAGAATTCCTTGCCTGTAAACCAACTGAGTTTGCAGGTAACGAAGGGGCTATTGCAGCATTACGTTGGTTAGAGAAAACTGAGGCAGTAATCACTATAAGTAAATGTGCTGAGGAAGATCAAGTTATGTATGCGTCAAATCTTTTTAAAGAAGGGGCGTTAGAATGGTGGAACACAGTATTACAAGCTAAAAGAAGGATTGTTTTCTATGCCATGAACTGGGAAGAATTTAAGAGTCTTGTAGAAAGAAAATTCTGTCCCGAGTATGAAAAAGATCAAATGGCAAATAAGTTCCTAAACCATCGGATGGTTAATGTGGACTATCAAGGATATACTTCGACATTCTTCGAATATGCTAGAGTGGTACCAACACTGGCTTCGCCAGAACCGGTACTCATTTCTCGCTATATTTGGGGACTGATTAGTGAAATCCGTAACATCGTTAAAGCTGCGAGACCTCGTACTATTGACGATGTGGTGGAATTAGCTAATACCCTAACCGACGAACTGGTACGCACGCAAGATGAAAACAGGAAGAAGGAACTGGCTCAGAAAATTACCCAAGGATTTCGTACGGGTAATAATAACAGCTTCAAGAAAAGAGGAACAGGGCAATCTCCAACTCCGTCATTCTGCAGGAAATGCAAAAAGAAACATTATGGAAGGTGCGATATAACCTGCAATTTTTGCAAAACTGTAGGACATCGTGAAGAAAACTGTAGGAAGAAATATACAATTTGTTACAATTGTGGAGAAGCAGGGCATTTCAAAACAGAATGTCCTAAATTACTCAAACCAGCAGACCACAAAGCCAAGACAGCTGACGGAGCTACCAAGAAGAATGTTCGAGCCTTTCAGTTAACAACTCAGGAGGCCGAGTTAATTCCAGATGTAATAGCTGGTAGGTTCTTAGTTCACAACATTTACGCCAAAGTATTATTTGACTCTGGTGCAAACCAAAGTTTTATCAATACTTCATTCTGCCAAGCTCTTAATATACCCTTAACCAACATTAGGCAGATTTTTACAGTCGAAACCGCAGATGGGAATTTAGTTAAAATAGATCAGGTTTTGCAAAAAGTAGAAATAGAACTTTCAGGTCATAAATTTTCTGCAAATCTGTTACCTATGAAATTAGCTGAATTCGATGTTGTGTTAGGAATGGATTGGTTAATAGCCAACCATGCTCGAATCCTTTGTGATAAAAATTCTGTAGAAATTCAGGCACCTACTGGAGAAATAATCACGATTACAGGAGATAAGCCACGTAAGCCCATGAAGTTTATATCAATAACGAAAGTTGCTAGTTATGAACGAAAACAAGGAATAGTATATATGATTTCAGTAATCGTTAGTACTAAGGGTAAAGAACTTAAGGAAATTCCTGTAGTCTCAGAATACCCAGATATATTCCCAGAAGAGTTACCGGGATTACCACCAGATAGGGAAGTAGAATTTAGGATTCATCTAATTCCTGGAACTACACCGATAGCTAAGGCACCTTATCAATTAGCTCATACCGAAATGTTAGAACTGAAAAAGCAATTAGATGAATTACTAAGCAAAGGATTCATACAACCTAGCTCATCCCCTTAGGGAGCTCCAGTGTTGTTTGTAAAGAAAAAGGATGGTTCGATGAGAATGTGTATTGATTATAAAGAACTGAATAAGGTTACAATTAAGAATCGATACCCATTACCTAGGATTGATGATCTATTCGACCAACTTCAGGGGGGTAGATATTTTTCTAAGATAGATTTACGCTCCGGATATCATCAATTGAAGGTACAAGAAGAAGACATACCTAAAACTGCTTTCAGAACTAGGTATGGTCATTACGAGTTTACACTCATGCCCTTTGGGTTAACGAATGCACCTGCAGCATTCCTGGACATGATGAATAGGATCTGTAAACCGTATTTGGATAAATTTGTAATTGTCTTCATAGATGATATACTTATTTATTCAAAAAGTCAGGACGAACATTGTCAGCACTTGCATGCACTCTTAACTCTGTTAAGAAAAGAAAAGCTTTATGCCAAATTCTCGAAGTGTGAATTTTGGCTAAAGGAAGTGCAATTTTTAGGACACATGGTGAATCATGCAGGTATTCATGTAGATCCTGCTAAGATAGAGGCAATTACCAATTGGAAGGTTCCGCAAACCGCAATGGAAATTAGAAGTTTTATAGGTTTGGCTGGGTATTATAGACGGTTTATTAAGGATTTTTCCAAAATAGCTGTACCATTAACTAAGCTAACCTGTAAAGCCATTAAGTTTGAATGGGGACCTAAGCAAGAAGAAGCCTTTAGAATATTGAAGCAGAAATTAACAAATGCTCCAATCCTAACTTTACCGGAAGGGACTGAAGATTTTGAAGTTTACTGTGATGCTTCAAAACTAGGATTAGGATGTGTGCTAATGCAACGCAAGAAAGTAATTGCGTATGCTTCAAGGCAATTGAAAAAGCACGAAGAAAATTATACGACTCATGACTTAGAGTTAGGAGCCGTAATTTTTGCCCTTAAGATTTGGAGACATTATCTTTACGGAAGTAAATTTACTGTCTATACAGACCACAAAAGTTTAAAATATATTTTTGGGCAAAAAGATTTAAACATGAGACAAAGAAGATGGATGGAAATCCTAAGTGATTACGACTGTGATATTCAGTATCACGAAGGAAAGGCAAATGTAGTTACAGATGCCTTAAGTCGTAAGTATCATGAAAAACAACGACGAGTTCGTACTCTCAGGTTAAATCTACAATTAGATTTAATGGAACAAATAAAGAATATTCAGGAAACAGCAATCAAGGAAGATGCTGAAGGAATGAAAGGAAGAATAAAAGAGTTAGAACAAGGATCTGATGGAATTTGGAGATTCCATAAGAAAAGGATTTGGGTACCGAAGCAGGGAGAATTAAGAAATAAGATCTTAGAAGAAGCTCATAAATCTAGGTATACCATGCACCCAGGAAACAATAAGATGTACCAAGATTTAAGAAACAATTTCTGGTGGATAGGCATGAAAAAGGATATAGCTAGGTACGTTTCTAAGTGTCTTACTTGTTTACAAGTTAAGGCAGAACATCAGAAACCTTCAGGTCTACTACAACAGTTAGAAATGCCTGTATGGAAATGGGAACTCATAACAATGGATTTTGTTACTAAGTTACCCAAGACCAGAAAAGGTAATGATGCGATTTGGGTAATTGTGGATCGATTAACCAAATCAGCTCACTTTCTACCAATGAAAGAAACTTTTAGCATGGAAAGATTGGCAAAGTTGTATGTAGATGAAGTTGTATCATTACATGGAGTTCCATTCTCCATTGTATCAGATAGGGATAGTCGTTTTACTTCTCATTTTTGGACAAGTTTCCAAGAAGCAATGGGAACTCGACTAAACCTAAGCACTGCATATCATCCACAAACGGACGGACAAAGTGAAAGGACTATCCAAACTCTAGAAGACATGCTCCGAGCATGTGTAATAGATTTTGGTGGAAATTGGGACGATCCCTTACCTTTGATTGAATTCTCCTATAATAATAGTTATCATTCAAGTATTGAAACTGCCTCATTCGAGGCACTATATGGAAGAAAGTGCAGAACTCCAGTTTGTTGGGCAGAAATAGGAGAAAGTCAATTATCAGGTCCTAAAATAGTGCAAGAAACAACCGACAAGATTACACAAATCAAGGAAAGACTGAAGACAGCTCGAGATCGTCAAAAGAGCTATGCCGACAATCGACGAAGCCGTTAGAATTCCAAATTGGAGAAAGAGTACTATTGAAAGTTTCTCCTTGGAAAGGAGTTGTTCGATTCGGTAAGAAAGGAAAGCTAAGTCCAAGATACATAGGACCATTTCCAGTAATTCAACGTATAGGACCAGTTGCTTATCGTTTACAACTACCAGAAGAGTTAGCTGGAGTACATGATGTATTTCATGTATCCAATCTCAAGAAATGTCTATCTGACGAATCTTTGGTAGTACCTCTCCAAGATATAGAGGTAAACGAAAAGTTAAAATTTGTTGAGAAACCTCTTCAGATAGAAGACAGAAAGGTGAAGTTTCTCAAGCACAAACGACTAGTGTTAGTTAAAGTAAAGTGGGATTCAAAGAGAGGACCTGAATACACTTGGGAGCTGGAATCAGAAATGAAGCGAAAGTATCCTCAATTATTCCAATGAATCTCGAGGACGAGATTCTAAATAAGGTGGGGAGAATGTAAGGACTCTCAAAACTGCCTTAAAAATACCCGTAAATTCAAACCCGGACCCCTGAAACCTTAAACCATATTAAAAACTAAGAAAAACAAAATATTAGGTCTCAGGCGGGCCGCGTAAAATACAAGGGGTGTTTTACGCGGGCCGCGTCAAACCTGTGTTGACCGGATAAGTATCCGGATCCACGTATCGAACCACCTGGCTACTCTACTGATGACTGGTCAAAGCTAGTCGTAGACTGGGCGGCACGCGGGCCTCGTAAAGTTGAGGTGGTGTTTTATGCGGGCCGCGACAGGTCCTAATTTTAACTATAAATAGCTCGTCACTCGCACAATCCACTGGTGTCAAAATCTTTTCGTAAAAACGAATTGATAAAGCTCTGAACTCGAAAATACAACTTTAATTAGTCGGGTGCTGCTCCGATACCGGGTATTAACTCGATCGCTGCTACGATTCAATGTCCGATCGATTAAACTATCCAATGGATGTTTAAGTGTTGCCCACATTAGGGTTTATGCTTTGTCATTCGTTGTTAATTCAATGGATGTTTAAGTATCGCACTTTGTCATTCGTTGTGAAGGTTTTAATCTCGTGAGTTATCGTAATTGATGTATTAAGTTACTAACCGGGTTGTGTGCATGTTATTAAATTTAGGTTAAAAGGCTAATCAGTAGGCTAGGCTCTGCTCAAATTAAATCTGCAATGTGAGTCATTCTCTTTTTATCAAATTTATTTACAAAAGCATATTTATTTCAAGGTTATAATTACAGTGATTAAGTTTATGTAATCACCAAGTTACAACAGATATGTGGGGTTTTGTATACATTACTTGATAATCGTCACCATTGGGGCAGCCAATGGGGGATATGACCATAGTCACAGATCCGGTCGAGTGACAAATACCGTGGGTAGTTGGTTTGATATCAGAAACATTGTAATCGCTCTTAATACTGTAAATTATAACAAATGAGTCATTTTAGTAAAAAGAATGATTCACTCAGTATTCCCCGCTGACAAAACCTTTTTCAAACATGTTTCAGGTGATCTGTTGTGATCAAGGAAAAGTGCCGAGAAGCACTACAAGCTTAAGGAAGTGGCTCAGTATAAAAATAAAGAAACATGATTTGTAAAATAAAAAGATTTCTCCATGAAATTTTATGATTGTAAATTACCGGGTTTTATCCCGAGTTGTGAAATAAAATAATTGGGAAATATTTCAAGTTAAAAAAAAGATCCTGATGAAAACTTCCGCTGTTAAATAAATACCACGGGATTTCTGTCTCGCGGCTCCTGAAACGGGTCAAACCGGGTCGGGGGCCGTGACACGGTAGCTTGGAGCAAGTTCTTGGTAGCTTTATCCCAGAAGCCAGCTTTGAGTCGCTTGTCGTTGATTTCCGCGGCAAGCAAATAAGTCTCTTTGATTGTTGCTGGCTTTACGGCATGCACAAAATCTGCAACACAGTCTTGCAGAGCTCGAATGTACTTCTTGATTGTCATGTCGGTGGTCTTCACTTGATCAGGGCAGATAATACTGAGCTGCTTGAATCGTGCAGTTAAAGCAGCGTTGTCACCATCCTTCTGCTTCAGATGCCAGAATTCGTCCTCCAACTTTTGGCGCTCATGGGGAGGGCAGAACTCTTCGAGCATGACATTCTTCAACTCATCCCACGACAAACCATAAGCTCCGTCATTTCCGCGTTTATTCCTCTCGGCCATCCACCAGTCTAATGCGCGAGACTGGAAGACGCCGGTAGCATTCAGAGTGCGGAGATCGTCAGGACATCCACTTTGACGCAGAGTGACTTCGATTGAGTCAAACCATTGAAACAAGGCCGTAGGGCCATCTTCGCCAGTGAACTCTTTCGGTCCGCATGCTTTAAACTGTTTGAAACTAAAGGCAGCTTTGGGAGTAGCTTTAGGAGCTTCGGTTCTGGACTCTTCAGACGATTTGCTCACATTCTCGTATATTTCTCTCACGATATGAGGAACAACCTTTGCTACTTGCTTAGCGACGATAGAAGTAAGGCGTTTGTCTCTCTGTTCTTGACGAGTAATTCGTGGGTGACGGGGTCCAGATGAGGGTCCAGGTGACGACATTGTCTGCAACAGGCATCGTTGTGGGGCTTAGTCACAATATAATCGAATCTCACCTCACACGTCTTATACCACTAAAGCTCAAGAATTATGATCATGTAAACACGTAGGTACATAATCACAGATTCACATAAGCACAGAAGCACATAAGCATGTATGACACAAAGACACAACAACACAGAAGCACATAATTACAAGAGGCAGTCAGAATACAGAAACCTATCATTCAAAGTCCGCGAGCGTTCGAGTATAGCAATTGCGATTAGCATAGCGAGTAGTATGGTATAAGCGAATAACATAACAAGCACCATAGCGTACGATGGTTCCTCATGGTAGTAGCGATTTGTCAGCGCATTGAGATAGTAGTGTAATGCGGGTCGTGTGTGTCGATTAAAGCGAAAAGCGAAAGCGAATAAATCAGCAAAATTTGTAACACGTAAACAGATAAAATCACATAAAGCACATAAAATCCACATAAAATGTCGAATATCAGAGTCTGCAGTAGCGAGCTTAGATTCAAAACACATAAAAATCGAGAATAGATTGTCTGCGGCTATTTAGACATCGACTAACCAAAGTGATTCGACTATTCACAAGGACCGTTCTGTGCACACCTTGACCTTCGGAATTGTGCTCTCGCCTCGAATCTGGGCGAATGGCACGCATCCTTCCAGTTTTAGCGTGACTGCTAGTCGTTGGAGTCCGTCGAGACTCTGGTGAGAGTTTTGTAAAACAAAATAAAGATCGGAACGAGTCACCGAGGTGTGGGTTTCACCCATGACTTAACGACTTTGTTCCTGTTTTTGGTAAAGTAAGGGAAGAATTATACGTCAAAGTATGGATTTCACTCCTAATTCGACGTAAGTTCTCCTGCTAAACAAGCAATTTGGTCGAGAGTTTGCGGTTTTCACACCTAATCTCGACCCAATTGTTCGTTCATTTTCGAAAACTAGAGTGCAGTGATAGTGTAGCGTAGGCGCGAATAGCGAGAAATAGCAAGTATGCTCGTACATAATCCCTACAGGATATGCACAAGTCGGTATGTTGGTACCTAACTATAGACTAGGTTCTTTCTAATGCCTAATTCCCTATAGTTATGGCTCTAATACCAATCTGTCACACCCCAACCGATGGCGGAAACATCGGGGTGTGACACTAAGCGAAACAGATTGTCCAAAAGTTTCCATAACAACTATAATTACCAATTATTTAAAGCAACATGTCCCATACCATGTCATAAAAGATAACATAATTATTACAGACAAGATCTAGTCAGATTGTTCTGTTCCGACAACTCAGATTTCAAATACAGACAATTGTTTATTGTTCTAGACCTTTCCTAGCCTCGATTTCACAGCAAGCAAAGTATCTAAACACCTTAAGCACCTGCCACATACGTTAAATAAAAGTCAATACACATAGTGTAAAGGTGAGCATACAAGTTTGATAATACCATATAGAGTTCGAAATCATTTACGCATAACCAGCACGTTCACAGAGTGAAATGAAGCACGTTAGTTATCGACATGAACCTATCAATACCAGTGACTGCGGGTTGACTGCCTAAGGCAGTTCGTAATACACACTCACCACTGTGAGCCATGTAACAAATTGTCCAAACTATAGTACTATCGTTGCTAAGGCAGGTAGACAGCATTCCATATGTAAACATATTAAGTCACGTATAACATGCAGTAACGGTTAGCGTTAAAGTATTGCGTAGTGTATTTGATGTGATTTAGAATAAGTAACGTATGTAACACCCAAAAGTGCGTAAAGCAAAAGGGTTCGAGTATACTCACAGTGATTGAATTAATGGATTGAAGGAAGCGCTAGAGCGGATAATAGCCTGGACAGTTATCGATAGAATAAGCGAAAGTCGGGGCGTAAATTGGTGTGAAGTGTCAGTGGGTCGGACAGTAATCTGGTCGGGTGGCAATCCGATCGGGTGGCCGGTCGACCGGGTGACAATCCGCTCGGATGGTCATCCGATCAGATGGCCATGCGAGTGGATGGTTACCTCATTTGGGATGGATGTGTTTTTGTATGATGGCTTGTCTTTTGAAGTTTTCGTTGTAGCATTTTGAAAACAGAGAAGTATCCCTACCTTTCAGGTCGGTCGATAGAACGACTGTTCGATCGGACAGCAATCCGATTGGCGAGGCTACTCAGGTTGAGAACAAACTCATAGTAGGATGGTCACTCGATCGGATGGCTATCCGATCGGGTGGCAATCCGTTCGGAGTGAACATGTTGAAAATTATTAAATCCCTAAACGCCACACGATCGGACGGTTACTCGATTGGATGGCAATCCGATCGGGTGGTAGTCCGTTTCAACGTTCAGCTTCTTAAATAGTTTGAGAAAATGGTTTAAGCATAGAACCAAGTGCAGCCTGATCGGACAACCGATCGATCGGGTGGCAATCCAATCGGGTGGTAACCCGATCGAACGGTAGTCCGTTCCGAAGGTCTGGTCGTTCTAACACTGGTTTCGGTTTGGAGTGTTGTAGTTTTGAATGAGACGTTTTGATGTCTTGTTTGTATAATATAACCCTTATCTCATCCCAAGTGAGCTGGCCGGACAGGAATCACCCTGGTCCGAACAGTTCCCGGTTTGAGTCGGTTATTTATGTTCAAACCCGAAATCAACATCTCGTGGATAGAATCCAGATCTCGAACCAACACATCAACACGAAAGAGTAGAAGGTTAGAACAAGCTCCGATTCTATCGGTTTTGAGTGCATTGAGTGTAAAAGAGTTGAAAGAAAGTTGGAAAACCATCTTTCAATCCTTTTCACCATGAATATGTTCAGATCTATGAAAGATCTTTGTTTATTTGTGTGGGAATCGTTCAGATCTAAGTTGTTCTTGGTGGGTTGAAGCTAAAACATGAAGTTCCCAAGAACACCATGATGACGTCATCCTAAAACACCTCAAATCTAGTGATTTCACGGTTAAAAGTTAAGATTCAAAAGATAGAAAGGTGTAGGAGTACGTGTAGATCAAGAAAGTATAAGATATAGACGGAAAACTTACAAGAATCGCGAGAAATCTGAAGAAATAGCGGTTGGTTCGAGTAAGAGAGAGAGAGAGAGCTGTCAACATCAAATGATGTTGACATGAGGGGTATTTATAGGCTTTCCATAAAAGGAAAGGGGCATAAGTGGCTGGTCGATCGGGTGGTAACCCGATCGGGTGGTAACCTGATTGGGTGGCTGCTCGATCGAGTGGCACCTTGATCGAGTGGCAACTCGATCGGGTGGCAGCAAGATCGGCTGACCACTCGATTGGAGTGAACGACATGATGAGTTTTGCGATTTCGATTCGCGTGTTGAGCGTTGCGATGCGCTAGAGTTTCCTATTCAATTTACTTTTAATCCCAACTACTATATCAACATACAAGCATCCTTATTTAATGTTCGTTTAGCGTTTGCGATTCGATTGCGATTGCGTTTCGATTAATCACCACAACAACAATATAAATAAACATGCACAAGTAACACATAAATAGCACACACACATAAAACAACATTCCATACACATAATTCGAGCTGCGAGTGCGATTGCGATAAGCGATAAAGCGATTAAATATGCGATAAATAGCGATTAAACCTCGATTATTAGCAATTACTCCACATAGTACAACTAACATAAAGCATAAAATAGACTAACTACAAGTCAAAGAAGTCAAAATAGGAATTGAACAAGGAGTGACAGATCGCAATTAGCAATCTTGACTCCCTTTGACTTCAATCTTGACTTTGACTTTGACTTTCGAAACACGGGGTGTTACACATGGATATTACTGGCAGACAATCAATATGTGGACCATCAACAAAGCTGGGATTCGACAAATCAAAAGTGACCTGCTTCAAATGCAAGCAAAAGGGTCATTTCAAAAGAGAATGCAGAAACTCTGTTGTCTAAGAAACAGCTAATTCGTTTAAAGAAGATTACAATCAAAAGGCGATCTATCATTAGAACAGAGAGGAATCACCAAGGTTGAAAGAAATTGAAGATAATCCTGAAAAGGAAAAATCAAGAGCTTGTGTTGTGATATAAGATGATGAAGGGTTTGACTGGAGCGAATTCCTTCCAGAAGATGATCTTGTTGATGATTGGTTCACAACTCATGGCAGAACTATATCATCAAACAAACATCGTGCATTTGTTGCTGAGATAAAGGAAAGAAGTCGAGAAGAAATTCTGAAAGAAAAGACTGAAAGAGAAAGATTCTTTGCTGGTTCTCGAATTGAGAAAATGCATAAAGAGTATGAGGAAGAAAAGTACTACGGGAGATACGACAAGAAGAGAGATTGCTACATCAACAAAAATGGTGATCCTGTCGTTCATCGAAAAGAAGTGGTTTTTGATTATGTTCTTGCAGTAATTCCTCTGTCTGGCGAATATTATTCAAACTTAAAAGATAAAACTTGTCTGAAAAGGCTGGACAAGATAATTCGTGATGTGATGACCGCGAGTTTGAAAAAGAGGGATGAAGAAAGAATGAAAAAGAATGTTGAAGAATTAGTTGATGATTTGAAGAAGGTAGCCGAGGAAGAGAAAGAAAAAGAAGTTGTTACTGAAGAGCAGCAGAAAGACGATGATCTGAAGAAGAAAGGAGAAGATGATGTGAAGATTGAACATTCGGTTGAAGTAGATGATGGTGCTGATGCTGGTGGGAAACAACAGGAGAAAGAAGTTGCTCAGACACAAGAGAACGCCGAAGTACCAATCACTGAGGTAAAAATTGATACTGAAATCTTAAATGAAACTGCTGAATAGTGCAAGAAATGCATGGAAACGTGCAGTGCTTGTACTGAAAAGGATGAAAATTTCAGAACAAGAGAATTAGAATTCACTAAAATCGAAGAAGTTTTCAAAAATAAATGCAAAGAGATGTTAGAAAACGAAAAGATTTTGAGAGATAATGATGAAAAGATAATACAAAAATGCAAGCTTTTGGAAAAAGAAAATGAAATGTTGAAAGAAAAAGTTTCGAAAATGACAGAAGAATGTTTGCAAAAAGAAAATTCTTTACTAGAAATGAAAAAGGTGTATGATTCAATAAAACTTGCAAATCATATCACAAAAGAATCATATGAAGACGTGAAGAGTCAAATGAAACTTGTTCAATTGTGATTGAAATATTGTTCTGAAACATCTGATACGCTTAAGCGTCAGTATTCAATAAAGCAACAAGTTGTAAACTCTTACATTGAAGATGTTGCTAAGCTAAAGCGCAAAAAAAGCTGATTTAGAACAAGATAACAACAAGTTACACAGTTATCATGCTTCATCATATGTTCTTGAACGCATTTTCAATCTAAAACCGGATGGTAAAGATTCTAAGCAAAACAAGAAAGGTATTAGCTCGAAATATCAACAGGTTCCACCACCGTTTGAGGAAAAATTCATGTTCTATGATGACGAGAAGGTGGAAAAACCTTTCAACATGGTTGATCAATTGCCAGATAACA
This sequence comes from Helianthus tuberosus, assembly GCA_030545235.1. NCBI lineage: Eukaryota > Viridiplantae > Streptophyta > Magnoliopsida > Asterales > Asteraceae > Helianthus > Helianthus tuberosus. The sequence continues at coordinate 132,552,323 of CM060389.1, forward strand.
TTGACGTAACCTATTCCAAATCTGATGATTCTAGTGATTCAGAGGTGGTAGGTAAGGTCGTTGAAAGTGTTTTGAAAGAAGAGTCAGTTGATACAGGTAAATCTGAATCACAGGATGAAAATGAAGGTGGTTTTCATGAAGGTTATCTGAAAAACTCAAAATCTAAGAAAAAGGCGAATGATGATTCAAAAGGATTGGTTTATACCATGATTGGATCGGACAAAGTGTGTGATTTCCGAAAAGATTGACAAAGTGTTCAAGATGATTAAAATTGAAAAATCCGAGATTTCAAAGTTTGCTGGAAAGAGTCACAAAACTTTTTATAACAAACCTGGTTACAAAAAGAAAAACATGAAGGCTGGGTTGGGTTATAAAAAGAAACAGAGTTGGAAAAGAAATGAAACTTCAAATTATCAGACAAAGATGAATTTTGTTCACAGAACAAGTTCTGAAGAAGAGAAAGAACTCCAATTTAGACGACATTCTAATGAAGAGTTCTATGCTCAAAAGAGAAAGCAACAACAACAGGTTAAAGATGTGTCCAAGAGAACATGCTTTAAGTGTGATCAAATTGGACATCTCAGTCGAAATTGTCCAAATTCGAAACCTGTTGGTGTTGAGACGAAAAAGAAGTCTGATGTTGTGAATCAGAAGTCAACCAAGTTTGATTCAAAGTAAACTTGGAAGCCGAAAATGTCAAAGGCTGACTCACAACAAACATGGAAACCAGTGACACCCAGACTTAGAACAACACAAAGTTGGAAAACAACTGTTGATACAACAGAACCAAACTAGTTTTGGAAACCAAAATTTGTTGTTCAAAATCAAAATGTTCAAAATGAATCACATTTTTACAAAAGAAGTGCTTCGAAAGGACAAACTTGGGTGGAAAAGAAACAAAAGGTTTCTGTGAATGATAATCGGAATGAAAATACATTTGTGAAAAATGAAAAAGATTTTCCGAAGTTGAATGAATCATATTGTGTTGAAATGCCTAAGGTCAAACAGACCTGGGCTAACTTGTTCAAGTAATTGAGTAATTTGAATGTGCAGGTGCTTCAGAAAGAGGATGAAAGTCAAACCAACGGAGGAAGCAGCCTGGCACAAGAGGAAAAGGCTGCTGGTCCCTGCATCTGCTAAAACAGGGAGTTTGTTTGATTTCTGTACATAACTAAACCATATTTCAAAAACCCTAAAAATTGAAAATCTAAAAACCAAAAATATGTTTGTCAAAAATTCAAAAATTCAAAAATATGTTGAGTGAATATGCCGAAACCCTCACAGCTGAACAAACATGATTAATTTCACAAGATTGAAAAACGGTTTTCAAACTGTAAAATATCAAAGTGTTGCAAATCATGGGGGTAATTACTACTTTACATGTTATATTTTCTGCAAAACAGAGCATGAGATGCAGAAAATGGATGGCGAGACAAAGCTATCTACATCGGTTATCAAATTTTCTTTAAATATTTTGAATTTTTGGGAGAGTAAGAAAATGTCAGAAAATCCAAAAACATTTGAAAATTTGAAAATGCCAAAAACATGATAAAATTCAAAAACGAGTCTTGTGTAAAAAGAGGAAATGATAGTACATCAGTAGACAATCACATTACGCTAAAGAAATGGAAAGTCAAATGTGATAAACGGTCTCACTGATGATATGCCAGTAGGTTTTTACACGCTTAGTAGATTGTTTTCGAGATATAAACCTAAATATTAAATACTTACTTATCTCGTGGGGAACATCTCTCGGATATATGGGTAACCCCCGAAATCTTGTTTGAGAGATTGCCTGATTCTGAGATACTAGGTCTTTATATTGTTTGATATCTGGGGTATTATACCTGGTCTTCTGATATTGCGGAAGCAATGGCCTAGACCTCGTATAATACTTTACGTGCTTTAAAAGCTTACCCTCTACATAAAATTGAAAAATATCGAAAGATATGAACAATTGCAGTTGAAGAAAAGATTCTCTAAAGGGAACACACCGAAAGGCGAGCCTTCATCTCTTTGACTGAACGGAAGTTCATACCTGAGCTCTCAAGGTCTCGCACTAACCCAGAGAACAGATATCAAATTAGTATATTCACCTGTAAGACTGAATCTAGAGAATCTTGATACGGGAGTATATTCCGAGGTGGGACACGCGAATAAGTTAAGTTCTTAAGACACTAATCTCGTATCTCGAATCGATTGAACTTTGTGTGAAAATTTAAGTGGATCAGTATACTGACAATCTAAGTGAATCGTTTAGAACTTAAAGTGTTTGTAAAGCTCAACGGTACTAGTGATTTGTCATAAACTGATATGATCCTCTGACGCGAACTCAAACAAAAATATTGTCTGTAAATATGTTTGTAAATATTTCTTTACTGCTTTATGTTTCAGAAAATTCCAAAAAGCTTTTGATTTCACTTTATTTTCAACAACCAATGTCCGAGAGCTGAGTTTCAAAATCTAAGTATGCTGATCGTGTTTTTGAAAATAAACAAGTTCATTAATTTGAAACTTGAAGTTTTTAAAATCAAAAATCAAAAACAGTTTGTGAAATCTCCAAGGTCATTAAGTTGGACTTGGATGATTAACTATAAGGGATTGGGATTCATAAATTGTAAAAATATTTTAGCTTATGCTGAGAGAGCCAGGTTTTTCAATCCTGGATGTTCTAAGTTCCCAGAGGAAATTGAGGTTAGAGCCTAGGTATCTCTACAGAGAACCTTATTCGCTGTAACCTATAGCTCTGATACCAATCTGTCACACCCCGAAATATCAGAGCATTGGCGTGACTGGACTGGTATCTTCATTGCACAGTGGAAGCAAAATAAGCTAAGTCTTTTTAGAAAAATGAACCCCCACTAAGTACTCGACTCTTCATGGTTTTCCTATTCCAACCGTGCCTTAACTTTGAAATGCAACCTGAGAAAAAAACATGCGAAAAATCAACATAAAGTTGAGCGAGTTCATAGTTTGTTTGTAAAAGATTTGAAATACATCTTTTTGAATGACCGGTTTTTATTGTATTGTTTGAGAAAACGAATTTAGAATCATTTTCTTGTCAAGTTATATGGAAACTTTGTATGAAAACATGGTATGTATCTTGTATAACGTATCTGTAACTGAGTACTATGAATGTTTGAATGTAACTTGTAAAACGTATATGTAACTGAGTACCATGAATGTTTGTATGTGTCATGTAGAATGTATCTGTAACTGAGTACTATGAATGTTTGTATGTGTCATGTAGAATGTATCTGTAACTGAGTACTATGAATGTTTGAGATCGCTAGTGGTTTGCAAGGCCACTAACATGTGTCACGACATAGGAAGCCACCAAACCTAGGCATTTTTGTCGACTTTGACTGAGACACAGAAGCACTCATTGGTAGAAGTAGGCCAAGAGTGGGGTTGCCTGAAACCCATTAGATCTAACCTTTTGTTCCGCGGTCTGAATGTATACGTTGATTAATGGTGCTTATGGTACCCTATTCGAGACATGATCTAGAATGTTTCACTTGAATGTTTTTGTACTCATCATACTATTTGTAAACATTGTAACATATGTAACATGTATTTCACCCCCGAAGTTATAAAACCAAAAACAGTTAAAGAAAAGGGGGAGCATGAACTCACTTTTCTGTAAACCATTTGTGTCAGTTAAAACTTGCTTGTAAAATGGTTTAGAAATATGTAATTCTTGTATGCTTTGCGAAAAGTGCATGTCTTTCCACCCCGAAAACATTTAGAAAAATGTAAAACTGTAAAAGGTGGGGTTATGAACTCACCTGAATATTCCTGTGCAAAGCTAGCTATATACGATTTTGTGATGTCGTTTCCAGGACGTGACTTGCTAGCATGCATTCTACAATATTCCTAACACGGAATATCTTATAAGTTTCTAATCAATGCGGTAACAAATCTACGTGTTACCGAGCTCTATAGAATCGTTAACTGAACGATTCAACGGTTTGTTGATAACTTAATAGTAATGACTAAGTTATACTCGTTAAGTTCCGTTTAATGTCGTTATTTAGTAAGTCTTGGGAAGACTTAGTTCTCGAGGGGTTTAAAATATATATAAATATTTATATAAAATATATAAATATTTTGGTAGAATCACGTTAGTCGTCTTGAGGAGTCGTACGTGTATGTAACGAATGTTATAAAAAAGAACATATAATAAACTCGTATTATATGTCGTAGGCCGTTTAGGCGTTTGAAATAAATATAAAAGTTATATTTATTTTATAAAAGAATCGTCGACTTGTCGTGTTTGAAAATAAATATATAACTATATTTATTTTTATAAGAGAATCGATTTGTTTGCGTCGGAAATAAATATGTAACGATATTTATTTATAAAGAGGATTCGAGTTTAACGTTTGAAATATAATTATATGAAATTATATTTATTTTGTAAAATAGTTTACGTCATCGTCGTCTTTTGTAAGTTATAAAGTGTCGTCGAACTATCATGCATTTGTATCTAGTTTTATAAAAGTCGTTTGAATCCGATTTGTTTTCGTTATAAAACGCGTGTTGTTTTTACGGATTTTCTCGAATAACGGGCAGAGTTTCCTCTGTTTTTGGACGCCCCGGGAACACAAGTTGTCTTTATATTTTCAAAATTCAATCAGTACTCAACAATAATTACGTATCATCAATTTATAAAAACGAAATAATAAATCAAAGTACTCTTTAACTATCATTTTCGTTATTTTGTTTGGTTCGAGCTCGTTATCACGTAAGTATAAAAACACGAAAATGTTAAACGTGTCATTAGTTTTTACCAAGTCTTCGCGTGTCGATACGTTTGACTGAGTTGACTGAGTCAACTGAGTTGACTCGGTTGACTCGCTGAGTTGACTCGTTTGGCCGAGTCAACCTAATCGCGCTAATCAGCTGACCCGATCCGACTGGCCCGAACTGACTTGACCACTGCTGACCTGAAGCTCGAGGCTCGACCCGTTTGACCGTCTTTGACCGAGCCGAGACTGAACCGAGGCTAACCCGAAGCTCGAATCTGGACCCAATACTTGAACATCAACGTCAACATAACATTATCATCATCATCATCATCGGTCTTCAGTCTATAAAAAAAAGTAAACATGGGAAGGAGGGGATTACCGTGGAACCCATTGGCCCTCCGACCACTGTCACACCGCCGTCGACGACCACCTCCACCTGATTTCAACATTTCTGGCCGTTGTGTGCCTCCTGCCGCCGATAATCCGTCGTGAAACCATCACCGCCGCCACCGTGAACGGCGGTGCCAGCACTCGATCTTCCTCCGCTCTCGCTCTCCTTCCGCTCCACCCTTTTCTGATCGATCCGCCGCTCACCACCACCCAACAGTGGTGGTGGTGGTCCATCTTGCTGCTCGAAGAGGGGGGGTGTTGTGCTGGTGGGAGACGTCTGAAAGGGGAGCCGAGGGGTGTGGGTGTGAAGCAGGTAGGGTTGCCGGAGAGGGGAGTCGCCGGCATCGGCGCCGGTGACTGAGGGTTAGAGAGGAGGAGGGAGATCGAGTGGGTGCTATGCTTTGAATGATCTCAAGGTGAAGCATAATATAAAGTTCTGTGTTTGTGTTTTCTCAACAAGAATGGAGGAGAAGATGGGAATGTGTGGTTTTGTGTTTAGAGAATACAAGTTCTTTGTGTTTATTTTGGGTTATGAATGTATGTAAAAGACTAAATGTATAAACAGAGAGAGATGAGATCTCTATAGATCTTGTGTAGATTGTATAAGGATTTTATATAGATTTTGTATGATTTAGTGGATTTGTAGGGATTTAGTAGATCTCGATAAGATTTTGTAGGGATCTATACATTATGCATAGGTTTAAGCTTGTGGGTTTTGGGCTTGGGCCCAGGGCCCACAAGCCCATCTCGTGTGTAAGTGGCCCGTAACTCCTATGAGACCCGTTGTCAAAACCCTAAACTCCGTTTAACGTCAAAAATTAAAATACACAAAAATACGGTCGGTAGTCGTTGTTTGCACGCCCGTTCGTCGATTACGGTAATAATCGCGAAAAATTGTATCGTTGTCGTCTTTAATCCGTTTTTCGATCCGGTTTCGACTGTAATCACTAAAATTTAATTACGAAGCTAAATTACATCGTAAAAATTTAATATTTTTCGGCGTTGTCAGTATTCTGTTTGGTTTCAATCCGTTGTCGTTTAACGTTTCGCAGGTTTCTCTGTAAACCACCGTTCGCGCACTGTAAAGTCGGATAGGCGTTCCTAGGCACTCCAAAGGCCCTATTAAGTTAATTTGCGTTGTAAACATTAATTATTGGCGCGTTAATCGTCTGTTAATCATGTAATTAGGAGCCGTAAATCACCGGTTGTCACAGACGAAAGGGGGAGCTTGAAGATAGAGTCTACCGAAAGGGGGAGCTGAAGCTTAAGACAGATCCACGGGGATTCTGTTCGAGCAAGAGGGAGTCTGTGAATGCTGAAGATGATAAAGCTTAAAGAAGACTCAAGAGAGAGAGAAAAAGACAAGACGCTGCGAGATTGACTACGGCAATATCCAAGGGGGGAGTCTGTTGGTGCATTTATGTCTATCGCCTCCGTCAATTCGATTCGTAGCTGAAATGAGAAGAAATCAAGACATTATAGTGTTATATTTAGTGAAAAGGCAAGGTGGCAATATTGTAATTAATGAGAAGTCTCATTAAACCCCTTGGCCTATAAATAGGATAGTAGTGTCTTGATTTTAGAACTTTTTGCACATTTGGAGACTTAGAGCTTTGGAGCTAGAGAGAGAGTCTAGAGAGAGAAAGTGCAAAAGGTGATTCGAGGTTCTTGTACGATTTCATACATTTCTATAGAATCACAGATTGAGTACGGTTCTCGTGTTCGGTCCACTCACCTGTACGGATTTCGCACGTCACACATGCAATCGTTACGGAGTCAAAAACCGATCCTGTAACAAACTTGTACGATTTGAATCTCTGGAGAAGCTCTCTTGCTTGCTCCAAGTATAAAGCTATTACCTAGCCCTTTGCATCGTAAAAACCATTTATTTTACTTGCGATAAGCAAAGAGTCAACATGTGCTTGTATGTTCTGAGCCCCCATCTTAATGGCCAGGCACAAGCCTGTCAAGAATGCTTCATATTCTGCTTCATTATTTGTGTTCTTGAAGTCTAACCTGATAGCGTAGGTGAACTCATGCTTTTCTGGACTGATGAGGCGCAAACCAGCGTCTGCGCCATCTTCATTTGAGGCTCCATCGGTGAATAGTAGCCATAACTCATCTGATGTGTCTTTGGCGGGAGTATCTAATTCTTCGCATTCTTTGATCTTGTCTTCTGGTACCTCTGTGATGAAATCAGCTAAAACTTGGCCTTTGATGGCTGGGCGCGGCCTGTATAGGAAGTTGTGGCCTCTCAGCTCAATTGCCCATTTCGCCAAGCGGCCTGATGTTTCTGGTTTTTGCAAGATGGTGCCAATGTAGAAGTTAGTGAGTACCGTGATTACATGCCCAGTAAAGTACCTGCGCAGCTTTCTGGAGGCGTGGAGAAGCGCAAGTACTAACTTTTCCATGGTTGAATATCTTGCTTCTGGATCGGTGAGCAATCTACTAACATAGTAAATTGGAGTTTGAACTCCATCTCTCTCTACCAGCAAAACTGAACCAATTGCCTTGTCCGAAGAGGACAAGTACAAAATGAGTGGTTCCTTTTTCAAATGGAGCTGTTAAGGTAGGAAGCTTGATCAAACACTCTTTCATCTGCTGGAAGGCTGCTACCGCTTCTGGTGTCCATTTAAACTCTTGCTTTTTTACGCTGTCACACCCCCAAATTCCACAAGCGGAGTATCACCGCAGGGTGCGTGACATGACCAGGATCAAGCCACCAATCATATTGAACGATGTATTAAAGTAAATATAAAACCAACCACAATATAATTGGTGTCCAAAAGAAATTAACCAAGTTCAAATTATCAGCGGAAGCATAAAGTTTAAAACTAAAACATAGGTTTAAAAGTTCAAATGTTTAACATGGAACTCAACAGTCCATGTCACACAACGACCTCTCCTTATCGTGCAAGCTCCATCTAAGTACCTAACGACCTGCAAGGCATGTAGCAACGAATCAACAACAAAGTTGAGCGAGTTCACAGATGGTTGTCCATTTTAAAGTTGTTCCAAAACCATAAGTTCTTTCGAAAACCAGGAGTTAATCAGTTCTTTGTTCCCCAAACCATAACCAGTAGGGGCTACCCCATGTTAACCACTAGACCCGTTACCATATCGACTACTGACTGAAGACATGTTTATGTGCCCTGCGTCAATGTCTATCATCATTGACTAAGTGCCCAGATCCATTAGTCCACTCCCGTCCTCTGCGACACGGTGTGAGGCTTGTCAAACCTAATAGCGCTATTTAACTAATGACCCGTTTGCCATTGGCCCGGCGATTAAGTTGATATAAAAATGAGGGACTTCATGATAGAGTTTTGTCTAGTAAGTTCTATGTTGTCATCCTTCCTATTGGGGATGGAGGTACGTATTCTACCCAAGGAGAATACGCAGGATTTAATGTTGTCATCCTTCCTATGGAGGATGGAGGTACATATTCTACCCAAGGAGAATATGCATGTTTAAATCTAGTTTCTTAACCCATTCCCAAACCACCGGGAATCCCGTGCCTCGTAGAAAGTGTGAACTCACCTTAGATTAGCTCGGCAGATAAACAAAAAGGTCAATCGAGCTGCTAGAGGTCAACCACGTCCTAACATGGTTACCGTACAAGTCAGGTCTAGGTTCAAGTAGTGCACATAAGTTTACACATACACTAACAGGTTACGAACACGTAATGATCATGGCAAACACGTAGAACACGTTAACAGTCAATTATACATAATGTCCAAACTTGTGCGTCTCGGATGATTGGGCCGTTGAGCTTGTACGAGCCCAATCATCTTGTGCGATCCAATATTTAAAGCCCAATCAACCTCCGGCCCAACCTATTGTGCGATCAGCACAACTTGTGCGATCCACAATGGGTTGTGCGATCCAAACCAACTTGGCCCATTACATCCTAAGCCCAATAGCTTGTGCGGCCCAATAAATTAAACTAACAGTTAACTTGTGCGGTCCATTTAATCTTGTGCGATTGGAGTTTTGGGCTATTCGGCCCAACAGCATAACATAACCTAATATATTTAGTGGCCCAACATCTTGTGCGATCAGCACAACCTTGTGCGATTCACAAGATGTTGTGCGACTGAGCTCAAAAGAGTTGTACAGCGTGCTTAAACAGTTGCACCCTATGGCTTGTGCGACTGCCTTGTGCGACCGGCTTGTGCGACTAGCCTTGTGCTACTGGCTTGTGCGACTAGCATTGTATGATTAGTTTTATCTTTCCTAAAATCATGCAATCTATTCTAATAGTTTCCAGTTAATTTGCAAACTAATTCTAACAGTTTCTATCTTTACATTAGTCGATCAAATCATGGTTTTTATCAATTAATTCATATGAACCCTAATCATGTTCAAGGCATAACAACAACTTATAACATTAAACCACATTAACACGGTTCATGTTCTTGATTACTAGTATGCATCCTAACATGACAACACCACAAATCATCCGCATATACTCTCATAACAGCCGATTAACATGTGTTCGGTTCTTGATTAATATCAATATCATACTATCATCAAAATCCTATAACGATCTAATCATAACACACATGTGAGCCGATTTATATGAACACCAAACCTCAGTAATTTACATCATAATCAATCACAACAACATCTCTAAGTCACCATGTAAAAATATAAACCACTACATCATCTAACATACAATTAATGGTAAGATACTAACTGGTTAGAGGGTGGAACAAGAGTTGATTCGAGCAAGAAAACTTCGAAAACAGGGATGTTGCCGTCGGCCTTCGAAAGGAGAGAAAGAGAGAGAGTAGGGTTTGGTGTGTTTGAGTGTTTTTGCAAAGAATGAGGAAGCAAAACCTCTTAAGGGTTATGTGTGGGTTTAAATAGGGGAGTGGGCCGAACCCATGCATGGGCTGCCCTTGGTTTCGAGTTCAAAGGGTGTGGGCCGAGAGTGGTAAGTGGATAGAAACATAATGTGCGGCCCAAAGGTGTCGTGTGATCCGAATCAAGTTGTGTGGTTGGGCTTGTGTTGTGCGACCACATTACATATATACATACATTACACACATCCACGTAACATAATAAACATAACATTCCATTAACATCAACGTGTCACATAATCACATAATATTCAAGCATGATACATCAAAGTACAACGAAAGGTTTGAAATACGAGTTGTCACATCATCCCCAAGTTGAAAGAAATTTCGTCCCGAAATTTAGCACATAGTTACTGAGGAAGCTAGTTAGGTTGTGTGGTTTCCTGGTTTTCCTGGGGTGTCACATCCTTCCCCCGTTGGTTTGGAATTTCGTCCCGAAATTCCACAGTAGCTTCAGCCTCAGTAGTGGTTTAACTTTTCTCGAACAACTGGGGATACTTGTGTTTCATTCGGTCTTCACGTTCCCAGGTAAACTCTGGGCCACGACGGGAGTTCCAACGAACTCGAACAATGGGTATCCTGGTATGTTTGAGAACCTTAACATCTCGGTCTGTAAGTTGCCCCAACGTTTTTAAGCCCGAAGGGCATCTTTGTGTAGCAGAAAATACCAATATCAGTGCGGAAGGCGGTTTTGTCTTCATCCTCCAACTTCATCTGGACTTGATGATATCCTTTATAGCAATCTAATAAACACTTCCATCTGAATGGTACGAGAGAGTCTATCTTCTTATCGATCTCAGGCAACGAGTAGCAATCTTTTGGACATGCCTTGTTGAGATCCGTGTAATCAACACACAAGCGCCATCCACCCGTAGACTTCTCGACCATTACAGGGTTTGCAACCCAGCTTTGATAGCTCACTTCTCTCAATATGCCTGCTTTGAGTAATTCACAAACCTGCTCATTCATAGTTTTTGTCTTGTCAGATCCAAGACTGCGCTTTCTCTGGACCTTCGGCTCGACAGATGAATATGTGTTCAAACAATACTCTGTGATGTCATGCGGGATGCCCATCATATCAGACGGGGTCCAGGCAAAGATGTCCATGTTTCTGAACAGCAGTTGTTTGAGGTGCGTTCTGATACTTGGTGAAATTGCGTGGCCGACCGTCACCGTTTGTTCTGGGTACTTGCAGTTCAAGACCCATTTCTCAGGTTCAGTTGGTGATATCTTACTTGCTTTGACCGGGCACGCATCTTCTGTTGCCATCACCTCTTTCTTTGAATAGATAATTGCCACCCCTGTTTCCGTTGGGAAGCCAATGGCTGAATGGGGCGTGGAAGTTACCATATTCATCTCTCCCTGGGTTTTTCTGCCAATTAGAACGCCATTTCTTGACTTGACTGACATCACCATGAAATTGACATTCGTGGTTCTTGAATGCTTCCCGTCAGACAACGTGACGGGGAAGCTGGTCTGGCCCAATGGAAAGACTGTCTCGTTGCAAAATCCAGATAGAGGATAATCAATAGGCTCGAGGCACGCATTGTCTTCTGGATCGAATTGGTTGAAACATTGTTCATAGATAATATCAGCTGTGCTCCCTGGATCGATGAAGACATATTCTGTTTCATAGTGGCCTATTATGCCGGTAATGACAACGGGGAGTGTGGCGCGTGGTCCCCCGCGCACTACCGGAAAGATAACTTGTTGTTCCTGCCATGCTGGTTCAAATGGGCGCTTGCCCTTGTTTCTCGCACTGTACCTCGGTCCATTGTCCATGTGAGTTTCTAGGTGCCTAACCTTCTTCTAATTTCCATCATCGTTCCTTTGAATCTGGCGCGTTTTCTTGCGCACGTTCTTTACAAGGTGGCCTAACTTGCCGCTCTTCAAGGCTTTCTCAATTTCAAGTCTCAAACTGATATAGTCATCGGTTAGATGGCATGTATCTTTATGGAAAACACAGTAAAGATTAGGGTATTGGCCCTTCTTATTTGACATAGGTTTTGGCGCTTTAAAATCATGATTCTCCGTCATGAGTACCTCCTTTGGGGTCTTGATGAGCGGAGTCCAATGTTGTTCCCTATTTTCATTCTTGATGGCTTTGCGAGAACCGATTATGTCAATTGTATCCCGCGCATCCTCTTTGAAGTGAGGCCTCTCCTCATAACCGCTGGATTGGCCTGCCTTCCATCCAGGATTTCTGTTTTTGTTGCGCTTGCCATAGTCGTGTGAGTTGCCTCTTGAAAAAAGATCTTCACAATAAGAGTTCTTGCCTCCTACCAATGATTCTTCGGTCTGCGCAATGATCTTTGCTGCCGCCATGAGTTTGTCCCATTCTTTTGGCATACCGTCTTTGCCAGTGATAGTTCTGATCAAACTATCACAACGGATGGCCTTTTTGAAGTGGGCACGCATCAGATCTTCACTAACACCTCCAATTTCAAGACATTCCTTGTTGAAGCAAGTGATGAAATCTTCTAACCCCTCATTATCTCTGCGCCAGATATCTGTTACTTCGGACGTATCGCGCTGATAGCGTCGTTGCTGGCTAAAATGGGTTACAAATTGATCTCTGAAGTTGATCCATGACTTGATTCTTCTAGATGGGAGGCTGCCGAACCACGCGCGAGCAGACCCTGTGAAAGTTTGGACAAAAAGATGGCACATTGGCATGGTCCATTGTCCTATAACGCCAACACTTGTGAATGCCCGTACATGATCATCTGGGTCAGTAAGACCATTGAACTTTCCCACGGTTTGTGGCAGCTTTGCTTTTTCAAGCGGAGCTAGAGCGATGCTCCTGATAGACTTCGAATTTTCAGCGGCTTCAGCTGGTCTGTTGACAAGACTAAAATCATGCTCTGCTGCTTCATTGTAGACGGCGCGCGACCTTGGTTTGTAAGACTCATGATTCCTTTGCAATCGCTGAAAATTGACGAGCCTTCATCTTCATGCCAAGTAGGGTCATTTACATCTGTGTCATCCCACTCATTGTTCATGTTGCGCAGCCCCGGCCGGCTGTGAACTGGACGCTTGTGTTGGGCGTTAGACGGATGGTCATAGTAACTGCCTGTCTCCCTGTATGTGTTGCGCATGTCATGCATGCTCAGTGTTCTTTGGGGAGGAGGTTTGCTGAATTGCCCTTGTATGTTTTGCTGGGGAGGTGTCTGGCGCGCCCCCTGTGTTGGACCCGGAGGTGTAACCAAGGATGGTTCCGCTTGCAGAATTGCTTGTTGTGCACTCAATGACTGGTAAGCAGCATTTATAGTGGCAACCTGCTTGGCGTACCAAGAGGCTAAAGTTTCTCCTTCTGGCAAACCTAACAGCGTTGAAATGTTTGGAGCTGAGTTTGATGGACCAGCGGTATTACTCACTGGGGTAGCCGTTTGAGTAATACGAGTGATACTCACGCGGGGTCCCCCAGTGTTTGTTCCTTCACCCTCGGCTAACTCGTCAGTAGGATGAAGTTGGATGTGCGAGTTGTCCTCCCCCATTCCTACTTGAGAGTGAGTACTGAAACCGAAGTCCGGAATTCCCTGACCATCCATGATTGAGAGAACAGAAAAAGCTCAGAAAAAAGAAGATGAAGTGATTGTAAATATCGGCGGGCACCAATGAGGAAACACGTAACTAATTTTAGGTTTATTTAGTTGGGTTTATGTTTCAAACATGAGGGTTAATCTTCTTAATCCTTCATGAGCTTGGATGTGATCCTTCCTGCAAAACAATAACACCCCGTTAAGCTCGTTAAGAGGGGAATATGGGGGGGGGGTTCCCTCTTAACCACTCTCCGGCAAGAGAATAAGTAATTGTTTTGAGGAAATAAATGTGTGTTAAGTGTGAGAGAGTAGAGAATAGAATGAATCAACCTGTTGCATGAAGGTCCCTATTTATAGCCGGAGTGGTGTAGAAGGAGATGGGCTGATGGGCCTTGGGCCTGAAGACGACAACAAAGAATATCCGCTCTGCCCCTCTAGTGACGACTGTTAGTGTCTTCTAGAAGATCTTCGGCGCTGGCGAACCTTGATTGGAGCCACGTGTCGGGGTTGTCGTCCTTGTTGTCTCTCTGACATCAGCAGGTGAGTAGAGATAATGGGGCAGTTTTCGCCGCCCTCTGATTGGTACCATGTAGGCGTCCTTGTGTACTATTTGTCTCCTGCACGATTATTAATCGTGGAGCATGATATAATACAGGCTGTTGGATGCTGATTGGCTGTTCCTCTGCCACTCATACCTTTTATGCTTCCTGGAATGATCATGCGCCTCTGCCCTCGCGCGGCCTTTGGCTTATGCTTAACCAGCCGGAACGAGATCTATGGTCAGAGGGCTTTCATTCAAGATGCTAAGTGTGGAATCTGGCCTTAAATCTTACTTGGTCTTCGCGCGCGGTCTAGGCTTTGCCTAAGTAGCTCGCTCGGGGTCTGCAAGTTGGCCATATTGCAGTGTAAGGAGTATGGTCCTTCGCGCGAGTTGATTGGTCTGCGCGGATTTTTGGGACCATACCCCTGTTGGTGCATTTATGTCTATCGCCACCGTCAATTCGATTCGTAGCTGAAATGAGAAGAAATCAAGACATTATAGTGTTATATTTAGTGAAAAGGCAAGGTGGCAATATTGTAATTAATGAGAAGTCTCATTAAACCCCTTGGCCTATAAATAGGAGAGTAGTGTCTTGATTTTAGAACTTTTTGCACATTTGGAGACTTAGAGCTTTGGAGCTAGAGAGGGAGTCTAGAGAGAGAAAGTGCAAAAGGTGATTCGAGGTTCTTGTACGATTTCATACATTTCTATAGAATCATAGATTGAGTACGGTTCTCGTGTTCGGTCCACTCACGTGTACGGATTCCGCACGTCACACGTGTCGATACGCAATCGTTACGGAGTCAAAAACCGATCCTACAACCCCTTCACAAACAAATGATTCTTACTTCATAGTCTCTTTCAGAAATTAACAAATAGCATAAATATATCATCTCTTGTTGTAATAGTATATTATAATGGAAAGAAAATTGATAACCTTTCTCTACACCCAAAATTTGAAGCTCCGTCCAGATAGTATGTAATTCGTTGCAAACAATACAGTAAGACCTAGACTAATTTGAAATTATAAAACACAACCATTTATAAAATTGCCAAATTCGATTTTCAGCAACTACTTTTCGTTTTCTACTAGTTTTTTTCTTGCATTGTTGTATTTTTGATAACTTTAACTAGTTGAAGGAAGTTTTCTTCAGTATCATCCAACTCAACTCTGATGTCGTTTTTTGCTTCTTTGACGAATTAGGGGTTTCTTTCCGATATTACTGAGAAAGTCGAAGGTAAACTTTTAAATTATCTTTCAAGGCCGCCATGAACTTCTCTTGAGTTCGGATTTCTCTAAATGATGTCATCTTCAATCTGAAAGTAAAATGTAATGAACTTATATGACGGTTTTTTGGGTATATGCGAGATCATTTTAGTGGTAATTTGACAATCATGCCCTTGAAACCCCGGACAACTTGTTTAAATAACAGTTTTATGATAATTTTAATCTTAGCCATTTACTAAACAATTAGACAAACTAGATTGTTTCTTAACCTTCACATTAAAATAAAATTGCTAGTATATCCTGACCCGTTGTAACTACTCTATATTTTAGGCTTGCGTTTTTGTTGGAGATGTTAGCATTTCCCCCTTTTCCATAAGTAATTTTTATTTTAAATTCATATTGTTCTAAACTTTTATGGACACGTGTCCCTAGTTGATTGGCTATTTACCTTTTAGTACGTACTAGCGGTAAGACCCGTGTGCAAACACATGTGGTTTCTTAGAAAACCATGCATAACACATATTAATAGAAAGTATAAATAGGTATATAGATATTGTACCAAAACTTGTTATCTATTATAGCTAAAAGAGAAGTATAAACATATATTATCGATTAATATATCAGTTACATACAATTATTTCCATTCTCTTATCCAAAAAAGCGTGTATCCACCCATTGACAATTTAACTGTTTACCTAAAAAGACAATATAAACTATTTATAGACATAAGTAAATATAAAAGATGTCTAACAAAACCAACAAACATTAACTACAAACACACAATCACCTGCCTCAATAACTTTCAGCAAAGCTAAATCAAGGAATGAGCAGACTTTAGAAATCAGCAGATCTTTATTCTCTCATCAACCTTTCCCGGATTTGCCCTTTGAATTGGAGCTCAAAATCCAAGGAATCAGTATCATCTTCATCCCTATCAAGCTGAAGGTTAAAAAGATCTTGGAGGTCAAATGGATTCAGACCAAGTGCATTCTCCCTTGATATCTTTTCAACACTCCCGTCAGACTTGATCAAAGTCAATTCATGAGTCTGTTTGTCAGACTTCAACTTTAGTATTTTTGGGTCTGATGGGTTTCTTGGGAGAAGTTTTATTTGAGAGGAGTTTGGCGATTGAGGTCTGCTTGCCAACTTCTAAAGTGTTTGAGCAACTTGAGCTTGTAATTGCAACGAAGCATCATCCAATCCATATCGTAACTGATTTCTGATAGACTTTTTTCTGATTTCAGCTTCTGTCTTTTCATCTTCCTCATCCATCAGTTGTTGTCTTTTTCTTTGGTTCAAGGCAGCGATGGATACATCTGCTGATGAGAACAGCTTTTTAGATGTAATGGTCTGTCGACGTCTAACAGTGGTTTCATCTTTGTATACTGGCTTTTTTAGGAAGGGATGGATCTGTCTTTCTTCGCTCTTCTAGCTTATTGTAAGCTCGATCAATATACTACCTAAACAATTTTCCAATTTGTCTAGCAGTCCCATACTTAGCTGCTACAAGTTCTGCCCTCATTCTCTTGTACTTCAACACTTCATCCACTTCAACCTTTTTGTATTGTTTCTAGTTGGGAGCAGATTTTTGCATTTGAGGATCTTTATTCATCTTTTCAATTCTATTAACTTCCTCATTAAGAGCTTCAAGGGGCCAGTCTTTGAAATCAGACCTGTAGGCTTCGTAGGGCTTAGTATCCATGATGATGTTCAAGAAATCATTCCTTAATGTCTTTTGAAGCTCAGCATTTGGTGACAAATTTGGCATTTCCTTACTCAGGTCTCTAGCAAAATCTTCTAACTTCTTGACTTGACTAAGCCAATGTTGCATGCAACCTGATAAGTTGGTGTCTCCTAGCCCTTTACTCTCTTCTTTTGCCTGATATTCTGCTTGCTTGGTCTTTAGCTTCAGATATTCGTCAATATTCTTTGGAGTTTTGAATCCATGAAGAGATGGGAAGGTTCTTTTGGATGGATCATCCTCTGTGTAAAATAAGGTCATTTCATCTTGAACTGCAAGCAGTTCCAAAGGGAAATTTACTACCAATGGATTGATTTTTGTTGATGGAGGTGGAATGAATGGTTTGGGTGAAGTTTGAATGAATGGAGTAGCTGGTAACGGAATTGGTGCGGGTATGTCTTTTTGTTCCTTCTCTTCTTCATGCACCATGAATTTTCTTTTTCTTGTGTAAACAAATTTTGGAGAAGGGGGAGTTTGGGAAGAAAAACGTGGTATGAGTGTAAGGGTTGATTGTTATGGGAATTGAAATTGGGTATAAATGTATAATCAGTGGATTGACTAACAACTGTTGAAACAACTGGTGTCTCAACCGCTGTTGTCTTAACATCTGTTGAAGCATTTGTTGCATCAACAATTGTTTCAGTGGAGGTTGATAGTGGTGATGAGAATTTTGTATTCTGCTTTTTGACAAGTGTTTTTTCTGGTGAGAGTTTTGGTTTAGGTGTATCGGAATCTGGCTTCTTAGGTTCAGCAGTGGTTTTAAGTTTTGCAACAGTGGTTGGTTTTTCTGGTGGTGATATTGGTTTAGGAAATATGACAATAGGAGATTTGTTGTGTTTGTGTGATTTTCTTCTATTTGAGGTTCCAATGTTGAGCACTTCATCTTCCTCTTTTGTACCCTTCCTCTTCTGCTTTTGTTCAATCTCCTTATCTGTCTGTTTGTTAAGGGTATCATCAATTCCCTTTTTTTACCAGTATCAGATTTTCCAGAAGAATTTGCAGAAGTTTACTTGGGAGGCTTTGGATTTTGTTTTGGCTGATTCCTTGGAGTTGGTTTGCCAAAGTTTTTCATGGAATGCTTTTCCCTCTTTTCAGCATCATCTTCATCGTCTTTTTCAAACACAGGTGCATGGGTAGTACCAGTTAACTTTGCAATGCATTCTTTTATGTCCTTGATGCCAGCCTGTGTGTCTTTGTATCTTGCTTCAACCATAACTCTAATTAGCTTCATGTGGGAATTAATTTGAATCTCATCCAGTTCCCTTTGAGCTGTAAGAATCAGTTGTACTGAATTCCAAAGCTCTTGGCATAACTGCTGATGAGAAGGTCGGCTTTTGAAAGCATCCACCAACTGCTTCAATTGAACTTTGATATCGGTAACAGTTGTTTCCAAGTTGGATATCCTCTCCGTCAAATCCTAATATTTTAATCCATCACCTAACTTAATAGGATCATCTGAATTCCCACCAGAGGTGGTTGTATTTGCTTTTGAAAGAGGAGGTATCTCCAAATTTTCATTAGCAGATGCCCCTTGTTCTTGGTTCCGGGGACTTCCCTCTGCATCAGTGGTTACCTTAGTGAACTCACCAGTGGTTAACTTGAACTCACCAGTGGATACCTTAGTAGACACAGCAGTGGTTGCCTTCAAGGGAGTCTGATTGATGAAACTACTGTCCAAATGTAAATCAGTGGATTTGACATTTATAGTAGCTGCTCCACTTGAAATACCATCAAGAATTTGTTGAAATTCAAGAGGTGTAGCCTCCTCAACTGTTTCTGGGTTAGCCAATTGAACAGGTTCAGACACAGCTATTGTTGAACTTAAACTCTCAGTAAAGTGTTCGTGGGAGGGACTGCTATGAGTCCGAATGTCAATAGCTTGAAGCAGTGTTACAAACTTTGGTGGAATAGAAGACGAAGGGATTGCTGTTGAAAGAGACATTGCCCCCGGAGAAGGGCTTTTAAGCATACTCTCATATAAGGGTATGACATCATATTGTGGTGTCCCTGTGAATACAACATGTTCCTTTTGTGAGGAATCATGAGGAGTTTGGTTTAAGGGTTGAGATTTTTCCACATGTTGTAAGGAAGTAGCAACAGTGGTTTGTAGTGACATATGTGTTGTCACAGGGTTAACCTTTGGGATCTCGTCTTCCAGAGAACCCGTTTTTGTGGTTTCGGTGGGCTTTTTGGATTTTCTTTTGGTCTTTTTAGGTTTTGTTGGTGGGGGTTTCACAACAGTGGTTGTAGTGCTGTGATCACCAAGAGCAGTGGGCTCAGCAACAGAGGTTTGAGGAGCCGTTGTAGACTCATCTAAAATTTCCTCATTCCCCTCTGCTTCAGTTTTGGAAACATCTGACTCTTTAGCTATAAGGCGAGTAAAAGTTTCAGATGTTAGACTATTCATTTTAATAGCTTTACCTTTTTCAAAAGATTTTTGAGAAACATGTTTTTGCTGGTAGTAGCTTAATAGTCTAGGAAACATAAGAAAAGTAGCAGTTTCCCCCTTTTTAATAGCAGGAATTTTCCCCTTTTTAATGTTTTTTAAATTTGCAACCAAATCAGCAAACAGTGCCTGGGAGTAGTTAAAATCAGTATTTGTCAAAATTGCATACCCCAATGACTGAATTTTCAAAGGTATTTCATTAAAAGAAGTAGTTTTATTTGAGAGACAGATTAAGAGAGTATGGAACAGGAATTTCATTGGTGGTGAAAAATTACCCTTAAACATAGTTGCCTTATTCAACTGTCCATCATATCCCCTCTCAATCAAGTCTTTTTTAATCTCATTTTCGGGAAAGATGTCTTACCTTCCAAGTCGTTTACCCCAAATGTTGTTGATATGGTAGTGGGGTAATAGCAACCGATTCACCTCTGACTTTTGAAGTTATACATACCGCCACATTGTTTTGTTCTTCAATATTCGCATTTGCCAAGAAATCGTTGAGCGTCTCTTGGTAAATGGGTGCGTCGGCGGTAAGAATGGCATTATATTTTGATGATGTAAGAACATCAATCATTGAATGATAGAGAGTATTGTTCTCGGTTTTCTCAAAAGTAGCCAGGTAGTTATGCTGCTTTTTCATCATCAGAGCCATGATCGGAATTGAAAGTTGCGAGAGGTTGACGAAGAAGTGTTGAAGAAGAAGGTGGAAACCGCTTTGATGAATTTTAAATTCGAGACGAAAGTAAAACCTATGTTTAGGGATGAAACAGGGTTTTATAAAGTGAAAAAGTGAATGCTGACGTGTTAGAAGTTACAAAGATCTAATGGCTAACATCTAACCACGTCAGAACCTCTGCTCTGATAATGGATGATAGTTGTTTGAAAACCACTGTTGGGCAACAACAGATCTTAGGCAACAATAGTAAGTCAGCAGTCCTTAGATTAAACAGAACCTATCAAAACAGACAATACCCTTCAGCAGTGTTTGGAAACCACTGTTGGGCAACAACAGATCTTAGGCAACAATAGTAAGCCAGCAGTCCTTAGATTAAACAGAACCTATGAGAACAGACAATACCCTTCAGCAGTCTGTTGAATTTTTAGTTAAACACAGGTTTGGAAAACAGATGTTTTCAACAGAATTTTAATATAAACAAATAAATTGATATTAAATATCAGCAACCATTTAATGCAAAACAGTTAAAAAATAAATTTTCATGGGAAAAGTATAAAATTAAATATCAAGAAACAGTTGTTCTCTTTAGGCAAAATTTAACTTTAACAGACCTTTACAATTGAAGATATCAACTCTAACAACTGCCCACCTCAAAACTTGTGTTGTGTTAATGAATGACAGTTCTTTGGAAACCGCTGTTGGAAAATAACAGATGTTGGGAACAGTCATTACCTAAAATAGAACTTATCAGAACAGACAATACCTTTCAGCAGTGGATGACTTTTTAGCCAAACAGATGTTTAAAAAACAGTTGTTTTCAACAGACTTGTAAAGATTTTGACAATTTTTTTTAAAAATAGCTATTTTTTAAGAATGGACTTTAGATGTCCTGAAGACATTATAATGCTTTCATCATCAGCAGACGATAATTTCAAGCAGTTGTTCTCTTTTGGCAAAATTTAACTTTAACAGACCTTTACGATAGCAGATGTTGGCAACAGTCATTTCCTAAAACAGAACTTATGAGAACAGACAATACCTCTCAGCAGTGGATGAATTTTTAGCCAAACAGATGTTTAAAAAACAGTTGTTTTCAACAGACTTTTAAAGATTTTTAACTTTAATAGACCTTTACAATAGCAGATATCAACTCTAACAACTATCGATGCTAAAATTATTAAAAATAAAATGCTCCACAAAGATTAATAGAATTGAAATTTATGTATGACATATGACGATAGAACAAGATATACATCAAGTACTAAACAACGAAATTTAATAATCTAACAGAAAAACTTAAGAAATTTTAGCTTCAACTCCATCGAGTACTGAACCTCTCTATGTATATCTTTGAGCATCGCCATGAACTCCAAGTCTCTATCACCGCACTCTATATTACTAACAACCCTAAACACCGAACTCCAAGTTTCTGGACACCTGGTCTCTCATAATCAGTCCAAGATGCAGTCCATCAAAACAGATTTTCAGCTCTTGAAGAGTAGCCCTATCCTCATATACCTGATCCTCAACTTGGTTGATAAAACGATACTTTAAATCATCAGAGTCTACAAAAGGGTATGATGACATTTTAACTTGTATATTTCTTCAACTCTGATGTAAAAGAAGGATATTATAGTAGTAAAACGTGATGAAAAACAGGCGAACTGACAATCATATTATATAGTGAAATAGCAGCCTAAAGGCTGATGATTAGACTTATTCTAAACATCAAGAATTGTGTTTTAAAAACCTGTCCTCTCTAATAGATAGATTGTTGGAACACAACTGGCCTAATGAAGAACTAATATATAAAATCGACATCATCAATGATAATAAATACAAGAAAACCTGGAGCAGCATCAGATTGCTTCATTCAGTCCTCCAGTCTCCTACATCAGACTTCAGGAATAGTGCAGAAGAATTTCCCACTGCTCGCTCTAAAAAAAACAAAGCTGAAATATATCAACACTCTAAAATAAAAATTTTCAACATATATCAACAGTTTAAAAGAATCCACAAACCTAAAATAACCCGCAACTGATTGTTTGAATCTTAAACAACTCTGATTAGGCTGAAAGATAAAGCGAGAATTAGAATAGATTAGTTCAAAATTTAAGATTCAAATTATAGAAGAAAAAAAAATACTCTCAACGATGTTGAAACAATGATGTTGGAAAAATTATGTGAAGCACAAAAATCTGCAATCGGAGAGTATGGAAATTCTGCATTCTGCAACAATCTATCTATACTTTCTATAAAAAGAGAAAACCAAGTGACATAAGAAAAGTTGAGGTGAAACGTTGATGTGTTTCAACAGAGCTTCAATGAAACAACGATGTTGGAACAATGATATTGGAAATTAGTCGTCTCAATCATGAGAGCTATGCATTTGAGTGAGAGAGATATAATCGCAAATACAAGTGAGAGAGATAAATTGAAATTTGAATGTGGAGCCAAATTCATATATGTTATTTATAGGGAGCCAGATTCATATGTAGTTTGAATTTTGAATTTGGAGCCAGGATTTTAAATTTTGAATATAGGTAGAAGTTATGGGCAGATGTTTGAAGTGTGTATAAACAGCTGCCCTTTTGTATGTGGGCAGAGGTTACAATTTTTAATAATAGGCAGACCTTTGAAAGTATAGATGTGGGCCAGACCTTTGAAAATTAAAGTGATTTTATATATTAAGGTTTATGATGCAGTAATGACATAAGAAAAGTCTTGTTGGACAGCCTCTATGGCTGCCACCTCAGCTTTTCTTATGTCACTTGGTTTTCTCCTTTTATAGAAAGTATAGATTTGCCAACAAATAGGTTTTTTTTTCTTTTTTTTATCAATTTGTCACGCCTTCATGAAAAGTTCTTATGATTATTATATGTTTCGTGAAATAGGTCTTGCAATTATATATTTATATATATATACAAAACATGAAAGGCCTTAGGAACAGTTCAAGTTTCCAGGTTTATTATGACTCGCATCTGTCGGTCTTCCATCCTACCCCTGAAAACACGCAGCCAGCCCCATCTTCTCCGTCTTCATTCTTCAAAACTCATCGCACAGAAACTCTGTTTGAGAGAGAGGGGGAAGAGTTGCGGAGTAGGCTCTCCAGCCTTAACACGGGGGATCTGCCGCACATGGCTCTACGGCGTCGAGATAACAAAGGGGATCCGCCGCGTATGGCGGCGAAGTTTGTGGCGGCTCTCTGGCGTCGACAACGGTGAAGAGGTATGCACCGGCCGGAGGCATTCTGGCAACAGGTTATGTATTCTTAGTATCTATTTCACTCTTAGCGAACCTTCTTCCATCTTCATCTCCATATTTCTGCTTTGATTTCAAACCAGGTTAACTTATTACCACATGAAATAGTGTAGAGTATGATTTAATTGGATTTTGGTCAGCTTCTTTTCATAAATGTTTACATGTACATGCGCCGATCTGGTGCTGATCAACGTTGACTGAATCGGCCGTGAACCGGTTTAGGGTATGCTTTAATTAGATTTTTGCTGACCTATGTTCATCGATGTTCTCATATATATGTTTTAATTTAGGTTTTAGTAAATTTGTAAACCTAAATTGGTTTTACTTTTAGGGAAACGATGAACTTTGGTTAGACCACCCGTAGTGTGTGTGGGGGGGGGGGGGGGGGTTGGCGTTTTTTTCTTGAAAAAACGCCCCATAATGTCCCTCCACCGCCCCATGGGCGTTTTTCTACAAAATTTGGGTTGGAGCGTTCCAAATTAAATGTCGGGTAAACATTTTTTTTTGGCCAATCATGCCACTACACCCATTTCTTCATTAGTTTTAATTAAAAAAACAAAAATAATAATAATTGGGTAATCATTGGATGGGCATTATTGGACACTATACCACTACACCCATTTTACACAAATGACCCATAATGTCCCATTGTTGACTGGACCACCACATGGCGGATAATGCCCAAGGATGGGGCATTATCTTTCTTCACCACTACACATGGTCTTATTGTTAGGTTACTGAGTGAATCCTTTTATGCGTTTCGTTGTTCACGAATTTGACACCAATCGTTTTGGATTCATCTAGGGAGTTAGTTTTTAGACTTCAATTGGATTTCTTCCATGAAATTGAAGCTCAATTGCTATATTTTCCCACTAATTTACTTCTGGTACAACTCTATGTTGCTTGAACTTAAGAAACTAGGTTTTTTTCCTACATAAATAATCTATATGGAAGTTGACAAGTCTTCATGGTTGAACCATAGATTTAGATTTAGATTTTATAAGATGAATTAAAGGTGCAGGTTATTGAGTGTAGGTGAGGTGTCAGAATAAACGAGAAATAGAAGTAGAGTTGAAGGTAGGTGGGATTTAAAGGGATTTTTTGGAACAGCCGGTAAATGTTGACGATCAAGAAAAGTCAACTTAGTTGAGTATTAATTTACTTTCGTCTCTATGTTTTAATTTAGCTCAATGTGAAGCTTTATTTATAAAGATGTTATCAAGGTGGTAAAAAACAAAGTTAGTATAACTGATGTTTTTCCAAGGTATACTTAATATGAATTGAGTTCTCTATAATCATGTCTCAGGTTCCTACAAATGCTGACTGAAAAGATGCCCTTTTTAGAGCTGGGATCACCAAGAATCACAATTGAAGTTCATGCTCTTATATCTTGGAAATCACATATGCGCTCATACGAAATTTGCTACACGTTTGTCGAGAACAATGCAACTTTACATTTACTAACCATTTACATCACCTCTATTGCTAACTCTATTCTATCACACCCTGGCTTTGCGAAAGCGTGGTTATTTTGGTGTGACTTCTTAATACCATAGCTTAATCATATCAAGCTATATGAAATAAAAACCATGCAAGATCACCCATAGATTTAAGTTTTAAAACCGAAGTAACATAACATTGTCTTAAGGACTACAACACCAAAACATAAAACATTGTTTTGAAAGACATAAACATCAACATGAATAAAACGCAGTTTAAGATTTGTGACTCGTCCAGGTAAAAGTCACATCCCCTAAACCTGGATGACCTCGGAACCCATATGCAGCGGGAAAACATAACATACCGCGCCAGATCTTTAATTCCCTGAAATACATGTAAGTTGAAAAATCAACAATAATGTTGAGCGAGTTCATGTGTAAGTGAGTAAATAAACCTTTGTATGTATAAAAACCCTGGTATGTAGCAAATAAGGAAAAAGAGATCACCAATGGTTTGCAAGGCCATTGATATGTGTGAAGTGCAAGTAGGAAGACTCAAACCTAGCAGATTTATGCGTTGGGTACAAAGTCACCCCGAGGTCCGTTCTGTTTGGGCCTGGGGCTGGGCTCGCTACACCCAGATAGATCTACCGCTCCTGCCCCTCGGTCCTACCCTGAGGATTAATGGCCTCAAGTTTCCGCCTACCCACTCACATGATCTGAATAATAACCCTCCTTACGCTAACCATACCATGTAAGAATTGTTCGTAATCATAGTAACATGTATTTCACCCCCGCAGTTTAGAAAACTGAAAACAGTTAGAGAAAAGGGGGACATGAACTCACAGTGGTGCGTCTCTACCAAGTATATCTCCTGATCAAGCAGCTGTGCGACGACCTACACGTACTAAATCTATTAGACGGACGGCCGTGCCTTAGCTTAAGGTTTAAGTTTTTGGGAAATAGTTAGACAACTATTTCGTGTTTATATTTTTGTAAATACTTGGTAATTATTCTCCTTCCCAAGGATGGGGGATTTAATACATGCGTGCTCGTAAAATTCGAAATACATTATTAAGTCTCACTTAATATATTTTATTTCTTACTTCAAAAATATAATTATTTTTCCCGAAAATATTATATTTTATTTCATACAATTTTCCAATTAATATTCTTGACAAATACGCGTTCATTGGTATTTGGTAATATTATTTTTACTCTAAAATAATATTCGTATATTTCACAAAATAATCATAGAAATTCACAAGTGTTGTTATGAAAAACATATATTCTAAATATATATATTTCAGGTTTTATTTTGTGAAAACCCCACCTCCGATGTTTCGTAAATAAAGTCGTGGCGAAACTTACGTTTTGAAAACAAGTCAAAAGTAGATTTACAACACTTGTAGTGAAAATATTCCCAAGTGTTAGGTTTTTAGAAAAATTTCACCAGAGTTTCTCCTGTAACTGGAGGTGGCCACGCTTTCAAGCGTATCATTTTCTTTTATAATTCAAATCAACAATTTTCTCATTCAACCAAAACAATATCCAAAGCATCAAACTAGTCAAAACATATATAAATCGCATAAATTACATGAACTTGTGGTTTATCCAAAAATGTGTGATAAATCCCACTATTTTTAGTGGATCTTTATATAAATCAACTTCGTTTCTTGAAAGTCTCGTTTTTAAAGGAATTTCATCTTTACAACTTCTTGTAGAATTTGACAATACTAGTTCTTTGTCGAAACTTAGTGTTACACAAGTATTTACACACTTGTGTGTTTGCTAAAATCATTCTTGTTTATGAAAGATCCGTCTTTAAAAGTATGTTTTCTCTTGACACGTGGTCCTTTGAAAATACCGCTTGTAGATCCGTAGATCTACTAGTTTTAAACACTATTTCGTAAGCAAAGTCGATTTTACACAAGTTCATGTTTAGTGTGTGGTAGAGTTTCATCATTTAACCCTTTGTACACTTAAACAAACTCTATGTCATGATCCATGACCACGACTAATCCGGGTTAGATGATGATCCGAGCTACCACCACATAGATCGGCCCTAAATAGTTACACAAAACAAGTCTTACAAGATTTACACAACAACATAGCTTTTATCCATCATTTTTAACATTTTAGTAAACTTTTAGCATGTCTTCTTGTATGTTCATAGATTTTATCCGACAAAGTTCTTTTTAACCACTTTAAAATAGATCGAGAGTGTGTTTATAGCAACTTACTACTAGCTCGAGGCTAGGGAAGAAACTAGTCGAAGATTGGGTGGATAAAAGCAATGAAGTGAGGTCCTTCGCGTTCCGAATGCACTAAGCCTCCTCGTATGAGATCCGTAACACTTGTATACTCTTGTAATAGCTTGATGGAAATCGAAAGATGGATGGATGGTAGAGGGGGTGTTCGGCCGAGAGCTTGCAAGGAGAGGAGAGAGGAGTGGAGTGTTGTTTAGTTGTGGTGAAATGAATATGATGGATCAAGTTTCAAACTTATAGACAAACCTTATGTTAATTACCCAATGGTTCTCATGTCACCAAGATATTAAACAACAAGATTATTATAATCTTGAAAGTACAAAGGGGTGTCCCCTTGGGGACGGTTTCGTTGGAAGGGGGGGTCTATGGTTCCATTTCAACTAGATAGTTAGACATTAGCTAAATAATTAGGAGGTTAACTTAGTTACTATCATGTAGTAAGTTGTAACGGGTGTTAGGGTACTCGGGGACCCTAACTAGTTTAGAAAAAGGGAAACAATGTAAATGGCAATATTTTTGTGTTCCGGGTAAAGTCCGGTTGTTTGGTTGGATAGTAATCCGTTAAAGCGCTTAACAAAGCTTTAAAGTGTCATTATTATTATTTTTAGTGACACAAGTTATTCCCGACACTTTGGAAAGTGTCTAGTAATGTTTTTCCTCATGTTTTGGCACTTTATTAGTTAGCTTAATGCTGAATTTTTAATTAAAGTGCTGAATTTTGTACTTAGAGTACGTTTTAGGCACATCCGGTCACTGTAATCTCATTCCTAGTGACGCAGTTCTACAACCCTTATATCCCTACACTCACCACTAGTGTAGCAAACTATCTCAGGCTCTTACAGGCCTTAGAGGCAGTACCTGCCTGGTGCTAGTTATGACAGCACGTTTAATAGGTTATCCGTTCATTGTGCTACTGTGCTTTTGGTTCATCAAGGTTGTCACAAAGGTGCTGTAAGCAAAACATGGAGTGACAGCAAGTAAAGTATGATGCAAGTAAGTACATGTATCAGTATTCAAGTAGCAGTTTATCCACAAGTTCAAGTAAGCACAGTAATTAAGCAGTAATTAATTATTAATTAAGTCGTACGGATACCTGGTTTAGTGAGGGTTGTCACATTCTCCCCCCGTTAGAAAAATTTTGTCCCGAAATTTTAAGTTCTGCTTGTAGATGCAGGGTTCTTAGGAAATAAGTGGGGGAATTTCTCTTTCATCCGGTCCTCACGCTCCCAGGTGAATTCAGGACCATGTCTGGCATTCCAACGAACCTTGACGAGCTTGACACTGCTCCGGCGGGTCTTGTTTACTTTCCAATCCGTAACCTCAACAGGTTCTTCAACGAAATGGAGTGTGTCGTCAACGTGAATCTCGTCGGTGGGAATGACAACGGCATCTTGAGTTGGACTTTTCTTCAGGTTGGATACATGAAATGTATCGTGAACTCCATTCAGTTCAGAAGGTAAGTCCAGCTTGTATGCTACTAGCCCTATTCTTTCCAAAATTCTGAAAGGGCCAATGTAACGCGGATTTAACTTCCCACGCTTTCCGAAGCGTGCCACACCCTTCCAGGGTGAAACTTTCAATAAAACCATATCTCCAACTTGGAATTCCAAATGTTTCCGGTTTGGATCTGCATAAGCTTTCTGTCTTTCGCGAGCTGCTTCGATGCGTTTTCGAATCTGCGCAATCTTGTCTGTCGTCTCTTGGACGATTTCGGGACCAACAAGCTGTCTATCACCTGCGTCAGCCCAGCATAGGGGTGATCGACACTTGCGTCCGTAAAGAGCTTCAAATGGCGCGGCTCCAATACTGGTGTGGTAGCTGTTGTTGTATGAAAATTCGACCAGTGGCAAATGCTTATCCCGGCTACCGCCCAAATCCATAACACATGCTCTCAGCATATCTTCCAAGGTCTGAATAGTCCGCTCGCTTTGACCGTCGGTCTGAGGGTGAAATGCAGTGTTCAGATTTAATTGTGAGCCAAAAGCTTCTTGGAAGGATTGCCAAATCCTTGATATGAAACGTCCATCCCTATCAGAGATGATCGAGAGAGGTACTCCATGGCGCGTGATGATTTCTCTCATGTAAATTTCAGCCAACTTGCTCGTATCATCCTTCTCCCTGATAGGTAAGAAGTGCGCTGACTTCGTTAATCGGTCCACTATTACCCAGATAGTGTCATGGCCTCTTGGCGTTCTTGGCAACTTTGTAATAAAATCCATGGAGATTTGTTCCCATTTCCACTTGGGAATCTCGGGTTGTTGCAGAAGTCCTGAAGGCTTCTGGTATTCCGCTTTCACCTTAGCACACGTTAGACACTTGCTCACATAAACAGCAACATCGCCCTTCATCCTAGGCCACCAATAGTAATCCTTGAGATCTTGGTACATCTTATCCGCTCCTGGATGGATAGAGTACCGCGATTTGTGAGCTTCATCAAAAACAACTTTCCTTAAACCACCAAACAGAGGAACCCAAATCCTTTTCTCAAAACATACCGTTCCTTCCTCGTTTGGCACCAATAGC
Organism: Helianthus tuberosus; assembly: GCA_030545235.1. NCBI lineage: Eukaryota > Viridiplantae > Streptophyta > Magnoliopsida > Asterales > Asteraceae > Helianthus > Helianthus tuberosus. The sequence continues at coordinate 132,581,996 of CM060389.1, forward strand.
TTCTCCATCCCACGGAGATATTCTTCTTCAAGATTTCTTTCCTTAAGAGCTTCTTTCTGCGCGGCACGAATGCGCAAGGAAAGATCGGTTTGGATAATCATTTCTAAAGCCCTAACACTTATGGGCTTGATCCTCTCTTTTCGACTTAGGGCGTCGGCAACCACATTCGCCTTCCCTGGATGATACTTTATCTCGCAGTCGTAATCATTTAACAACTCAACCCATCGTCTTTGTCTCATATTCAACTCCTTCTGGTTGAATATGTGTTGTAGGCTCTTATGATCTGTAAAAATTGTACATTTCGTACCATATAGGTAGTGTCTCCAGATCTTTAAAGCAAATATCACTGCGCCTAGCTCCAAATCGTGTGTGGTATAGTTCTTCTCATGTACCTTCAACTGACGTGATGCGTAAGCAATAACCTTCTGGCGTTGCATCAACACGCAACCCAATCCTTGACGTGAGGCGTCACAGTATACCACGAAATCGTCAGTACCTTCCGGTAGTGCTAGGATTGGCGCATTGCAGAGCTTATCCTTTAACAGCTGAAACGCTTCTTCCTGTTTGATTCCCCAATCAAACTTCTTATCTTTCTAGGTGAGGAGCGTCAATGGTTGAGCGATCTTTGAAAAATCCTCAATGAACCTTCGATAGTAGCCAGCCAAACCCAAGAATTGTCGAATCTCGGTTGGCGTCTTTGGCGTTTCCCAATTCTTGATCGCTTCGATCTTGGTTGGATCCACATGGATTCCATCTCCATTTACCACATGTCCAAGAAATTGGACTTCACGTAGCCAAAATTCGCACTTAGAGAATTTGGCATACAGCTGTTCTTTCTTCAGCAGTTCCAAAATAGCTCTTAGATGCTGTTCGTGCTCAGCCTTTGTCCTTGAATAAATCAAGATGTCGTCGATAAACACAATCACGAACTTGTCCAAGTACGGCTTGCAAACTCTATTCATCAAATCCATAAAGACTGCAGGTGCGTTTGTCAACCCAAACGGCATAACAAGGAACTCGTAGTGTCCATAACGAGTTCTGAAGGCTGTCTTCGGGATACTCTCCTCTTGTATCCTTAACTGATGGTATCCAGATCGCAAATCGATCTTTGAGTAAAAGCTTGAACCTTGCAGTTGATCAAACAGATCATCAATTCTTGGCAGAGGATATCTATTCTTGATCGTCAGCTTGTTCAGCTCCCGGTAGTCTATGCACATTCGAAAACTACCGTCCTTCTTCTTGACAAACAGGACCAGAGCTCCCCAAGGCGAGAAGCTTGGTCGGATAAATCCCTTGTCTAACAACTCTTGAAGTTGTATCGACAATTCTTGCATCTCAGACGGGGCAAGTCTATAAGGTGCCTTAGCCACAGGCGCGGCGCCTGGGACTAAATCGTTGTGAAACTCCACTTGCCTCTGAGGTGGCAGTCCAGGCAAGTCCTCCGGGAAGACTTCTGGATACTCCCTCACGACAGGGATGTCTTCGATCTTCGGTTCTGCAGCTTTCTTATCTACAATGTGTGCCAGGAAGGCAGCACATCCTTTTTGCAAACACTTTCGTGCTTTGAGGCAGCTGATAATTCTTAACGGCGTATCGCGCTTTTTGCCATGTACCACAATTGTTTCGCCATCTTCGGTCGGGATACGAACGACCTTTTCGTGACAAACAATTTCTGCCTTGTTGCTTGATAACCAATCCATTCCGACTACCACGTCGAAGCTCCCCAGTTGGACTGGTAGAAGATCCAAAGTAAACTCACGCTCTCCCAACTCGATTACACAACCTCTGACCACTTCATTGGCTTTTACTAACTTTCCATTAGCCAGTTCGATTGAGTACGGGATATCTAGTTTACTAGCGGCTAAACCAAGCATATTCTTAAATTCTAACGATACGAAGCTATAGTCGGCACCAGTATCAAATAAAACGGATGCATAGCGTTGGTTTACAGGGAACGTACCAGTAACGACATTGGGATCCTGGCGTGCTTCCCTCGCTTCGATATTGAACACTCTTCCACGGGCTTGGTTCAACTCTGGGCAGTTCCTCTTAAAGTGCCCGATATCACCACAGTTAAAGCATCCAAGTCTTTGCCCGTTTCCACCTCCATTTCCAGCTTGGTTATTCCTTTGGTTAAGATTCACAGCGCCCGCTTGATTCACATTGTTGCCTCGATTCCCATTACCTCCATTGTTTCCTTGTGGGCGATTTCCATTTCCACCCCGGTTATTGTTTCTGTTTCCAAATCCTCCTTGGCCTCCCTGGCCAACAGTGGCCCAACAAGAATCCTTCAAGTGGCCAGGTTTCCCACACGCTTCACATACCTTCAAACCACATCGGCCAGAATGGTGACGCTGGCAGGTGTTGCACTTGGGCTGGGTGCCCATATATCCCTTTCCTTTCTTTCCACCACCAGCTGTAACCTGAGCTGGCGCGTTTGGTTCTCCTTTCTTAACAACACCACTAGTGCCTTGTTTAAAGTTCGAGAATTTTCGTTTGTTACCTCCGGATGACTCGACGTGATTCTCTTTCTTCTTTGTCTCGATTTCACCAAACTTGTTCAGGCGGATAGCCTCCTCAGTGAGAGCTACGCTCAAATCGATTGCCTCAGTAATTGTTGCAGGCTTGGAGGAGGTCACCATGCTTATGATTTGAGGAGCTAATCCCCAAATGAAGCGTTCAATCCGCTTGAATTCTGGAGTGACCATATAGGGTACCACATGCGACAGGTCGTGAAACCTCTGAACATATTCCGCGATCTTCGGACCTTCCATCTTCAAATGCCAGAACTCAGTTTCCAATCTTTGGATTTCAGCGCGAGAACAATACTTTTTGCGCATTAGTTCCTTCAGTTCGGTCCATGTTAGTGCGTAGGCAGCAGCTTCACCAAGTGTCTGTACTTGCAAATTCCACCAAGATAGGGCTCCATCCAGAAATAGCCCAGAAATGTAGGTGACTTGCTGGTCTGGTGCACATTTGCTCATGCGGAGAACAGATTCAGTCTTCTCGGCCCAACGAACAAAAGCGACAGCACCTCCGGTGCCATCAAAGTTGACAGGCTTGCAGTCTAGAAACTGCTTGTAGGTGCACCCATGAGGTGGATTGTTGTTGCCATTGTTGTTTGAGCTGCTTCCGCTGGGTCCTCCTTGCGAGGCGGCGTATTGCGCGATGGCAGCAGCGATGACTTGTTGGAGTTCTGCCTCATTAGTAGGCATCGGTGTTTGACGTCTCGGTGGCATCTTCTAAAAGATGGGTTTACATCGGTCAGGCCAATATAAAGTGTACGTATATAATGATAGTAATAGTACATAACATCTCATGTTATAATCATATCAATCACACAACATCTCATGTTATAAAACATAAATAATCAATCAAAACATCACATATGATGAGAATACTGCGATTGTATTGCCAAACTCGAGACCACATGGTAGAGTGTACAAGTACATAATAGTGTCATACATCATCATCGACTAAGGGCTACATCACCCCAGTCCAAAAGAATATCAAATCAGTGTCAATACATCCCATATACATGATCAACAAAAGTCAGAATCAGAATGCAGTCTCCAAAAATGCTGTGTGGTCAGAGCAATCGCCGTCTTCTCACCAACGTCTACCCATGCTGTACTAAAGATGCCCTAAACTGATGGTGGTGGAGGAGGGGGAAAATGGGTGTAGAACAAACGTCGCAAATGGAGCCAGTCCTCCTCCATGGCTCTCTGGGTACGCAACCAAGAAGCAACCTGCTGCTCAAGTGCCAAAAGGCATGCAGCATAGTCAGGTAACAATGGTCGAGGGTGCTGCGAAGAAGCAGGGTGGGTCTGACCCTGACACTGGCACGGCGGTGGCTGAGCTCTCTCAACCTCCTGAATACGCCGTGTGAGTGCCTCCTGCTGGACAACAAACGACATCAGAACGTCCTCAATAGAATACCCCATATGGAAAGGATGGTAGGGGTCGGTCAGTGGCATAACAGACGGTGACGTCTAGAGAAACGGCTCGCTGGCTGGATCAAAAGGTGGCACAAAGAATGGTGGTGCAGGGGGAATAGCAGATGAATACTGTGGCATAACTGGAATATATGTCGGCACATGTCCAAAGGGACGAGCCGAGGAACCCTCTCCAGGTCGAGCTGGAGGTGTGTACTGTGCAAATGAAAAAGAGAGATCAACGTGACGTGCATCAGTGGTATGAGGAGGAATAGGTGGAACCTCATCATCCGCAGGAATCCACCCATGCTGGGCGTGCTTATTTCGTGGGTCAATCTGTGCCTCAAAAAGTGCTCGATCAAACTGTACAGGCATAGGGTCAAGATGGGGTGCAATCAGGGGGTCAGCAGGTATATCAGCGATAAGTGGGGGATCAACATGATCAGCAACAATAACATGGTCACCCTCCAGTAGTGGTGCATCAGCAGGGTGATCATCAATGGGTAGGTCAGCAATCACAGGATCAATAGGTATGCCAGCATGAGCAGGGTCATGCTCAAGCACTGGGTCAGGAGCAGCTACTGGCTCAAGGGCCATGGCAGGCTCGGGATCAACGAACTCCATATCAAAATCTGCATGGTCAGCGAATGCAGGGTCAACTGGGTCTACTGGATCAACCATAGGCTGATCCAAGTGGATGAACTCTATCTCCTGGTCCGGGTCAAATCCAGGGGGAAAAACAGGGTCTGAATCCTCATCGAGGTCGTGATCGAAAACAAATCTAGGAGGAGAGACAGCAGATGATGCCCTGTCAGGATCTGAACCATGTGAATAGTGTTGTGCGCTCCGAGTGTGTGACGGTGCGGAGGCCACAGACTCGAAGGAGTCCGGAGCGGGTGAGTGTGCAGGTGACTCCTCAGCTGGAGCATCTGCGAGTAACAAAAGACCACCGTCAGCTAGAAGGGCCTCGCCCTCAACATCGTCCTCCAGGGGCTCATCATCAAATAGATCGACGTCGTCGTCAACGTCGGCGTCGAGGAGCATATCGTAAGCAGGATAAGAGGCCAAAGGTATGGGAGCAGGGATCTCTACGAGTGGTAGGTACCCAGCAAAAGGGCCATCAGCGGGCTCATCGACAGCGTCGGGCAGAGCAAAGGGCTGAAAGTCATCCTCGTCTGTGCTGGTAACATCTGATGTGTGGACCTCGTGCTCTGAAGACTCTAAGTCGTCTGATACTATGGGTCTAGGGCCCGTGGTGTCCGAATCACCTGTGCCGGGCGAGTCCATGGTGTCTGTAACACAAACACAGATATGTACAAATAATCAATCATACAATCAGATAAGCACATTAGTCACCAAGTAAGCAATCAAATAATTCTCCTAGTCCCACTAGCCTCCCAGCCTCTCAGACTGCTCTTCCTAGTCCTACTAGCCAAATTCTCCCAGCCTCTCAGACTGCTCTTCCTAGTCCCACTAGCCTATTCTCCCAGCCTCTTAGACTGACTCCCTAGTCCCACTAGACAACTACCTCGGTCTCCTAAACCGAGCCTCGGTCAGCCAGACCGAGCCTCAGCCTCCCAGACTGAGCCTATAAATAATAAATAAATGTGCTCAACATTTGTTTGTAAAAAGTTTTGGATCTGGACTTAAGTGGTATGCAGTGTAAAAATGTTTTCGTGATAGCCCTAGTGATCATGGTCTAGACTCGAGAAGGAATCCTAGTTCGCTATGATCAGAGCTCTGATACCAAGCTGTCACACCCTGGCTTTGCGGAAGCGTGGTTATTTTGGTGTGACTTCTTAATACCATAGCTTAATCATATCAAGCTATATGAAATAAAAACCATGCAAGATCACCCATAGATTTTAGTTTTAAAACCGAAGTAACATAACATTGTCTTAAGGACTACAACACCAAAACATAAAACATTGTTTTGAAAGACATAAACATCAACATGAATAAAACGCAGTTTAAGATTTGTGACTCGTCCAGGTAAAAGTCACATCCCCTAAACCTGGATGACCTCGGAACCCATATGCAGCGGGAAAACATAACATACCGCGCCAGATCTTTAATTCCCTGAAATACATGTAAGTTGAAAAATCAACAATAATGTTGAGCGAGTTCATGTGTAAGTGAGTAAATAAACCTTTGTATGTATAAAAACCCTGGTATGTAGCAAATAAGGAAAAAGAGATCACCAATGGTTTGCAAGGCCATTGATATGTGTGAAGTGCAAGTAGGAAGACTCAAACCTAGCAGATTTATGCGTTGGGTACAAAGTCACCCCGAGGTCCGTTCTGTTTGGGCCTGGGGCTGGGCTCGCTACACCCAGATAGATCTACCGCTCCTGCCCCTCGGTCCTACCCTGAGGATTAATGGCCTCAAGTTTCCGCCTACCCACTCACATGATCTGAATAATAACCCTCCTTACGCTAACCATACCATGTAAGAATTGTTCGTAATCATAGTAACATGTATTTCACCCCCGCAGTTTAGAAAACTGAAAACAGTTAGAGAAAAGGGGGACATGAACTCACAGTGGTGCGTCTCTACCAAGTATATCTCCTGATCAAGCAGCTGTGCGACGACCTACACGTACTAAATCTATTAGACGGACGGCCGTGCCTTAGCTTAAGGTTTAAGTTTTTGGGAAATAGTTAGACAACTATTTCGTGTTTATATTTTTGTAAATACTTGGTAATTATTCTCCTTCCCAAGGATGGGGGATTTAATACATGCGTGCTCGTAAAATTCGAAATACATTATTAAGTCTCACTTAATATATTTTATTTCTTACTTCAAAAATATAATTATTTTTCCCGAAAATATTATATTTTATTTCATACAATTTTCCAATTAATATTCTTGACAAATACGCGTTCATTGGTATTTGGTAATATTATTTTTACTCTAAAATAATATTCGTATATTTCACAAAATAATCATAGAAATTCACAAGTGTTGTTATGAAAAACATATATTCTAAATATATATATTTCAGGTTTTATTTTGTGAAAACCCCACCTCCGATGTTTCGTAAATAAAGTCGTGGCGAAACTTACGTTTTGAAAACAAGTCAAAAGTAGATTTACAACACTTGTAGTGAAAATATTCCCAAGTGTTAGGTTTTTAGAAAAATTTCACCAGAGTTTCTCCTGTAACTGGAGGTGGCCACGCTTTCAAGCGTATCATTTTCTTTTATAATTCAAATCAACAATTTTCTCATTCAACCAAAACAATATCCAAAGCATCAAACTAGTCAAAACATATATAAATCGCATAAATTACATGAACTTGTGGTTTATCCAAAAATGTGTGATAAATCCCACTATTTTTAGTGGATCTTTATATAAATCAACTTCGTTTCTTGAAAGTCTCGTTTTTAAAGGAATTTCATCTTTACAACTTCTTGTAGAATTTGACAATACTAGTTCTTTGTCGAAACTTAGTGTTACACAAGTATTTACACACTTGTGTGTTTGCTAAAATCATTCTTGTTTATGAAAGATCCGTCTTTAAAAGTATGTTTTCTCTTGACACGTGGTCCTTTGAAAATACCGCTTGTAGATCCGTAGATCTACTAGTTTTAAACACTATTTCGTAAGCAAAGTCGATTTTACACAAGTTCATGTTTAGTGTGTGGTAGAGTTTCATCATTTAACCCTTTGTACACTTAAACAAACTCTATGTCATGATCCATGATCACGACTAATCCGGGTTAGATGATGATCCGAGCTACCACCACATAGATCGGCCCTAAATAGTTACACAAAACAAGTCTTACAAGATTTACACAACAACATAGCTTTTATCCATCATTTTTAACATTTTAGTAAACTTTTAGCATGTCTTCTTGTATGTTCATAGATTTTATCCGACAAAGTTCTTTTTAACCACTTTAAAATAGATCGAGAGTGTGTTTATAGCAACTTACTACTAGCTCGAGGCTAGGGAAGAAACTAGTCGAAGATTGGGTGGATAAAAACAATGAAGTGAGGTCCTTCGCGTTCCGAATGCACTAAGCCTCCTCGTATGAGATCCGTAACACTTGTATACTCTTGTAATAGCTTGATGGAAATCGAAAGATGGATGGATGGTAGAGGGGGTGTTCGGCCGAGAGCTTGCAAGGAGAGGAGAGAGGAGTGGAGTGTTGTTTAGTTGTGGTGAAATGAATATGATGGATCAAGTTTCAAACTTATAGACAAACCTTATGTTAATTACCCAATGGTTCTCATGTCACCAAGATATTAAACAACAAGATTATTATAATTTTGAAAGTACAAAGGGGTGTCCCCTTGGGGACGGTTTCGTTGGAAGGGGGGTCTATGGTTCCATTTCAACTAGATAGTTAGACATTAGCTAGATAATTAGGAGGTTAACTTAGTTACTATCATGTAGTAAGTTGTAACGGGTGTTAGGGTACTCGGGGACCCTAACTGGCTTAGAAAAAGGGAAACAATGTAAATGGCAATATTTTTGTGTTCCGGGTAAAGTCCGGTTGTTTGGTTGGATAGTAATCCGTTAAAGCGCTTAACAAAGCTTTAAAGTGTCATTATTATTATTTTTAGTGACACAAGTTATTCCCGACACTTTGGAAAGTGTCTAGTAATGTTTTTCCTCATGTTTTGGCACTTTATTAGTTAGCTTAATGCTGAATTTTTAATTAAAGTGCTGAATTTTGTACTTAGAGTACGTTTTAGGCACATCCGGTCACTGTAATCTCATTCCTAGTGACGCAGTTCTACAACCCTTATATCCCTACACTCACCACTAGTGTAGCAAACTATCTCAGGCTCTTACAGGCCTTAGAGGCAGTACCTGCCTGGTGCTAGTTATGACAGCACGTTTAATAGGTTATCCGTTCATTGTGCTACTGTGCTTTTGGTGCATCAAGGTTGTCACAAAGGTGCTGTAAGCAAAACATGGAGTGACAGCAGGTAAAGTATGATGCAAGTAAGTACATGTATCAGTATTCAAGTAGCAGTTTATCCATAAGTTCAAGTAAGCACAGTAATTAAGCAGTAATTAATTATTAATTAAGTCGTACGGATACCTGGTTTAGTGAGGGTTGTCACATATTCAGTAGATAATTCATACATAATGTATATTATTTGTTTGTAAATGATTAATATGTTTTTGTGTATTAAATTAGTATCGCATAAAGTCAAGTGGGAAATATGAAGATCACGTTTTTACAAAGGGGTTGAGGAACATCAAGTCAATGTTATTGCAGAGATCCTCTGCTGGCGCCAGAGAAATGATCGTCCAGCTCAGGTGGTGACTGCCAATGAGATTTGGTAAATAAAGAAAACAAAAGCAAAATGGTGGTACTAATGATTTGTATTCTTGCATATGCGGGTATCATCTGCAATCTTAACATTATATATGGCTACACTTTACTGCCTATAAATTACTTAATCAGTTTCATCATGATTTGAATTACTCTTTCTTGCATATGAGCATTCTCAGCTATATACAAACGTTGAACTTTTGATTTTAGGAGATGCATACAGTACCTTTTGAAGGGTTAATTTGAGTTCATATGGATTGTGGTCCCACATACAAGCCAGTATGTACATTGAAGCCTCAGGAGAACCATGAGATAAGAATGTTGGTTGTTTTGGTTTTCTTCAAGATTCAATGTTGAAGTTTTGAGGACTAAATAAGCCTTTTGATTAGTTTATATTTTGCATAAGGAAGGATGTTCCAACTTGGGAGCTACTAAGAAACATGCATCCATAAACAAGACATTTTGGACACACAATTATGGTTGGTACAAGAACGACTATTATAAGAATTTAAGCCATTTTTTCAAGTTGCCAAATCGTACGCGTCGTAATTTTTTATATTATCAATTCAGTATTAACCTTTCCCTTTTATGCATTCTAACTGTTGATGAATTTGTATCTTTTTTCGTTTTTTTTAGTCACAAGAAAGCAATTGAAGTTAGACAACCATATATGAGAGCTGTAGGAATAGAAGAAACAAATGTATGCCCATTTTTCAACAGAAGGTGTAATTTTCTTACTTTCTCAAGAGACATGCATGTTTTGTTGCTAAAATATTAAATACAAACCATGTCGTCTTTTATTATTTTTATATATATGCATTCTTTTCAATGAATGGGATTTGAGCAACCTTACTCATTTTCCATTTTGTTTTACAGGTTGAAGAATTTAAAACAACTACATCAGAAAGGAATGCACATGAAAATATTTGCTATAAGAAACCATTCATATATGGTCATTGTGTTTTCTCTTCTTACGGGTGCTATGTTGGATGGTGTTGAAATTCTTTCGACTACCGCCTATGCGTCAACACTATCAACGCGGCATTCATACTTCGCCGGCCACATTGCATACTTTTTCCGCCGCAACGCGGCGGGATACATCCTAGTTATAAATAAACAGCAAGTTTTAGTTTTGTTGGTTGTACTCTTAGCTTTGGGTGAGTTTCAAAAAAAAATTGAATTATGTGGTTTTAAATGTTTATAAATTAGAAAATGAAGTGCATTATTAATAATAAATAAAATGTAAAACAAAGAATTCTAAAATTCAACATATAACTTTATGTTTTAGAAAATATTTATGTAATTATAATTAAATAAAATATGTCTACTTAATTGTAATTACCCAATAAATATTTGCCAATAAGTGGAGTGGTTGGAGAAAGAATTGGTGTTCTTTGTGACTCAGGTTCGATTTCCACTCTCCTCGTTATTTTCTGCGGCATCCAAGTGAAGAGCAAATACGGGTGGCGCCGGTTCGACTTGGATGGGAGACGAGATTTTACCAATTATTCCACTGTCGTGCCTTCGGGCGGGTGGAGGTCTGGTTTCCGCGCATTTAGGGAGAGCCAAGAGGCTGGCGGCAGTCAAGTAGTCCACCTTGGCCACAACGCCCAGTGTCATGGAAGAAATACAATATGGGAGGAGCAGGACATTGTCATGTACAGCTGTGAGCTGTGTGTGTCCGCCACTCTGCTCGCCTCCGCATCATTGTCTAATCTTGATAATGGGATCAAGACAGGACACTGGCCGTTATACAATGGGAGCTCACACTATGACACGGCCTAGTACAACAAAGACATGATCAAATTCAGAAAAATGGCTTTGGGCATACAACACTAGGCCAACAGTGAGTACAGCAGGCCCATGAGTGAATACATATTGCACCCATCTGGGTTAAGTAGTGAAGGGCCGAATACTCGCAAAATGGAGACGGTTAGGTTGTGGTATGACAATCGTGGCTCGAGCAAGGGGTTTTAATGATAATTGTACAAAAAGTATGCTAATTTTTTTTGTTTATTTTTAAATTCGATTTAATGAGTTTGTGTACGATTATTGAAGTTGAATGATTCAAAGGGTTTTGGTTAAATTGGTGAGATTTATGGTCATTTGACAATTGGTTTGAAGGTTATTTTAAAGGTTTGACAAGATAACGTGTGTACACAATGGATTTTTTATAATCGGCACCACATTGGCACCAGGCTTGACAAAATAGTTGTCGTTTGGCATGTTTGCTGTCACTGGCACCACATTTTTCGGCTTCTAGATGATATGTAGAATATTATGCCACAAATAGTTATTCTTACTAATATGTGTACACAATGGATTTGTTATAATCCGCGTTAAATAAAAGCTGAGAAACGCAACGACTAGGCTCGATTTAGTGTGACGTCCGCGCACGCTTTAACATGATGTCCGCACGTGTTGTCCGCGGCGCAACGCCCGCGGAGTATTATCCTAGTTTACTTCAAATATCAAAGTTTAGACAATACTTAGAAGTGTTTATGAATCGCTAAACCTACAAACCCACCACACCAAAACAAGTTAACCAGTTTAGAACTTATTTGGTTTGCTTAACAGTTTGTTTTAGTGATTTTAACAGTTTAGAACTTATTTGGTTTGCTTAACAGTTTGTTTTGGTTTATATGACATCAAGCCCTACCGTGATGCGTGGGGGAGTCTGGTCAAACGTTTGGTCAAAGCTGTTTGCCTTGCGCCACACGGGAGAGACAAGCGATCCCTCCGCGACGCGCGGGGGCTTCCTGAATTATTTTTGTTTTCTAGTTATGATTTTTTCGTGAAATAGGTCTTGCAATTATCTATATTATTATATGTTTCGTGAAATAGGTCTTTCAATTATATATTATAAAATGGTCGTTTTAATATTCATTTTTAAACATTTTAAAGTAAGATGGTCAAACTATCATCACAATTTTTATTTATGAATACCTTTTTTTTCTTAAGTCCGAAATTCATGAAATTCAATAACACAAACTAATATTTCGTAAATTACAAATCGAAATAATAAATATGGGGTAAGATTACCAAAATACCCTTACCTATAACAGTCAAACAACCAATGACCGTTAACAGGGGGTAAGAGTGCAGCGTTTTCCATTAGTTGGGGGGTCAGAGTACGAAATTTCCCTAGGAGGGGGTCAGAGTGCCAATTGGCTCTAACCCCAGGGGTAAAATTGCAGTTTACTCAAAATAAAATATAACAAATTCATCCATATAAATTATTAGAGATAAAACCCAACTGATACCAAAACCTTGATGCTAGATCCATGTCAGTAAAAAATAGAGTGGTGTAAAGGATTTCTTATGGTCATAGCACCTGCAAAAAACAACTTTCATCTCTAAAAGAATTCTTTTATTACAGCAGTTGCACACCGTTCTTTAAATCAAAGTTGAATGACACCAAGTATAATAAAATGTAAGTCCCATGACAATCTAAAACTAAATTTTTAAATGAAAAGCAAAGTTTAACTAATAACTAATATCCCACATTAAGGAAAAAATCATGGAAAGGAATGGCGGAATTCACATAATTTATTTTTAATACCAATTATAGGTTAAGCGGGTCATGTTTGAGTTAGACGTAAATGAGCTTGATTATAATAAGATAACTCATTCAAGGAAGCTTACTTCAAAGTTAAACAAATTATTTTATATGTTTTTTTCTCCTTTTTATAGCTTTTGACTGCATATAACCAAAACTTCAAAGTATAAATATGTTGTTACGCATGACTAAGGTGTTGTTTGTTTTTCTGAAAAGCTCTGCGCAGGATCTTTGGTCTGTGTCGCGCAGACCATGCGCAGACATTGTCACGCACAGACTGTTTGTTTTTCCGAAGACGTTTCATTAAAAACGTCTACACGAGCTCTTCTTGGTGCATACTTGGCCCAGCCACTTCTAAGATCTTCTAAGGTCTGCAGAGGGTTAAACATCACCACCCACCACCACGGTCCATCACCACCACCATCACTGTTCACCACCACCGTCCACCACCCACCACCACCGTCTACCACTATCATTGTCCGGTACCACCACCACCCACTACCGTACGTACACCACCAGTTTATTTTAAAAGTCTACATATGTTAAAAAAACAGCCTTCTTATTGCAGACCGTAGAGCTTTGGTCCACCTCTTCTTCTACAGATGTCTGCAGATGTGGTCCGCAGACTGCAAACATTTTACCTCTTAAAGAACAAACATCACCTGCATGTTTACTTTTTAACAAATTATTATTTCCTATTGAGATTAAAAATAACATATAATTAACTAACCTATTTAATAAATAATTTTATATATTTTTTTACTGTTTTACCATTCTCGTTTTGAACGTGCACTTTTTTGTGCTTTGGATATAGGCGAGTCTTTTGCGTCCTTGCGCTTTTGACTACTTAGCTATCAATACAAGTGGGATAAAAATTAAAAAAATGTATTATGTAACTTATCGAAAGTAAATTTTAAACATATATAAATTATAAGCCCGGTTATTGTACAATAGGGGTTAACGTACGCTGCGTACGAGATTGTTTTTCAACGTGCGAGTTTTTGCTTCAACATGTGATTTCTGATATAATACAACGTGTGAAATTGTTTACCACAACATGCGATTTCTTTATATACACAAACATGCGATTTTGCAACTTTTTGAATACACTAACATACGATTTCTTCATATACCACAAACATGCGATTTCTTCATCTACACTAACATGTGATTTCTTCATATACCACAACATCGATTTTCATTTTTTGTAACATAACGCGCAATTTGCCATCGCGTACGCATCGTACATTAAGGCATTTTGTATGATACACTCTTTCTATAAATTATAAATGTATATAAAAAACAAACAAATAATTAGTAATAAATGAGCCAAGCCCAAGCCAGATTCAAGCTTTAGATGTAAAGCCTGAAAAGTTTCGAGCTCGAGTTCTCCTAAGTTAAATAATGTATGCTCAGGCTAGGCTCAACATGTTTACACCTCAAGTGACAGCTATTACGAAACGACAACATTATCTTTAACACTTAACATAATAAGTGAAACCTACAGCATGACTTCCAACAGCTGGGGTTGTTTAGTAAATTAGAAAAAAATAAGGAAAAAAATTAAAGCCCAACCCAAGTGGCTAGTGACCCAAACAAATGGTTTATACTTCATAGTCTCTTTGAGAAATTAATAAATAGCATAAATGTATCATCTCCTGTTGTAATAGTGTATTATAACGGAAAGAAAATTGATAACTTTTCTCTGCACCTAAAATTTGAAGCTCTGTCCAGATAGTACGTAATTCGTTGCAAACAATACAGTAAGACCTAGACTAATTTGAAATTACAAAACAAAACCATATATAAAAGAAATAATTGCATATTTTCCCTTAAAAACTGCTTAATTACGTATTTACCCTACTTAAAATTAAAATTGCATATATCTCATTCCTTAACTATTAAAATTGCATATATCCCCTTCCTTAACTAATATAATTGCAAATTTACCCATTTTGATTTATTTTATTAAAAATGTGTTATATAATAACATTTTTACCCTTTTTTTTACTAAAACTTAAAGAAAAAAAATACAAATTTATTCATTAACAAAACGAAAATTTATCAAACACAAAAGCAACTGATTATTTAATCATTTGATTATTACAATCGCCACTGAACTCATACCCATAATGATTCATGACTGTAAATCAAACACCAACTAAATTATGTGACTAATCACACATGTCATTGAATGGGCACAGCAGGAGTATGATAAACGCAACATGCTTTGACGCCATTAAAAAAAAGATGAATATCTATACTAGAATATAACTTAAACAATAGTAACTGATGATATGTCATTATTTGGTCATATTTTCAAGGATCTGTATTGAGAGCAATGAAAATAATGTCAATCGCTCTCTTCTTTGCTCCTTTTGGTTCATATTTTATAGGATCTGTTTTTGTGTTTGATAAATTTGCTTTCGCCACCGAACTCATACCCATAATGATTCATGACAATGATTCATGACTGTAAATCAAACACCAACTAAATTATGTGACTTATCACACATGTCATTGAATGGGCACAACAGGAGTATGATAAACGCAACATGCTTTAACGCCATTAACACCATTAAAATCAAATTGACACCGCTTCATATTGTATGGTAGTTATATATATAAGTCAATAACTATTCTAACGTACGTGTCTTTTAAATTGACACCGCTTCATATTATATTAGTTATATATATATATATATATAGGGTAGGGCTATATAGAAAACCCTATCTATATAAAAAACCCTAGAAAACCCAACCTCCCGACATTTTTTTTTTTGAAAAAAATAACACATGTAATATACATGTTTTTAAGAGTTTTTGGGCCAAAAAAATCAAAAAAGCGCCGAAGGGATAATTTAAAAAAAAAAATTCAGCTATTTCTGTCTTTTGTGCCTAACACATGTTAGGCAACCGGACATTGCTGAAATTTGTTTATTTTTTTAAAAAAAATCCCTTCGGCGCTTTTTTGTTTTTTTTTTTTTGCCCAAAACACTCTAAAACATGTATATTACATGTGTTATTTTTTTCAAAAAAAAATGTCGGGAGGTTGGGTAAAAATGGGGAGAGATTTGGGTTTCCAGAGTTTTCTAAGAAAATGAGGGTTTTCTGTCTAGCATTGCCCTATATATATATATATATATATATATATATATATATGATGAGGATCATTACAGAACACTAACTATTGCGCGAACAAAAAGAACAACTCTAAAACACTAAATTTTGGGATCTAAGTTTCATGTTTTTATTTTATTTTATGTTTCTTACATTCATATGTGTATTATATATACATAAAAAAACCATATTTTTTTACCTACACGTAGCTTACATACATGTTGGTAATTTAACCTACATACGTGTAGATTATACAAAAAGTGAAAAATTTCTATATTTTGTTTTGAATTCTAGTGTAAGAAATAATAAATCTTACATTTGCAACATTTTCATTTACTTTTTAGGTTTTTAAAATTGAAAAAATAGGTGATTCATTATGTTCTGTGTGTTCTCGCAATATTTTGTGTTCTACATAGAAACTTCCCCTATATATATATATATATATATATAGAGAGAGAGAGAGAGAGAGGAAGGTTAACGTACATTACGGCTTAACGTACATCACGTACGACAGGTAATTACGCATGTTCATTTTAAAATCACGCACGTTATAACTCAAAAATCCAAAATCACGCATGTTGAAACACAATAATCACGCGTATTGAAAACATTAATCACGCATGTTATATAAAAAATCACGCACGTTGTTGTACGTGAAGTACGTTAAGCCGTAAGGTACGATATACTTTTTCTATATATATAAGTGAATAATTATTCTAACCGGCGTGTCTTTTAAATAAAAGAGTACAACCAAAGTTGCTTTTTATAGTTATAAATAATATAATTTATTAAAGGGGTGTGTATATTGGGACATGTTGGTTTAGGTTGATGTGAATAATATATGGTATGTGTTTATTAATGCAAGAGTATTATTTATGGGTGTGATGTGAAGGGACACAACTATTAAGGTAGCCTAACATACCCAAAGTTACTTTTTGTAGGGTTATATAATAAATTTATATTTTTTTTAAGTTTTAGTAAAAAAAAAATAAGGTTAAAAAGTCATTACATAACTTGTTTTTAATAAAATAAATCAAAATGGGTAAATTTGCAATTATATTAGTTAAGGAAGGGGATATATATGCAATTTTAATTTTAAGTTGGGTAAATACGCAATTAAACAGTTTTTTAAGGGGAAATATGTAATTGTCCCTATATAAAATTACCAAATTCAATTTTCAACAACTGCTTCTCGTTTTCTACTAGTTTTTTCTTGCATTGTTGTGTTTTTGGTAACTTTAACTAGTTGAGGGAAGTTTTCTTCGGTATCATCCAACTCAACCTTGATGTCGTTTTTTGCTTTTTTAATGAATTAGGGGTTTCTTTCCGGGATTTCTTCTGAGAAAGTCGAAGATAAACTTTCAAATTATCTTTCGAGGCCGCCATGAACTTACTTCTCTGGAGTTCGGATTTCTCTAAATGAGTGTCATCTTCAATCTGAAAGTAAAATGTAATGAACTTTTATGATGGTTTTTTGGGTATATGCGAGATCAGTTTAGTGGTAATTTGACAATCATGCCCTTGAAACCCTGGACAACTTGTTTAAATAACAGTTTTATGATAATTTTAATCTTGTCCATTTACTAAACAATTAGACAGACTAGATTGTTTCTTAACCTTCCTATTAAAATAAAATTCCTAGTATATCCCAACCCGTTGTATGTATTCCATATTTTAGGCTTGCGTTTTTTGTTGGAGATGTTAGCATTTCCCCCTTTTCCATAAGTAATTTTTATTCTAAATTCATATTGTTCTAAACCTTTTATGGACATGTGTCCCTAGTTGATTGGCTATTTACCTTTTAATATGTATTTGCCAACAAATAGGTATTTTTTCTTTTTTTTTTAATCAATTTGTCACGCCTTCATGAAAAGTTCTTATGATTATTATATGTTTCGTGAAATAGGTCTTGCAATAATATATTATGATATGTTTCGTGAAATAGGTCTTGCAATTATCTATATTATTATATGTTTCGTGAAATAGGTCTTGCAATTATATATATGATAAAATGGTCGTTTTAATATTCATTTTTAAACATTTTAAAGTAAGATGGTCAAACTGTCATCACAATTTTTATTTATGAAAACTTTTTTTTTTCTTAAGTCCGAAATTCATGAAATTCAATAACACAAACTAATATTTCGTAAATTACAAATCGAAAAGTACATAATTAAAAAAATCAGCTGATAAAAATAAGCAACATTAAACCTAAATCCCATAAATCTTTATATTAATTGATATCCAAATCGAAAAGCATAATTTTCCATTGAGATTTAAGGCTAAACGAGTTAGAAAATAAACTGGAGATCGTAAAAGGAAAAGACCTAAATCTCATGCTTCTATTTCTTGACTAGTTTTCTAAGTACCATATTATTTTATTTTATTTTTTAAAGGTGTATTTGGATCACTGACGGACAATTGAAGTGTCATCAACGAAACCATCGATCATATCCATCTCCACTAAGATGTAATTCCATCAAGGAAACCCAATAAATCTGAGAAAAACCCCTTGTGAGAATCAAACACATGACCTAATGATCATTAAGTCCTATCACACCTCCAATATATATGAAATAATTGAAATTAACATATAATATTAGGGTTTAGGATCAAATACAAAGACTCCTAAAAATAATAAGTGTACAAAGTCTCCAAAAAATAAAACCACTACACAAAAAAAAAAAAAAAACCCACCCCTTGGTGGGGGGTTTAGGTCTTTGGGTGGTGGTGGGGTGGGG
The DNA here is from genome assembly GCA_030545235.1 of Helianthus tuberosus. NCBI lineage: Eukaryota > Viridiplantae > Streptophyta > Magnoliopsida > Asterales > Asteraceae > Helianthus > Helianthus tuberosus. The sequence continues at coordinate 132,600,644 of CM060389.1, forward strand.
GGTAAGGGCTTCTTTTTTTTTTTTTTTTTTTTGGGGGGGGGGGGGGGGTTAGGTTTTTGGGTGGTGGTGGGGTGGGTGTTTAGGTTTTGGGTGGTGGTGTAATGGGTTTAGGTTTAGGTTATTGGACACTTGTTACTCTATAATGCCTTCTTACACTTCTTATTTTTAGGAGCCTTTGTACAATAATTTAACCCGAAATATTAGTATCCATACTTCCCCGACTAACAAAAAAACCACAATACATTAAATTATGGAAGTATCAACACTACTTAACGTAGTAGGGGTAATGCAGTCAACAATTGGTTGCATCTGTCACCGTCGCTAAGATAATCTTGATGTAAAAGGTAAATTGGCATGTAAGAGTGTACGGAGTGGAGTGCGGGGAAGGTGGGCGGTGACCGTTCATCGCACGGTAGCACCGCCTCCAACCCCAGAAATGATGCGGTAAACCTTGAAGCCCGGGGAGGATTCACCGTGTGCGAGGTTTGTTTGTTTGTTTGTTTGTTTGTTTGTTTTTTGACAGTTGGACATCGTTTGAGTGCAGAGGGGAATACCCTTTACGTTTAAGTGCAAAATAAGGAGTAGAGAGTTAACATGACAGATTATGATTGGCTAAGGTGGAGAAAATACGACCCCACTCGATTGGAGTGCCCCTTAGACTCTAAAGTTGCATGTGAAACTTATAGTTAGGGTTTTAATACATGTAAAAATAGAAGCAAATTTGTATTGAAGTTGACAAATAAAGTATATATGTGATCTTTACCGACACACACTCATCCAAAATATAACGTGTTTATTTATATAACAAATTTATAAAGATCTTTTACACACTCATCCAAAATATAACGTGTTATTTTATATAACAATCTATAAATATTTTTTTCATAGTGTTAGGTTACAAGCACTAGCATGACCGTTTAATTAATTGTTTCTCCGTAAAAGTTTATTTTCCAAAAAAGGGTGCAATTGTGAATATCAATAGCATTTTTTTCAAATGAGGGTTGCTATCATACACTTTAACAATAATTTGTTTAAAGTTGTAAGTTTGGGTTATTTGGCTTCAATCTTGTAACATGTTTAGGTCTAAGATTAACCGTTATTAAAAACAATTTGTAAAATTTTATGTAAAAGAACTATTTTACCCTTACATGGACAATTTATGTAATAAACTTTATTCCGAGCTATTTTTGTAAATTAATAAAATTTAAATAAAAAACCAATCCCCCTTCCCCCGACCTTTTTTGACAATATGTTATTCATAACTCCCAATAGTTCATTTTCCTGCAATTTCTATGTACTTTAGACAATCATGTTTCTTTTCCCCAAAACCTCAAACAAAGTTATCACCGTGGATACCACATGCTATCACCTCAAATGAAGCAATCACCATATAGATCACTACCATACTTTGATCAAAAATTATCTAGAACACTGATTAAATAACACTAACTATATGTTATGCTAACATGTATGGACAATGTTAAACCTAATATAAACAATAAGTTAGTAACCACTATAGCTTCTTGTGTAATCGTGAACCATTTCCCACATTTTAAAACCCATGGTCATTTGTAGATTTGTTACTGCCGTAATCGTGCCCACTGAAGAGGAAATTTGTTAGTGCATTTTGGTATGTCTTGCTGTTCGAATAGACTGGACTGGTTGTGTGCTAAATAGTGCGATTGAGGGCAAATGATTAGGCAATTGTTTGGGGACGTAAACAATTAGGCCAATGGTAAGTAATTAGGCTAATTGTTTAGCCATCACTATATAAACCCAATCATTTGCATTTTCTCACAACCGTTAGTGTAAAATTTGAGAGTCAGATCTTTGAGAATGTGTTAGCAATCGAGAGTATGACTGTGTGTGTTTGACAGGAGATCACATAAGTGATCTCCTATGCGTAAATGATGATGTAAACTCTTTCGATATTAATGAGTCTATGTCGGTTCATTCACGTTTATTACCGAATTAGTTTATCTATCTCAAACATACAATTTCTATCAAATTCAACCGAATTGTTGAATCTGTGTCAGTTCATTCATGTTTTTTTCTAATTACATAAATAGTCCTTGAACATACTTATTTACATAATTGGCCATGTGGTATAATAGTCAAAGGATAAAATAGTCATTCTAGACAAAATGTAACAAATTTTTTAACGTAAGCCAATCGTAAACTCCAAACATATTACAAATTTTTATTTTATTTTTTATTTTTTTGGGTCACAGGGTTCACTGGTTCAGACAATAATGGACAAATATTAAAACATATATTATTTGACTTAAAACATAGACGATTACAGACTAATGACAGGTAGACAGGCAACAAACTGCGTCACTACCCCCTTCGAAATAGCAAACCCTACCCTGCTAAACACGAAATTAAAACCACATAACCTGAACTTGCAACTTTTAAAGCACAAACCCTAAAAACGCGACATGAACAAACCACATGGAGGATTTCATAATAAACTCTTATAATAAAAACAAAACAAAAAAACGTCCATGACATTATAGCCTAGTTGCATCTTAGAGGTATGATGATAAGGTTTACGGATCACTAGGTTCTGGGTTCGATTCTCATAAGAAGGTTTTTTTTTCCTAAATTAATTGGAGACGGATATGATCGAGTGATTCTGCTTGTAGAACGTTAATACTCCACTACTTCACACTTAAAAAAAAGAACATGTTTTTTTTAGAGAAGAAGAAAAAAAAGAATTTGAAATAAAATATTTAGCGGAACCCTCCATCAACTACCAAGTCACTGATGTTGTGCTGCCTCTTCGATACAAACGAGAAGTCACACACAGCCTCCATTGATCTCTCTCTGCATATATCATCATCTCTCATTTCCATCTGATCTGCTTCTCCTTGTTCAGATTCTAACGATCAATGGCGGCGCAAGTGGTTGCTTCGAAGCTGACACACAGTTCCTTTGCGTGCCCTAATTCTTCCAAAAACCAGATCAAACCTAGTGGTTTTACTTCTAAAGCTGTGATTGGTAACAATGAACAAGATCAAACCAGACTGACTTATAAACATCGTTGTGTTGTTGTTAGCGTCACTTCAAGGAGACAACAAGACCTCCAAGTTGTTGTTCCGGTTACACCTGAAGACGTACCTAAGGTTGTCTTTTGATCTATATTCGTTCCTTTATTATTGTATTTACTACTGGTTTATGATAGTTTCATTTATATGTTGTTGTTTTATAGTAGTTATTAATCTTTATATAAAGAGGCAGTGGCGTATCTTGCCCGTTGAACATGACAGGGCCGAAAGACACGGTCACTAAAAAAAGCCCGGACAAGCCCGGGCCAAACATAGTATATATATAAAAAATTTCGATCGAAATGCGGAAAATTAGCACTACGCCCGAAAAACTTGCCCGGGCCGTGGCCCTGCCACGGCTCTTCTAAGAACCGCCCCTGTAAAGAGGACCAAATCATTCTGCTTTTCTGTTTAAATTCTCTTTTATTTTTAAAAATTGTAACAACAAATGCAGCAACCATAGTTGTCTTAAAAAGCGAGGGCCCGAGATAAGCAACGCGCATAGCGTAAACATACCATTTCTTGGGCCTTTTTAGACATGTTTTAGGCTTGTTTAAGCTGGTTCCAGGCCATTTTTGGATGTTTCAGACCAGCTTGACCGCATTTCGTCGGAATTTACAGGATTTGGCCGGAGCGCCTAGATAGTGGCGAAGCGTTTTTCTGTCGGTTCGCCTTGTCTAAGGGCCTAGAGACGCCCCCAAAGGGCTTTTGACAACATAGGCGGCAACATAGTTGTCAATAGCGCGCTACGTAGCGTATAGATCTAGGCTTGCTATTAGGGTTGTAGCGATAGATGGTGATAATAGCGACAGTTTATTTTTATATTTTTTAATATAAATAGCAATTATAGCTGGATTTTAGGTTTTTGTTAAGTATACATGTAAAATAACGTATATACCAAGGTATTTTGATATAATATACATATAAAAATTTTAATTTTTTTTCTAGTGTATCGCTATTTATAAAATAGCCACCATTTATCGTTATTCACTATGTAGCATATAGGTACCTTGTCGCTATTTGCCATTAACAACTATGGGTGGCAGATTTGCAAGATTTAGGCACCAGCCCTAAGCTCTAAAAACGGAACAAAATGTAGACACAGGCAGACGAATAACCTGAAGGAATAGAATACAAAAAAAATGGACCACCGACCACACCGCCAAAGGTTTCTCATATGCTCGATTTGCTATGCTTTGTTTCAAGCTACACGTTGCTCCGAACGTCTAGCTGGGGCATATTAGATATATATTTGAAAACGATTGCAGTATTATATTTATATATTTACTTTTATAATTATCTGGTTATAATCTCTTTGTAGAAGTTAATCTATGTACAAAAAATTTTATTATCCAATTATTGTCCTGTTTCTCTCCTTTCAATTCTATCTTGCCACATGTTAACCAAGACTAATTTTGTTTTTTTGATCAGATTGCAGAGCCAGATTATGACACACCGGAAGTTTTGCAGCAGGGTGACAGATCGGTAAGCATGTGGTCAAGGCCCTTAGTGAAGCGCAAAACAAAAATTGTTTGCACAATCGGTCCATCCACAAACACCAAGGAAATGATATGGAAACTGGCTGAGGCGGGGATGAACGTAGCAAGGTTAAACATGTCCCACGGAGACCACGCGTCCCATCAGAAAGTTATCGACCTTGTTAAGGAATACAACGCTCAATCTAAAGACAACGTTATCGCAATTATGCTCGACACAAAGGTAGGCTCCATTGTTTATTTGTATATATTGTATTGTATATTTATTGTTTGTTTAATATTTCATAATAAGTAGTTAAAAACTTAAAATAAATATGACAGGGGCCCGAAGTCAGGAGTGGAGACTTGCCTCAGCCGGTTAATTTAGAAAGTGGCCAAGAATTCACGTTCACGATCAAAAGGGGTGTTGGCACATCGGAGTGTGTAAGCGTTAACTATGATGATTTTGTGAATGACGTGGAAGCTGGTGACATGCTTCTGGTTGATGGTATGTTATGATAACCTTTTGAGTAAAGTGTACAAATGGTCCCTGTGGTTAACCAAAATTTTAGATTTAGTCCCTAGTTTTTCAAAAGTGCATGGATGGTCCTGTGGTTTGCACTTTGTAACGTATTTGGTCCCCAACTTTTGCCAAAAGTACACAGATGGTCCATGTGGTTTGCACTTTGTAACGCATTTACTCCCAACTTTTACAAAGTGCATACTGCATACCACAGGGACCATCCATGTACTTTTGGGAAAAGTTAAGAACTAAATGTGTTACAAAGTGCAAACCACAGGGACCATCCATGTACTTTTGGGAAAAGTTGAGGACTTAATGCGTTACAAAATGCAAACCACAGGGACCATCTGTGTACTCTAAAAATGCTGGGGACTAAATCCAAAATTTTGGTTAACCACGGAGACCATTCGTGTATTTTACTCTAACCTTATATTCCATACCAATAAAATAGTTTGAAGACAGAAATTGTAATATTCTGCGAACTCGTGTGTACCTTTAGGTGGTATGATGTCATTGTTGGTGAAATCCAAGACCGAAGATTCAGTAAAATGTGAAGTTGTAGATGGCGGAGAGCTCAAATCAAGACGCCATTTGAATGTTAGAGGAAAAAGTGCTACTTTGCCATCCATCACTGGTTCGACTCAACAACCGTAATTTTTTATGACTGCATAAGATGATAAGATTTTAAACTGACGTAATGGTGAATATTCTTTTGCAACAGAAAAGGATTGGGATGATATCAAATTTGGAGTGGACAATGAAGTTGATTTTTACGCTGTCTCCTTTGTTAAAGATGCGGAAGTCATTCATGAGTTAAAGAATTACCTCAAAAGTAAGGATATTAATGCCAACACATAGGAATCAGTGAATCACATATATGTATTTATAAAGATATTACTAACAGATTTATCAGTTTAAACTTCATTGCGAACTTGAAACGTTTTTGGCAGGCTGCGGAGCAAATATCCAAGTAATTCCAAAAATTGAAAGTGCAGACTCCATACCGAACTTACATTCAATTATCACAGCATCAGACGGCGTAAGTTTGTTTCTATTTCATTTTACTTCCTTTTCACATTTGATATTTTGCTGACTCATACTAATGTTGCTTCACGTCACTTTTATCAGGCAATGGTTGCAAGAGGAGATCTTGGTGCAGAGCTGCCTATTGAAGAGGTTCCACTGTTGCAGGTAACTTTCTATTTCTTTTTTCTTTTTGTGGTTGATATATTCGTTAGTATAGAATAGGCAAATTGGATTTAAATATCCGATCAGGCTGTTTTTGGCCAATAATAATAATAATCCCAACTGAGTTTATTCCCGACAGTGGTCCAACCTTTTTCATTTTGTTTGTATAATGGTCCGCCGCTAAAAAACACAACGGAGTTAAGTCTTTTTTCGGAATTACAAACGGATGTTTCGATTGATGTAAAACTTACCTCGAAACAATGCTCCAAACGACGAAAACGGTGCTTCAATTCGGGTGTTTAAACTTCCAATTAACAAAAATCAAGCCGTTTGGAGCACCGTTTCGAGGTAAGTTTTACATCAATTGACTCGTATCCTCGTTCTGATCAAAAGCCGGTTTGTAATTCGGAAAAAAACTTAACTGCGTTAAGTTATTTTTAACGGTGGACCATACAAACAAAATGTAAAAGGTTGGACCACTGTCGGGAATAAACTCAGTTGGGATTATTTTTGGCCAAAAACAGTGAGGTTGGATTATTTAAATCCAATTTGCCTATAGAATAAGCCTTGCGTTCACTAAAACTGGTCAACCATTCTGAATGTAATTGGTTTGACCAGGAAGAGATCATAAGAACATGCAGGAGCATGGGGAAAGCAGTGATAGTTGCAACGAACATGCTTGAAAGCATGATAGTCCATCCAACACCAACGAGAGCGGAGGTATCTGACATCGCTATTGCTGTCAGAGAGGGTGCTGATGCGGTTATGCTTTCTGGAGAAACAGCTCATGGAAAGTAAGACTTTGTCGTTTCTCAATGTTGACTTTGACTTTTCTTAATGTTTCTCACTGCCTTAAAAATAGTATCCGTTTTGGCTTGTTTGATCTCTTGCGGATGCAGGTTTCCTTTAAAAGCTGTTAAAGTAATGCACACAGTGTCGTTGCGAACTGAAGCAAGCATTACGGGTGGTGTCACACCGTCTAATCTTGGTCAAGCCTTTAAGGTGGGTGTATATCTTATTTTCGTATATATATTTTTTTATCTTTCTTTTATTTTTAGTTAAATTATTAATTTATTACACATGCCACTTGTTATAACCATAATACTTTCTATTCCTATTGTTATATAGGGTTAAGTTATTGTACAAATGGTCTTAACATACAAAATACTCTTAAATGTGAGAGGTGAAGGAGGGATTTTTTTTTTGATTTTTTCCCATCTTATTAATCACGTATTTTAGTCCCAAAATTCAAAAAAAAAAAATAAATAAAAATAAAAATTCGTGATTTTACACTAGAAGAGCAATTATGTAATTTTGTATTTTGTATTGTAGAGTAATTACTCTACAATAATTACTCTACTATTGTAAAATCGCGAATCATTCTTAAGTAGATGGGGAAAAAATAAAAATAAAAAGTTTCCTGCACTTCTCATGTTAAAGGCCATTTTGTATGTTAAGACTCATTTGAACTTGATCTTTACACTTGTTATATATCTCTGCTTATAAAGTACTTGTTTTCTTCAGAACCATATGAGTGAAATGTTCGCGTTTCATGCCACATCAATGTCAAACACTCTTGGAACCTCACTCGTGGTCTTTACTAGAACCGGTTTCATGGCTATTCTATTGAGTCATTATCGACCCACTGGAACCATCTTTGCCTTCACAAACCAGTAAGCCCATTATGCTAATTAAACTTAATTTATCATATTTCTTGGAGAAAATATTATTTAAATAATATTTAATATACTTGCGATGCAGGAAACGAGTACAACAGAAGTTAGCTTTGTATCAAGGAGTTTGCCCCATCTATATGGAGTTCTCTAATGATGCTGATGAGACCTTCGAAAACGCTCTCAGCACCTTGAAGGTGAGATCTGCTTTAACATTATATACAATTTTTTTTTTATTTACACATTAGAGATAAAAACATTAACCAAAATGACCCATTGATACTAAAGTTCATAAATGCATAAGATTCTTAAAGGCAGGACAATGGTTACTTTACTTGCAAGTTATCTATAATTTAATAAGTGATAATAATTAAAAAAGAACACCACAGTAATCATCATAAAATATATATCCTTATTTTACTTTATTAATATATATATTTTTTGCATGTGCAGAAACAAGGGATGGTAAAAGAAGGTGATGAGGTAGCGCTTGTTCAAAGCGGGAGGCAGCCGATCTGGCGCTTCCAATCCACACATAATATTCAGGTCAGGAAGGTGTAAACACGAAAGCCGAGTGAACAAGATTTATGGTTACACATGACATGAGGTGTTATTTCAGTAATTTCGTTAACAAACTTATCTTGATTATTGATTTTTGTCATCTATTATGTATGCCAAGAACCCTAATTATGTTGAATGATTGAATATGTATCAAATAACAAAGTCTAATATAGGGTTGTGTTTGTGATCAGACTGTTCAAAGTTGATCTCAATCCAAAGCAAGTTGATGTACTCTAAAACAAAAGAGTTTGGTCCTAAACCGGTTTATCGATAAATTGTTTTAAAAATTGAACATCTTATTTTTAGAAATGACTAACGGGTGTAACCTTTCTATCATTTGGGATAGAGGTAAGGTTTGCTCTCATCAAACATTTACTATACCCTACATATAGCTCTGCTATGAGTTCCTATAATGGGTACGCTTGTCGTTTAAAAACTGGCAAATAATCACATAAATGCCATGTTAGCGGATCTTTGAATACGAATACATGCAATGGGGTCTATCAACCCCTATAGATGCGGACGTGGAAAGGAGATGGAGGGAAGACATTGTCCCAATCGGTCTTTAGGAGATGCTAGCATGTATTGTGAGAGGGGGAAAAGAGGGAATGAAGCCTGGTCAAAGCCGGGCAACCAACATGGCCTGGCCTGTAAAGATCAAGGGCGCAGGATAGAAGAGGGGGGGGGGGGGGGGGGGGTCCTCCCGAACTTTTGCTCAGTAGTGTCCGGTATGTAGTTTTCGTACATAATTTTTAGGTATATACGCTTTCGACCCCTCGGTCGGAAATCTCAAGCTTCGCCACTGGTGAAGATGGGTTGCAAAGGCTCCAACTAAAAATGCACATAAGTGATTTAACATGTCACGGGTCGCCTTAAACATAATTACCATATCAATCTAGTTTATAATTACTAAAATAAACTAGTTAACAAAATATTATAAAGTGTATAGATTGTATTAGAGGTGATAATTTTAACCAACCTACATGAATGAACCTATTTAAGTTGTAATTTTACCTCTAATGATAAAACATGAAAATACAAAATTATACATGTATTAAAATTATAAGCGAATGAATACTAATTTTAATATTATAATAATATATAGTTTTTTTAATACTTTTATTATTTTAATAATATAATAATAATTATTTCTTTACTTTTTAACTTTAATATTTTTTTAATTAGCTTAAATCGAAAAGATGGCAAGTCCCTTTCAATATACTTTTTTAATCCATATAACCCCAATTAAACCCTGTCGGTTGATTTTTGTGCTCCTTTCTAAAACGATGCCGTTGCATGAATCCCTTTCAATATACTTTTTTAATCCATATAACCCCAATTAAACCCTGTCGGTTGATTTTTTGTGCTCCTTTCTAAAACGATGCCGTTGCATGAATTAAAAAAGGCCTGGTCTATTCGCACACGGCCTATGTCTATTTGCACACTCAAAGCGCCCCGCTATGGCCAAAGCGGGGCGCTTTGAGTGTGCAAAAAGACAAAAAGTGTTGGCTGGAAGTTGTGTTGTTTTTTTTTTTGAAATAGGTGGGATGTGGGTTAGTTTGGTAGTGTTTTTTGAAGGAAAAAATTGTATTTGATTTTTTTAATACGTTGTTTTATAATTACGTTTTTTTACGTCATTATTTTTATAGAACGTATATAATATAAGTGCGTCTTTATAAACTGTTAACCTAGTTTATTTTGTTAAATTAAACGAACACGTTAAATAAATTGTACAGAAAGCCATAAGAATTAAACGTAAATAATCCAAAACCAACGTGATGTAAATATATATCAGTTTGTACATACAAAACAAAAAGGTACAACTGACTACATAATACATAACAAAACACTATACAAACAAACTAAGGTACTAATCCTCGTGCGGTGGGGACGGTGGGAGGGGAAGTGGAGGCAACCCAGCGAGCTCTCGTAGAGAAACGAGCGTCTCGATGATCCAGTCCTGGCGTGCGGCCTGGCGTCTGAGGCGCCGGTCGAAGTCCCGAGCCACCTCACGCGCTACCGGAGGCAGGTCAGCGTAAACGTGCTGCGGGTACTGTGGCGGCTCAGGAGCTGGCTGAACTGGTGGTACCGGGATCTCCTCGATATGCTCCTCCTGAGCCGGATCCTCTAATACAGGCTGAGCCTGAGCCTGAGGCTCCTCCTGAGCCTGAGCCTGAGCCTGAGGCTCCTCCTGAGCCTGAGCCTCAGCCTGAGGCTGGCCCGGGAACTGATCGAGTCCCAGAGCCTGTAGCTGAGCCTGCCGAGCGGCCGCCTGCTCAGCAGGAGGGGCCAACACTCCAGGCCTCAACTCAATAACAACCGGGATGACCTCCGGCACCGGCTCCGGCTGCCAAATCAGCCCGTCTCCGCCCCTAAACCTCAGACCAACATCAAAGCGACGGGTGATCTGCATGCTAGAAACTGACGCGCGGCCCAACCTGGTAGACGGGACCGGATCGGACAGCACCGGATCTCCCTCGGGCACGATCCCGAGCGAGCGTGCGATGGCGGTGATGAATGAGCCAGTGTGCACCCACCCGCGGAGCTGCCGGTGGTATGCTGTGGCAAAGTAATCTGCCAGGCTGGCTGCTAGATCGCAGGGCTGTCGTCGCAGTAGGCAGTATAGAAAGAAAAGGTCACTGAGGTTGACCTTCTCCCTGCTGTTTTCCCGCGGCACGATAGTTGACGCGATAACATGGTGAAGGTATCGGAACAAGGGGTCTTTGATGGTGGTGGCCTTTTGCCAGGATCTCCCAAAGGGAGCCCTGGAAATGGCCCTCCAGAAACTGATAAGCGTCTGCCTGTCCATCATCGTAACTGCCTGCGTATATAAATCAGTATCGAGCTCGGCCTCTGTGTACAAACCTGTATAAACAAATAATATTAAATAAACAAATAATAATAATAAACAAATAATATTAAATAAACAAATAATAATAATAAACAAATAATATTAAATAAACAAATAACATTAAATAAACAAATAATAATAATAAACAAATAATATTAAATAAACAAATAACATTAAATAAACAAATGATATTAAATATAAAATAATAAATAATATTATTTAAACAAACTTGTATGGACAGCAAACTGCCGCACACTCATCTCAAACTCCTGACCGGCGAGACGGAATGTAACCTCGTGGACAGGAAAATCCGGGTCCTCCACGTAATCCGCCGGATGCGGCGCGTATGTAAACGTGGAAAGAAACTCCCACGTCAGCTCAGGGTACGCGTCCTCCATCGCTAACTCAAATAGGCGCGACCAAGGAGTATCTAGTCCAACTATCTCACGCGCCCGCGCGGCCTCTCCCACGGTCTCCAGCAGGCTCCAATCTATCCCTACATGCTCCCCAAGGGGGATGGTACGCAACCTCGCGCATCTCCCCCTCGCCCGTGACCCCGGCGGAAACTGAAGGTACGGACATGCCGGCTCTCCCTCCTCGCCCACATCTACCTCAGCCTCCATATGCTCAATCTCGTCATCGGAGGGATCCATCCCTGCACGTTGACAATATAATATTAAATATAAAATAAATAATAAACAAATAATATTAAATAAACAATTTAAATAATAAACAAATAATATTAAATATAATTTAAATAATAAACAAATAATATTATTTATAAAATTTTAAATAATAAACAAATAATATTAAATATAAAATAATAAACAAATAATATTATTTATAAAATTTTAATATTATTAAACAAATATTATTAAACAAATAATATTTAAAAAAATAAATAAACATGAACCAAAGCGCCGCGCTTTGGCCTCGGCGCGGCGCTTTGGTTCTTCGCGATGAATAACAGCCCCACCCGATCGATCCAAACGCCCAAATCAAACAAATATCAAACATGTACATTTAACCAAAACGATTAAGGGTGTTCGATTTACCTTTTAGCGGTCGAAAGATTGAAAACGAAGATATCCGAAGATCAGTGTGTGTAATCGCACCTTGTGTGTGTGTTTTGTGTTTTGTGTTGAAGTGGGGGAGAAGCTGCCCCGCTTCAGGTATAACGAGGGACCGAAGCGCCCCGCTATGGCCAAAGCGGGGCGCTTCAAGGGTAAAGCGCTTAGCTTTGGTCATAGCGGGGCGTTTAAGGCCTTTTTTTATTTTTTTTTAAATTGTTTTTAATTCACAAACGCGTCGATAATAGTCTAAATTTTACGTTTTTTCCATTATACATCATTTTTTATTATATATGGACTATACTGCAAGTTCCGGATCAAATCGGTTACGTGTGATGTCTTATTCCGTTATATCGTATCATTTTGTCTTCTAGAATCTTCGAGTGATATGTACGAGCTGTGACGGGGAAGATCATCTGAGGCCTCGACCCAAGTTTCTTCCGACGGAATGTACGAGCTTTTTCTAGCGGCTTCAACCTTTCTTTCTTCCTGCGTTTTCAATGTTGGGCGACCACGAGTTTTCTTCAGAACAGCAGGAGGTTTTTTGTTATTGTTCCCTGGATTGAGGATTTGCTGAAACTTTTCAAAGAAGCTCCTTTTCACCTGAGGGGGTGTTGGATCGATCTTTTGTTTCAATTTTTCAAATTCCGCGTCTACATCGATATCCTCTATGTTTTTCTTTGCAGGCTTGAAGTTAAGCTTCTTCCAGAACACGTCTATGTGTGTGATCCGGAGTTGCTGACCTGTGGATGAAAACAAATTAGGTGGCAAAATCATAACGAGAAAGGTCAAAGATATTAATTACCTTTATTTTCCAACTTTTCCAAACGACAGGCACATGGCAAACCACAGCTGGTAAAAAGTTGGCAACCACAGCTTGCACCGTAGGCTCTCAACCCGTCTTCCTTACGTTTTAGTTCCCTACTCAAAAGCTCAATCGCATATATTGAAACCTTTCTGAGAATATATGCAAGCATGGGCTGCTTCTTGTGGTGCGTCATCACTTTTCGGAGGCTTGTTTCAAAGCTTGTACTAATCTCGGTGTATTGTCTATCAACAACATGATCAACATACAGTACAAGTTTATCCAGTGTGTTGCGATGACTTGGAAAGTGACTTTTTAGTGTTGCATGCATGCCCTCAACCCTGTTGGTCGTAGTTTGGTGAAAGTTGATAGTTTTGTTAATCCAGCATGATACAAACTTTTCACGGTACGGATCCAACCAGGATTTCTTCATATAATCAAAAACCTCTAAAATTAAAAAAAAAACGTAAATAGTCAGTTTTTGTTATTATATAAAATTTGAACATAATTATGTAAGAAATACCTACGTTCACGGTCATCTTCTTTCAGCTGTGCTTCAAGGTTTTCCAAGTTATAACTGTATATTTCCTCGGTCGTAGACTCGCACAATAACCAAAAACTACGTACGAATTCTTTCCAATCCTTGTCAGAGAATTTCTTCTTGCTGTTCTTATTAATATTTTGTTGAATATGGAACCGACAAAGATACTTATGCGCTTTTGGAAAAACTTGTTCACACGCGTTCATCAGCGCAAAATCCCTGTCTGTTAAAATCACGCGCGGTTCCATACATCCTACCAGCATAGACTTGATCCTCTGCAACACCCATAGGTAGTTCTCTGACTTCTCAGCGGAAATTACCGCACAAGCAGCCGTAAACGATTTGTTTGTCGACGTCATGCCTACGACCTGAACAAATGGCAGGTTGTACATGTTCGTTTTGTAGGTGGCGTCAATAATTAGCACATGCGGGAAGGCACACCACATATTGAATGATCTTTCGTGAACAAAGAAGACATCTTCAACTTCGTTTGATATCTCATTCGTGCGCATGTAATAAGTGTAATTTTTTTCGAGAAGAATGCTTTCAAGTTTTTGCATCGGAGACTTACCGACATTTTTTTCGGCGTTGATCTTCTGAACAGCGTTGTGTATATCTTTCGGAATAAGCTTTCTAGCCGGATTGTTTTTTGTCAGCGTTCGCCAGATACTTTGGTTGGGAATGTCTTGCTCTGCCAGCTCCTTAACCAGTTTTGTATCCTCCGAAGAAAGCCTTCTCGCATACGCGTGACCCTCTAAGTTTTCAATAGGAGTGTGGTTATGCTTCGCCTTCGTCACCTCGATCCTCTAAACACTTCCGGATGATTCCGAAAACCCGATCATCTCGAACGGGCAGCCTATTTTCTTGCTACCCGTTTTCCTCTGTGTAGCTATACTCTTATGCTCCCCACCAAAAGTACATTGAAACCAAATCTTGTAATTCTCTCCTCTTTTATTCGACCTCTTAGTCACAATGAGGTAACCGTTGTCTTTTGCCGTGTCTTGTACCCAACGCACCAACTCTTTACGTGACGAAAAGGTCTGCGTCGTATCAAACGAAAACGTAACCGGGTAACAGCCTTCCTCGTCAACAGACACATCCCCCGGCTCACCATCGTCACCGAGGTCCGAATATACTTGATGTTCAAAGTTGTGCTCGCCACCGTAACCGAAATTCGAATAACCTTGTAAGCTCTGTTGACAACCGTAACTGTCGTTTGGACCACACTCCTGCTGTACAAACCTGTACTCGCCACCGTAACCGAAATTCGAATAACATTGTTGTGCGTAAGGGTCCTCCACAGGGGTATTCAAATCCAGCGTCACCGTGTTATCACGATAACGAATGCCAGATACAACCTCTGCCTCCCTCAAGTTGGACGAGACCGGTTTCTCATACGAGTCAGAAATAGCGGTCCCCTCGTAAGAATCAGGAACAACTGTCTCGTCAGAATATTGACCGAAAATATAGTTGTTTAACCACGACATCGTTTTTTGTAAACAACAAACAACAAAACACTCGAATACCCACGTATGTTTGTAAACAACGTGAAGAAGAAGAACGAGCTTGCTGAAGAAGAACCTCAATCAGTAGTTTGCTTTTAAAAGTGAAAAGTTGGATCGAAGCGCCGCGCTATGGCCAAAGCGCGGCGCTTAGGGTTAACGACAAAACATGTCAATCAGCTTTATGTCTGTCAAACAGTAGGGAATGTCTCAAACGTCAATCGAAGCACTTTTGTCGACCGAAGCGCCCCGCTATGGCCATAGCGCGGAACTTCGGGGTGTGAAAATAATTTTCTGCGTGTGGGAATAGCATGACCCTTAAAAAAAAAAGTGCACGGAATCCACTCTATTGTTATCAGAGCCAGGTTTCGATCCTGGGACCTGTGGGTTATGGGCCCACCACGCTTCCGCTGCGCCACTCTGATTTGATATTACAATTTGCAAATAATATTTTAATATGCTTTGGAAGGTATGCAACTGAGGAAAAAAAAAAAAGAAATCTAATTGATTTTGGTTATTGATGGTATAAAACTTGAGAGAAAAAGAATTAAAATCATCCATTTTAAGGGAGATTTAACTAGGGTGTGCACCGTTTAAAACTTAACAAAAAAGTAGGCGATTGTATGTGTTTAGTTTTTGTTCAAATAAAACCAGTTTGGACCGGCTTAGCATACTTACAAAAGGCTACTAAGATTGTTGGGTTCTGGTCTTTGTGACAAAGAAGCATTGTATATGGATATTAAATTTCCATGTCATTTGCTGCTTTTAACTTTTTTTTTTTTTTTTGAAATTATTCGCGAATGTCGGGAGGTCTAGCGTACGTTATCTTAACGGGGTCCGCGCTAGAGAGCCCCCTCGCACAATAGATCCATAATCTAAACCCCTATCACCCAGACTCGAACTTGATACCAGAAGGGGAAAACTTACCCGGACCCACCATGGGTGGAACTTAAATAGTCATGACCACCACTAGAGCACTAGTGATGGTTCACATTTAACTAATATACTAAGACCATGTGTAGTGATACACATGAATAATGCACCCACCCATGTGCATTGTGCGACATCTGTCATCTCAGTCAGCAAATGAGCATTATGGGACGTTTTTCACAAATGGGCGTAGTGAGATAATACCCGATAATGCCCCATCAATGATTACCCAATTATTATTTTCTTGTTTTTTTTTAATTTAAAACTAATGATATTTCATTTGGAATGATCTCATTCGCCAAAAAAAATGAAGAAGGCGTTGATAAAAGCGCGGCTTGGAGGACTTTTTTTTTGAAAAAAAGCCCCCAGAGGCGGTCCTTAGGCGTTGTATGGCGTTTTTTCTTGGGGAAAAAACACCCAAAAACCCTACTACAGGTGGTCTAAACATGGATTGTGATTCTTAATAATCAAATCACAGAGTTGTATCTTGGAAAGCAAATATGAGTTTAATTTTATCTATTGGATTGGGTTTGTACACTTTTTGTTAAATTCACATCATTCCCTAACCAATTTTTTTAGAACCATATGAGATGTTTAAACCTAGAACTTGATTATTTTGGCCGGCCTCCGATTTCTTCGGGTTTTTATGAACATGACCTTATATGGTTAGTCTAACGGGTTTTGGTAAGGCCCAACGTTTTCTTATGGTGTAGACTAGTTTCTGACATCCCATTGATCTAACTAAATTTTTAGTGTTGATTGAGTTACATGATTTTAAGTGTTTCCAGGTGAAGGTGGGTGTTTTGACAAGTATATACAATGTTTCGGGTTTAATAATTAAATTTTGCCAACTCGACACACAATTGACACCGTACTTACAAATTACTACTGACTATTTTCCAAGAAACGCAGTTAATGATTAACTGACCGTTTGATGGTTAGTTTAAGACCAATTTTTCAAGCTAACTATTCCACGATCAAACACTTTGAATCGAAAATCAAGATTAAAAGATATAGTCTACAATACATTGTTACATTTGAATTGAAAATGAAGATTAAAAGATATATAGTTTACTTTGTTACATACAGAGCTTTGTGAAGACTACAAGTCAGACTAAGAAGATTTGTATTTGTATTAGCTAACACATATCACATAAATACGAAAAGATATTGGAACACAAACATACAATATAAGAGATTTTGCTACATCGCAAATAACGTTGTTGGTTCATATCTTGAACGAGGCTCAGTGGCGGATCTAGATAATACTTATAGGGGCAGCATTTCATATAACAAGGGGTAACGAAATTGAAAAAACATCGAATTTTTTCAAAATTTACACTACCGCCGGAACGTAGCGAAGGCTACCTCTAGTAACATGCTAGGTACACCCCTGACGGGGCTCACTTGATAAATAGACAAATTGATAGAACTTTTCAACTTTACAATATAAGAATTATACACATAGTGATCATTTTAAAGACCAAAAAAGTCTAAATATAAGAATTATACACATAGTGATCATCTAAGAAGGATTGTTTACTTTGATCGTGGTTTGTCAATCGATCATTTTCTTGTTACATTAGTTTGCTTGTATCCGTCAAACAAACATTAATTTGTTATTTTTTTCAATATAGTGAATTAAACATCAGAAAACCATTTTTTCTATATTATCAGAAAACCATTTTCTCTATATATTTTTTGTCTTATATAAAACTTGATGAAAATTAACCCGATAAAAATACTTGTAAAACACACTCAAATCATATAACTTTCATCAAGTATTAACACAAACAAAATTATTTAAGGTCAAAGTTTATAAATAAAAACTTTGAAAATTCAAAATAGGACACTTTTAATGGGATGGAGGGAGTAATAATTTTGAGTAAAACCGAGACAGAACATTTTTTAAACTATTAAAAAATTGGTATAGTAATAATTAAAACCTAAACAATAAAATTTGCCTCTTAAACATAACCTTTAAATATTATATGTTTAGCATAGCCCTAGAGTCTATGTTAATTATAACAACGTTAAATATTGTTTGAGCATTCACACCCCTTCCATCTTTTTTACTCGGGATGAGTGTAGTACCGGTACCGTACCGAATCGGTACCGGTACCAAAATTCCCAAAACTGGATACTGGTATCAAAATATTCGGTACAGTACATTACCCGTATTTGAAGGTAAAATTCGGTATTCTACCGGTACCGTACCGAACCGGTATCGAAAGTATCGACACCAAAAATGGCAAAAGGTGGGTACTGGTACCGGTACCGAAAAATTCGGTACCGGTACCAGTACCAAATGTTCATCTCTATCTTTTACCATATAATTTCACTAGAAACAACTACATTTGTCTCTCCTTTCAGTTAAATAATACATTTTTTATACTTTTGTTATTTCCTTTTCTCTCCTTCATCACAAGCATTTTTAAAATATATTAAAAAATTATAGAGGGTGAACAATGTCCTATCAAATTTACAGATGAACACTAACACTTTCTCTTTCCTCTACTCACAACAACTTTCAACCATCTATAATCAATTTTCATAATATAAAAGTTTTCTCACAGAATTTGGAGAACGGGTTGTGAATGCTATTATAGTTCGTATATAAGAAAACTAAGCCGGTCATCTTTCAACATCAAGCATGTGATAACTATATTAGTGCATAATTATATTCTAAGTTAGTGCATAATTAGAGTTAATAGCCAAAATGGTCACTGAGGTTTACTCACTTTTGCCACTTTAGTCCAAAATTCAAATTTTTTAAATCTGGGTCCCTGAGGTTTGCATTTTGTTGCCATTTTAGTCCAAATTTCAAAAACCCCTTTTTTAAGTGTTGAAACCAGCCTATTTTGTCCTTTTGTGCAGGGGCATTTTGGTCATTTTAATTTAATCTTTTAATAAACTAAAACAAAATTAATTATATTATATATATATATATACATACAGACATTCACACAACAAATACACATCTCTCTCTCTCTCTCTCTCTCTCTCTCTGGTGAAGAAGGCTGAGGGCGGTGGTGGTTCAGGTTGGATGACCGGCGATGGATACTGAGCAAGGCGGTGATCGGCGATGGTGGCGCAGGAGATGGAGGTTGGTTGTGTCGTGTGGAAGAGGGCTGAGGGCGGTGGTGGGTTTTGCAGAGTGGGTTTTGCTGAGGGCGGTGGTGGGTTTACAGGTGTAAATCGACGAACAACAACAACAAAACCGCCTCTGTCTCTCTCTCTTCCGGATGGATCTAGGTTGTTCGCAGGTGGTTGGTGATTAGGGTTGTTTGCAGGTTGTTTGGGATTAGGGTTTCAGTGAGGGTGGTGATTAGGGTTGTTTGCATGTTGGTTGCTGATTTGGGTTAGGGTTCCGGTGTTGGTTGCTGATTTGGGTTAGGGTTCCGGTGTTGGGAGGGTTAGTCGAAGACGGTTTGCAGGTGGTTGGTGATTAGGGTTGTTGCAGGTTTGAAGGTGGTTGTGGTGGTGTGTTGTTGGAGGTGGTGGGTGAAGGAGGGAGACAGAGAGATGGTGGTGGTGGTGGATTAATGGTGGTGGTGATGAAATTGGGTGCAGAACCTGGGGAACCCGCTTTAGGTTTTGTGTTGGGTTCTTGAGATGAAGACGAGAGAGAGGGAGAGAGAGATGGTGGTGGATCTGGCCGGAAATGCAGAAGTAGTTGCGGTGGTGGAAGGTTGTGATGATGGTGGGGTGGATGGTGACGGTGGTGGTAGGATGCGGTGATGCTGGTGGTAGAAGGCAGTGATGGTGGTGGGTCTTTGTGTGAATATTTGTATGTATATATATATATATATAATATATAATTAATTTTGTTTTAGTTTATTAAAAGATTAAATTAAAATGACCAAAATGCCCCTGCACAAAAAGACAAAATAGGCTGGTTTCAACACTTAAAAAAGGGGTTTTTTGAAATTTGGACTAAAATGGCAACAAAATGCAAACCTCAGGGACCCAGATTTAAAAAAATTGGATTTTGGACTAAAGTGGCAAAAGTGAGCAAACCTCAGGGACCATTTTGGCTATTAACTCGCATAATTATATTCCAAGATTTCACTTAAAAACAACAAAAAACAAATTCACATAAATCAACATTCTTAATTCAAAAAGTAAAAATGCCATTTTAGTCAAGCAAATAAATCAACATTCCATATTTTAGTGAGACACCAAAAAGTAAAATACTATTTTAGTCAAATAAAAACAAACAAACAAATAAATATATAAATAAATAAACAAATAAATAAACAAATAAACAAATAAATAGTCAGTTACTTTATAGATGCATTTAGTTTTACAAAACCACTTTGAAGTGAACTTTGATTAAAGAGTGTTGAATTCTTCGTCTACACTCCATCTCCATGTGCTCACACTCCAGGTATCCCGCCATCTCTGCATAACTCTCATAACAAACACTCACACACACACACACTCTCTCTCTCACACACACACACACTGTTACAGTCGTTACGATTTCAGTAGAGTTTTTTTCGCCGTTACATTGTTTGTTTATCGTTCTACAGCGATCGATGAGGTTTTGATGGAGGTTTTACGGAGCTAACGACTTCAAATCTGTTCGTTAATCGGTGAGATCATTACTTATTGTTTTCGTTTGATTATTTGTGCTTGTTACGGTATCACGAAGCGGTTTTTGCCTGTAGAGACCTTCAATTGCGTTTCTAACTTTCTATACACACGAAGATGTACAGATTTCGTTTTCGTTTCGTACAGGAGCATGAAATCGTTCAATGTGTTTCGATTTTATGATTGAAAGTAGGATTGATTAGGTTTAAGTTCATGAAAGTGAAATATAATTAGTATTGTGCATATTGAATCAGGTAGACGGTTTATGAGTGTTGAGACCTGTAATTGCATATCTGTACACACGAAAATGCACCGATTTGCGTTTTGTTTGCCACAGGAACACGAAAACGTTCAATGTGTTTTGATTTTACGGTTAAAAGTAGGTTTGATTAGGTTTAAATTCATGAAAGTGAAAATTTGTTAGGTTTGTGCTCATGGAATCAGGAAGACTTTTTATTGAGTGCTGAGAGCTTCAATTGCATTTATAAACACAAAAACGTGCAGATTTTGTTTTCGTTTCGTACACGAGCATGAAAACGTTCAATATGTTCAATATGTGCTGAGTTTACCTTAGCTTTGCTATTGGTGAGATTTGCTGAGTATGATGATGATGATGATGATGATGACATGAGCATGAAAACGTTCAATATGTTCTGAGTTTACGATTATAGCTAGGTTTGAATCAAACCGTTTGATTAGGTTTATGTTGATGAAAATGAAATTTAATTAGGTTTATTTACATGGATCTTCAATTGCATTTTGAAAAAGTGCGGATAAAAAGTTCGGATAAATCTAATTAAAACTCAGTTAAGTTAGGTTTATGTTTATGTTTAACAGAAATGCATTTTAACTTCAGTTTGGTTAGTGATGAAGTGTGGTGTTATGCTTATATACTTATTCGATTTGCTAAATTTCATGTAGATGTGGAAGGTTTTGTAGATTTTGGGAGGAAATGGAGATGATGAACATGAAGAAGAGGTCCATTTTCATTATAGCGGTCTTGTTTGGGGCTGTTTTCTCTCTGGTTACCACTGAACCTACGGAAGATAAGAAAGTTTTGCTTGATTTCATTGACAAAATTCCGCATTCTCGTGTGATTAACTGGCATATGAACACTTCAGCTTGTAGTAACTGGACAGGGGTAACATGTAATCACAATCGTACATCGGTCATTGCTCTCCGTTTGCCTGCCGTTAGCCTTGATGGCTCTATACCCCCAAACACTCTTGGTCGATTATCAAATCTTCAGATATTAAGCTTGAGATCCAATGGTTTATCAGGTCCTTTTCCTTCTGATTTCTTGAATCTAAGAAACTTAACAGCTTTACATCTCCAATGCAATGGTTTCTCTGGTCCATTACCTTCGAATTTATCTGTTTGGAACAATCTATCGTTTCTTAATCTGTCCAACAACGCTTTTAATGGAAGCATTTCTCCTTCCATCTTAAACTTGACTCACCTCACCGCTCTGAGTCTTGCAAACAACTCACTTTCTGGTGAAATCCCCGATTTTAGTACTGCGAGTTTACAAGTTCTTGATCTGTCTAATAACAATCTCACGGGAACCGTGCCTCGATCTCTAGCGAGATTCCCTAGCTCTGCATTTTTGGGAAATGATCTTGTTCCCGAAAATTTATCGCTTCCATCTGTTTCTCCTATTCAAGGAGCATCGAAACAACCAAAACTCAGTAAATTTGGACTTGGTATCGTAATCGGTGGTTGCGTGTTACTATTGGGATTAATCGCATTGCTAACGGTTATTTGGCACTTGAAGAAAGAAAGCAGGAATGAGGATTTGCAGACGGATAAGAAGGAGAAGAAAGTCAAGGGAAGTCAAAGTGGGAATGCGAACACAAACGGAAGTCTTGTTTTCTTTGAGGGAAGTAGCCTTGCATTTGATTTGGAGGATTTGTTTCGGGCTTCCGCAGAGGTGCTAGATAAGGGTACTTTTGGTACGACTTATAAAGCGGCATTGGAGGATTCACACGCGGTTGTGGTGAAAAGGTTACAGGGTGTAGTAAATGTAGCAAGACGTGAGTTTGAGCAACAAATGGAGATTGTTGGAAGGACCATACATGAGAATGTGGTTCCGTTGAGGGCGTATTACTACTCGAAAGATGAAAAGTTGTTGGTGTATGACTACTTCAGTCAAGGAAGTGTTTCTTCCATGTTGCACGGTATGTTTCGTACTTTCGTGCGACCTCTAATTCAATACATCATTTAAGTTTCTTGAGATGAGGGATTGTTATGTTATTTTGCAGCAAATAGAGGAGCGAATAGGACACCGTTAGATTGGGATAGCCGATTGAGGATCGCCGTAGGATCAGCAAGAGGGATAGCTCATATCCACACACAAGCTAACGGAAAGTTTGTCCATGGAAACATCAAAGCATCCAACACTTTCCTGAACCAGCAACGGTATGGTTGTGTAAGTGATCTAGGCCTGGCGGCAGTGATGGTGTCACCGCTGACGAAGAGTGGTGGATACAACGCACCAGAGATAACTGACACTAAGAAGGTCTACCAAGCATCAGATGTCTACTCATTTGGGGTTCTACTTCTTGAGCTTCTAACCGGGAAGTCACCAACTCATGCTACATGCGCCAACGAGGTCGTTCACTTGGTTAGATGGGTTAGCTCGGTGGTTCAAGAGGAATGGACTGCAGAGGTTTTTGATATGGAGCTTTTGAGGTACCCGAATATAGAAGAGGAGATGGTGGAGATGTTGCAGATAGCAATGCAATGTGTGGCTAAGTCGCCTGAGCAGAGGCCTAAAATGGCAGAGGTAGCCAAATTGGTCGAGAACATTCGGACAGGTGACCGCCGCCTCTAATATTAGA
Source organism: Helianthus tuberosus (assembly GCA_030545235.1). Taxonomy (NCBI): domain Eukaryota; kingdom Viridiplantae; phylum Streptophyta; class Magnoliopsida; order Asterales; family Asteraceae; genus Helianthus; species Helianthus tuberosus. The sequence continues at coordinate 132,624,249 of CM060389.1, forward strand.
AAGAATCACTTACTGTTACACTAAAGTTTTCAGTTAATAAGAAATCTAGGGCTGTTTCCCTAGTGTTCTTGAGTGGTATGATGTTTGACTTTCACTACTATTTGACCTGTTGACTGTTGACCTGTGTTCTCCATATTTTTTATTTGACACAGTTATCCTATGTAAGATAAAACACAACCCTAATCGAAGTGAATGGCTCCATAGTCCACATTGAGCCTTTGCTATTCCACCTAGCTCAAAGAATGACCGTAGAAAAACTAACCGCTCCAGCAAACCCGAACATATACGAACCGATAAAGATACCATTCAACCGATTCCGTTTTAACTTTTAACCCATCACCCAAACCAATTCGTAAGTGGTTGTAAGAAATTCATTTAAAAAACAATTCATCCCAGCTTATAGCATTCATAAGATTCAAGTCTAATTGCAATTGCAAGAGATAATAAAGTATGCGAGACATTGATTTTTATATCAAAATTAACTGATAATAAATGTATGCAACTACAATAAAATTTCAACAAATAGAAAAAAGCAAAATCACAACAATGTGCATCACAGAGCCTTGGGCAGTCTTTACTTGTTTACAATTCTTGTTTTGGTTCCACCTGAAATATCATCAGAAAAGAATATAAGCTTATAGTGCTCAATACATATATATTGTAATTCATGAATACTAGAGTGGTTGGTTTCAATAACGGATCAAACTCAAAATACATGACTAAAAATAAACATATCAAACACGTCGAAAGTCACCAAAATTATATTTTTTAAAACACGCAACCTTCTAAACAACTCTATTTATAAAACTTGTTTCAAAATACATAGGTTTGTTTACCTTCAACCTCCTCAAAGTGAATTTCTTTAACAAGATCAGAAGCAGCATGGTACTTGAAACTGCAAAAGTATACAAATATTGTGTGTACCCGAAATAAATTTTTTAAAAAAGATAATAAAGTATAACTATTAACATATTTGCATTACCTGTTAGATAGGTTAACTTCCAACTCATAGTTTGAGGTACTCTTCATAGATTCCACCAAAACGGTTACAATCTCAGTCTTCCTAGTACTAGCCAACAGAAGATCATATTCGGTTGGGACAATAATCGCTACAAAATTATCACTTAACTGACTCAAACAAAGCCTCTCTACTGCAGCAAGAGCGATCCGCCTTTTAAGCGCATATGTCTCCGGATCGATAATAGAGATGGCACGATCAGTAATTAGTAGAATTTGCCTTTTCATCTTTCCTGATCCTGTAAACTTCAAAACTTTGTCCGCAAAGAGGACTCCCCTGTCACCTGCTAAGGCAAATAGGACATGACGTTTATCAGGATTAGTGTTTGGTTGATATGATTAGGACAACTAATGTTAACTTGTTTACAACTGTGATGATTCACTTGCTTTCATCAAACCATAACAACTTATATCCTTCCGATCGTCTCACTTCTCCATTCGAGCTCAATCCAAAGATTGCATAGCCGTAAACAATCAGAAGCTTAATTTAACCAAAATCCTCCTTGTAACAAACTAAAATAATACCCTATGTAGTTAATATCGCCGAATTGGTTTTAAAAAGCGAGGCTCAACAAGGCGCTCACCATGGGGCTTTTTCGCTCAGCGCCTAGAGTAATTACAAGAAGCGCCAAAAAGGCGCGCTTTTTTGGGATTTTTCTGGGCTTTTTAGGCCAGAGGCGCGCGCCTCTCATACCCGAAGCGTTTTTATGCATCTAACTGTTGTACCTTGGGTTTTTTGGCTTGTACATGCAGCTAAAATCATACAAAAACCTTACTTATAGCTATATTTTGGGTAGCAAAAGCTAAAAACCTGTGGGATATATAAAAAAATATAAATAATTAGCTTGCGCCTCGGGTACGAAAAGGCCGCCACTTTTGCGCTTCGCTCTTCGGTTTTAAACCTCGTCGCTTTTGTGCGCCTCTCGCTTTTTGAAACCAAGATCTCCAATATATCACTGATATATCGGTTATCGGTACCCTAGTGAGATATCAGTGCAGAATATCGGTCAGAATATCAGTACCGATATTATCGGCGATATTGACCGATATATCACCGATTTTCTTCTTCGTTTTACCATTTGTCTTTCTTCTTATTGCTGCTATTAGTGTTTTAAGTCTTAATTGTTATTTGTTAGTGTTAATGTTAGTGTTTTAAAAGTCTTAATAAGTTCCTACTTGCTACAATTGTTAGTGTTTTGCAAGTTGCAAAAGGTTAATTTGTTAATGGTAGGAGAGCATACTAAATTGTTAGTGTTAAATTGTTACATAATATAAATTCGGCATGATATTAATACTCCCTATATCCCACCGATATCCCGCCGCGATTACCGATATCTCAAATATCAGTCCTTGACCGATATCTGATTTTTTACCGCATTAACTACTTAGATAATATCAAACATTCTATTATCACTAAGGGGCTGTTTGTTTAGCTCTTAATGAGACTCTTAATGGTTCAGCTCTTACTGGTTCAGCACTTAATGGTTCAGACAGTTTGTTTCATGAGCAAATGTCTGAATGATTCGGACATTTGCCTCTGAATGGTTAAGCACTACACTGAGTCTGAATGGTTAAGACCTCTTGTCTGAATTGGTCAGACATTTGCCTCAGAACGGTTAAACATTATACAACCTCTTAATGGTTCATACCTCTTATAGTTCAGCACTTAATGATTCAGACTGGTTCAGCACTTACCCATTCAGAAGTTGCCAAACGGCCCCTAAATAAATTTAAGAGCCCTAATTCACATACTGCTAACTTTTCTGGCTGGTCAATTAATCACTAATATCCAATTGCACATACATCTAAAATCTCATAGTAAACACATACAAAACAAGATATCAGCATTTGTGAAACAATCTAAAGGATTTACCTTGTCTATCGAGAAGTTTCATGAGGTCGGGTTTGGATCGAACATCAACATAATCACCTTTGAAAACTCTCGCCATAGATGCTTTCCGACGAACCTTACCGCCTGCAAACGGATCCTGATCTTCTGTCACCATTCCATCGGACGGTGTAGATTCATCCCCATCCAGATCTTCTTTCTCCGTGTCGTAATCTGCTGTTTCGGTTTCAACCCCTTCGATCTCAACTTTGCGCCTAAAAGCAGACATGGCGATGATGATGATGATGGAGATAAATAAAAATCAGCTGCTTATTATTGTCTTTGTAGTTTGATCAGTAAATGTTACCGGTACTGGTACGGAACCGATTTGGTACCCATTTTTGACCTTTTTTATATCGGTTTTTACCCTCAAATACCGGTATCGTATTAGGTATATTCGGTACCGGTATTTATTTTTCAAGCATTTTCGGCACTAGTATTTTCGATACAAGTATCGGTTAGTACAGAGTTCATCCCTACTATAATCTGTAGAAGTTAGGGTCGCTATGGGCTGTTTTTAGAAACACTTTTATAGCAATTGAATGAGATAACTAAAAAGGTTATAAAGTCGTGAAATGTCTAACAATAAAAATAGGATATGTTTTGAAATTTATACCGGAATGTGATGAAAAAAGAGTCGTGAAAGGTTCAAAAAAATATCAGCATATGTTTTAAACTTTATACTGGAATGCGGATGAAAAAAAATTAAACACAGATGCATATTCAAATTTATTGATAAAGTTAACAAATACAAGTTATTAAAGGAAAATCAAATGAGTTAAAGACACATTATTCTAAGTATAAGACCATCCGTTGTGGGCGTGAATTTTTCAAAACTTGCCACCAAACACGCCCACCCCCCACCCCTGGGCATTATTGGTCGTTATTGTGCAAAAAATCCCCACAGACGTTTTTTAAATCACGCTTTGTCCAAATTTGAAGGGTCAATCACATTTAATCTTCCTTTTTTTGGCCAATAGTTTTTTTGTTGGGTTTTTTATTTTTATTTAATTTTCTACACCCTTTTAACATAATGCCCACATCCCCACTACACCCATTTAAAAAAACGCCCAATAATGCCTCTTGCTAACTGTACTGCCACATGACAGAAAACGCCCAAGGGTGGAGACATTATTCATCCTTACCACTACGCATGGTCTAAGGGATAAAATTAAAAGTTATTTTATGAAAAACAATCTTTGATGTGATGGAGTTAATAGTTACTTCGTTAGAGTTAGTGGCGGATCCATAAATTTCCTTCTGGGGGTGTGGAAATTTTTTTAAGGGTTATATGTCTCTGGGTACATAATATTTTTTTGGTTCGTAGTGGGTCGGATCGGGTTAGGTCATATTAAAAACGATGACCCAACATTCAAACTAAAATTCATATAATCAACGCAAGTGCGTCAAACATTATTACACTTGAATAATTAAAATACTATGTGAAGTCGTTCCCACGAATTTTCACGAGTTTTCATTTGTTGAAATCTATCCATAACATTGTCTAGAGAGACTTTTCTAATCAAGTCTTTCTCTAACATAACAAATACAACTATCACTCAAATTTTCATCACCAATCTAGTTACGCAAGTCCAACTTAACGAACTTTATTTCCAAAAAGCATTTAGCCAATTTATGCTTAAAAAAAAAGAAAAAAAAATCATACAATCATCTTCAATTTCAAGTTTAATTCATACTTCAATTCCAAGTTTAATTTGTTTGTTGTAATGAGATAAAGAGATGGGATCAAATACAAACCTTAATATTGGTGAGAACTATAAGAACCAACCACAAATAGACATGTGTCCTTAATTTAAAAAATTAGATAAGGGTATTTTAGACTTTTTCATTCTATTTTTTGTATTTAATTAATTCTAAATTTTAATTATCCCTACATTCATGTACTATTTCAAATCATATTTGAAAATTTCTAGAAGAGTTAACTGCCATTTCAGTCCCTGTGGTTTGGTCACTTTGGCCATTTCCGTCCAAATTTCAAAAATGCGCCATTTCAGTCCCTGACGTACTGGAAATGTGCCATTTCAGTCCAAATTCTCATAACCCAGTTAAAGTCAGTTAGGTGAGTATATTTAATGAAGGGTATTTTAGTCCTTTTATAATTATTTTGTTTTCCCTTTATCTTTTTATTAACCAAAACCCCCCTCCCCTGTATAAAACCCCCACCTGCAACATGTTTAGAACACTAACCCTAATTTCCCATTTCTTCCCCAAAATTGAACAATCCATCCCCTCAAACGATGGTCGTATGCCACAATTGTGGGTCTCCAACAACTGTGAAGACATCGTGGACCCCTGCAAACCCTGGAAGGAAGTTTTTCTGCTGCATTACTCGACATAGGGGTTGCGGGTTTGTGGATTGGGCAGAGGGTCCATCGTGTGAAAGGGCTGTTGAAGTATTTCGACATTTTGCGGGTTTGGCTTATCAAGTTAGGGACCATGAAGAACAAGCTTTGAGGATGACATCTGAAATTAGGCAACTTCAAGAACAAGCTTTAGGAATGGCAGTGAAGTACACGAGATTGAAGATGATGTTAATGTTTAGCTGGGGTTTTTTCATCTCATATGTTGCTTTTCACTGAAATGTTTAATGTTAAAGCAGTGGTATAAATTATGTACATATTATGACGTTAATGTAATAGCAGTTGGCGAATATTGTCCGATACATTGTAATATGCTTTTTGTTATGGTTATGCATTTGCCGAATATTGTTGCGTCCGATTCAATGTAATATGCTTTTTGTTATGGTTATGCACTTGCCGAATATTGCCCGAGGCAATGTAATCAACTGGTGTTACCTTATGGTTATGAATATTGTCCGAGGCAATATTGTTGCGTCCGATTCAATGTAATATGCTTTATATACCAAAACACATCACCATTATGGTAAAATCTTGGACATAAAACATAACCATAACACCTGGACAATTGCATCAGACCTGGACATAACCATTACCCAAGACCTGGACATAATAAATAAACATAGCACCATAACAGAAGACATAACCAGCATATTACATAGTTTACCAGAATTCATAACAGAAAGACATAACCTGGACATAAAACATAACCCCATAAGCAAAAGACATGACATGTTCCTGGACAAATTACATAACAATGTACAACAACCAGCTAACCAAAACATTCAAAAGACAATTTCAACCAACATAACCAGGACATGTTTCTACCAAACTACTGAACACCAGCAATGCCTATTCAACATCAGTCCCCTTGCAACTCCTCCTGTTATGGCCCCTCCTTTTACACATGCTGCATTCCACAGTTTCACCCTTTCTTGACATCTTGCCACTGGATTCCATCTGTTGAGTCAACTCACTGTATGTTCTCATCTACCAAATCATCCTCATTTAAATGGTCTTCTTGTATGTTCTCATCTTCACTAATGTCAAAGTCCACAGCAGCCCTAAATTCATCCATGTCATCATCATAGTCTGTGACTAAGTTATCCTTATCAACAATGAACTCAGGATCATCTACATCCTCCTCTGTCTGCACCTTCTTGTAAGCTTCACTTTTGGTGGCATTTGCCTTCTTATTGCTTGCATGTTCATTCATACCCTCACTATCCTCTTCACTAACCTCATCATCAGGAATAAACTCAGGGTCTTCAGAATCACTTCCCTCAGACTGGACCTTACCACTGCTACCATCACCACTGCCCTCATTATCATCACCACTGCCCTCACTATCATAACCACTGCCCTCACTATCATAACCACTGCCCTCACTATCACCACCACCTCCTGGACTACCATCACCACCTCCTGGTTCATCACCACCTACTGGATTTTGATCACCACCACAACCTGGTTCCTGTGTTAGATCTCCTAAATCAGGATCATTTTGAGGCTGTTGATGTTGTTCAGGAAAGACCACATTTAATGGTTCCTGTGTCAACTCTCCTAAATCCACTCTTTGAACCTTTTCAACATATAACTCTATAACCTTATTCTCTGTTGTCTCTTTAATCAACCTAAGAATATCAGCATCTGTAGCTATTGGCCTTAACCCAAAATCCATATCTTCACTTGGAATCCTAAAATAGTATTTTAAAAGATCCCGATCCTCAAACATATAACCAAGTTCCAGCATCATGTCATCGATGATTACTCGCGAGAAATAGTCCGCATTCACCATATCAACATATTCAATTATCCCCCCTCATATGTTATATCTGGGAACAGAGTGAGTTCACCTCCATGGTAAACTTGCAATGTGAACATATCAGGTCGGTGTTCTGAAACGATTATACAACCGACATTAGTCCTAATTTATACATGATCAAGAAAAACAATCATTCAAAAAACAAAAAGTGACGAATGTAAACCTACCATATGCGATTTCAGGGTCGAAATTTGAGTAAACACCTCGAACCCTCCAGTTTGGATCATTGTCGTCTTCATGATCCATTGTTGTTGATCGTTGATTGTACACAGATTGTTGAGGGAAAGGGGTTAATCGATGGGTGAATTTGGGATTTAGGGTTCCTGTGTTATGAGAATGGAGGGAAAAGGGGGGGGGGGGGTTTATACAGAGGGGGAGGGGGGTTTAGTTAATAAAAAGATAAAGGGAAAACAAAATAATTATAAAAGGACTAAAATACCCTTCATTAAATATACTCACCTAACTGACTTTAACTGGGTTATGAGAATTTGGACTGAAATGGCACCTTTCCAGTACGTCAGGGACTGAAATGGCGCATTTTTGAAATTTGGACGGAAATGGCCAAAGTGACCAAACCACAGGGACTGAAATGGCAGTTAACTCTTTCTAGAAATATTCATCTACGCAGGCAACGAACAAAAATAATAATACGTAATTTCCCATCTAACTTTCCCATTATCTGCTTGGTGTTCATCTCCTTGTTTTGATAGGTAAATTTGATGGATTCAAACATAGGAAGTTCAGTGGAAGGATCATTAGCCATGGAAGTTACCCCAGGTTGTTATTTAATCTGCATGTTAAAAAAATTACGTTTATTCATGTGCTGATATAGCCGCCCGTTCGATTTCGTAGATCTGTTTCTGTTGTGTTTGTTGGTTGGTGTAATTAATTTTATCCAAAACCATTTGTGCTATATTAAAGTGCTGATACGAATCTCATTTTGTACGACATTGTTTTTTTGTGATATATGTTTTTTGACAGCAATACAAAGTTCTGGGTTTACGAATACTCAATTTGTTGGTTTCATATTTTGTTTGCATGTGCTTTGTTAATGTGCTGATACGGATCGCCAAATGCAAGTTTCAAATTTTGTTTTCTTTTGCTACGTTAATGTGCTGATACGAATCGCCAAACGTTCCTTTCAAATTTTGTTTCATGTGCTATGTTAATGTGCTGATACGAATCGCAATTTGCTATTACCATATCTAAAGTTTTTGGTTTACGCTGAATAAAAGTTTTTGAAAAAAATTGTTTTTTCTTTCCAGCAATACAAAATGTGCTATCATTAAATTCAAAGTGATGATTTTAAATAAAATAAAAAAAAAATTGTTGAAATTATATGATTTTTTGTTTCCAGAAATAGAACATGTGCATTTTATAATTTTTCTTGTTTGAAAATTTGTAATTATTATTGCTGACTCATCAGCTTGTGCTGTTAGTATACATTACGTGTTTAGGTGTATGATGTTTAATCCAATTTAATTTTTACATTTTATATGTAGAGCGAAGTGCTAGATATGGATCTGGAATTGTCCGGAAATCACCACGTACCGGTAAACTTAGTTATATTCCGGATGTAAATATATCTAAAAGACCACAAGTTGGTATGCGATTTAGGACAGTTGACGAAGCTTATGCGTTCTACGAGAATTATGCCAAGTTGGGTGGTTCACAATTCGCAAGAACACACAAAAAATGATTAAAGGTATTGTTACACTGAAGTACTTTACGTGTTCAAAGGAGGGGAAGAAAACATTTCAGAAAATTGACACAGTCAATGATATGGATGTGGATAACGTAAAAGGTAAACAATGTCGTACAAGGCCTTCGATACGTACAGGTTGTCTTGCAAGTATAAAGGTTCAGAGATTGGACGATATGACCTACAAGATTTACTCTTTTTACGAAGAGCATAATCATACACTTGTGGAAGAGGGGGATTATCAGTTTTTGAGTGCTGCTAGAAATTTGTCTGTTGTTCAAGAAGATTTTATTCAGAACTTGTCAAAGTTGAATATTGGGCCTGTTCAAGCATTCAACATTATGAGAACTCATTATGGTGGTTTTGAGGAAGTTGGCGCCACAGCAGTTGATTGTAAGAACTTGAAGAGAGATATTAATGCTTACATTGGTAAACACGATGCTGAAATGGTTGTTTCTCGTTTGATGGACAAGAAACGTTATTTACCTGATTTTTCATGTGAGTATCTCAATGATGAGAAAGGTGAGCTTCGTGGTCTGTTTTGGGCTGACGAAGAAATGAAGCATAATTATATGCAATTTGGGGATGTTATCGCATTCGATTCCACGTTTCGTTCAAATAAGTAGGTTTTTTTTATGTTTTTTATATCCTTGACTATTTGTATTATATTATGTAGTGATGTTCTTTATTAATGTTGGTAATTTTTCAGATATGACATGGTATTTGTCCCTTTCACCGGCATAGATAATCATCACAAGAACGTTACCTTTGGTGCTGCTCTGTTAGCATCGGAGACTGCTGAGTCATATAATTGGTTATTATCGGCTTTTAAAAAATGTTATGGACGGGAACCATGTGTAGTTGTTACTGATCAAGACCCCGCGATGAAAAAGGCGATACGGGAGGTGTTTACTACGAGTCGACATCGGCTGTGCATGTGGCACATCATGAAAAAGGTTGCCGAAAAGGTAATGATAACATAATTTTTTGGTTTAAAGGTTGGGCCGACGTTGAAGAAAGATAAGTCTTTTAGACAACGCATTTGTGACATTGTTTGGACTGATGCAATTCAGCCGGAGGACTTTGAGGAAAAGTGGAAAGAAATCATGAGTGATTTTCATTTGACTGGAAACAAATGGTTGTCCAATATGTATGCAATTAGGAATGATTGGATCCCTGCTTATTATCGTCATGAGAACATGTCAGGTTTGATGCGAACAACATCTCGTTCAGAGAGCGAGAATCGTTTTTTTGGGCAATTTAGAAGCAGCAGTCATACCCTTGTTGAATTCATCAGTCATTTTGAAATGGCAATTGAGTCACAACGATACAAGCACCGGAAAAATGATCACGACACAAGGAATACAACTCCGGATTGGGTTACGGATTTAAATTTTGAGAGAGAAGCTAATGAAATATATACCAGGAATATATTTAACGATCTTCAGCATGAGTTACTCCTCGGTGTTACAGAATCACACTCTATGAACGTTGAACAAGTCGGTGAATTTATTAAGTTTTCAATTAAGGATTTAGATGTTGAAGGTTCAGTCTTGCGTGAGGTTAGTTAGTTAAATTTCAAATTTACTAGCATCCATAATTATTTTATGTTCATTTATTCTTATATTTTTTTTCGTCAGGTGCTTTTTCGAGAAGATGATATGGAAATAAAATGTAGCTGTGGTAGGTATGAACAATATGGTGTGCTATGTAGGCACATTTTTTTGGTGCTAAAGATGTCTAAGGTTGAAACTTTTCCCAAAAAATATGTTATGGGAAGATGGACGAGAGATGCTGTCCCAAGGAAGACTGTTACGTCAGTTAAGGAGAATGCCGAAGCTAATCAGACAGTGGACGGTGTTAATAAAGTTGTACGTGAAATTATGATTGGGACCGAGTATATTGTTGATAAATTGTCAAAGGACATGGAGAAGCTGGCGTTGTATAGAGATAAAGTTAAAGGAGATATAGCTCAACTAGATGACATTTGCGGGTCTTCTCAACCTATACAGAAGAAGGACAGAATTGCTACCTTGCTTGGGTTTAAGCAACCTGATAAAGATACTGTTCGAGCTCCGGTTGGTATTAGAACTAAGGGGTGTGGTTTTAAAAAACGGATTAAGTCTACTTTTGAGCAAGTTTCTACTAAACAGCCAAGGAAGCAAAGGACATGTGGTATATGTGGTTCTCACGAGCACGACAAGCGTAAATGTGATAAAAAAACCGGAAGCAAGTTGATCAAATTTTCTAGTTTTTATGTTTTTTTCAGTCAAGTTCTTTTCTTTCCAAATTATGACTATTGTTACCAACTGTTAGATCGTATTGTTTTTTTTTTTTACCAGACGTTAACATTTTTAATTTCAGTAAGTATTTTGGTGTGTTTCAAACGTCTATAAGTAAATATTGTGCTGTTTTCGACCTAGCACAACAATATGCGTTTTTTTGGTAGTATTTGGTTTGAACTGGCCTTTAAGATTTATAATATCATTAACAATTTGGTGTGATTCATATGTTTATAAGTTATCAAACGTGCTAGTTTTGACATAGCACAACAAGATGTGGTAAAGTTTCATATTAACTTTTGATTTGGTTAACATGAACCCCTGTTGGTAAAAGAATGTCTTTATTCGGCCCGTTTTCATGAAAAACGAGTCAAAGTATTTCTTTTGGGGCAATGGCATTTGGATAACATGACCATTGTCGCGCTACTGATAAAGACGAGTTTTGGGAAACGCGATAGAAAAAAAAGCCAAAAACGGTGGTAATGGTAAACCTGCCCAACCCGTAAGCCAACTGTACCCGGTTGACGTTAACACATCAGCACCTGTGACATAACCAAAAAGTGCTAACTGTGCAAACATATTCATCAATTGTAAATCAACACCACCATCAATTCAGTCTCTTGTGACATAATCAAAAGTGCTAACTCTACAATATTATGAACTATGTTTAAAACTAAAAAAGTTTAAATTGATAAGACGCATACTATCATCTAAAATACATAAGAACTTCAAAAATATAGTCACTGTCTCCGACAAACCCAAAAGCCATATGTAATGTTCTAAACTTAGAAATACTTACTAACAAAAAAACCATATGCAATGTACCAAAATAACATAGTAACTGAGTTCGAAACAAGTTGCTAACTAAATAATTAGAAGTCGGTCACCCTCCTGTTTATCCTTTTATATGCATCTTTCATGTGTTCTTTTCTTGAATCTAGATCCAACGCTTTAAATTGACGGACTTCATCCAACACAAATTGTTTGTTCGTGTTAAGGTCTGACAGTAGGATTTTGGCTAAATATTTTAATCGTAGATCATTTAAATCGTATACTTGATCTCGTGATTCTTTTCGCAACCCACAGTTCCAATTTTTCGTTGTTTCTCCCTTGAAATATTCCATGTGTCTCATCGCGAAGATACCACAATCATTCGAATTATTTCTTGTTCCCCATTTAAGTTCCAATCTATTTGGTTCACATCTCAATATGTCTTCTGCAGCCGGGTGTTTAGTTTCTCTCAAATATTGACATAAAGCAGTTGTCTGTTTCAATACGCATTAATATTAGTGTGCTAACAGGTGCAATTTTTTTATAATTTAAAATAGTTACACTTACAAGCATTTGTGGTTGGCCGCCATACGATCTATTATCATATCTTCCTCCCTTCATGTTGTCCAACACTTGTATTGAACTTTTTTTCAGGTTGAAACATATTACGTAATAATGTTTATTATGTAGCATTGGTATGATAAGGAGTTCGGTATCAGCGAGATCATTATTTCCTGTGGTTTCCAATATATCTCGCAGTGCCTTGCTAAATTTTTTTGTGCGTGCGGCCTCCTTTACATCATCCCCCACACCCACAAAATCTTTGGCAGTCTAATATCAATCACATTAGGGATAGCAGCACAGTTAGTTCATGATATTGCATAACATAGCACATAACCATTTATTGTAAGTCAACTATATGCATAATAATATGTACTAATATATCATAGAAATTACATACCAACATTTCACATGAGCCAAATAGGCGTGGCGGGTCTACTTTATTCCTAAATTTCTCTTCTTCATTTAGGATGTACGCCCATACATTCAATAATGAAATGTGCAGCCAAACTTGTGGATGAAATGTTTCAAATGATACCCGTGGGCACCTCCACTTTCCGTCCTTCGGTTCGAATAAGTAATCCCTACATTTAATAAACGATGAAAACACCTACTTATAATAGTAAAATTTGAGTTTGCGAGTAGATAACCAAAATTTAAAACGTACCATTTGTTAAGGTGAGCGGCAAAGATTGTTTTTGCAACGTTTTCTTCAACTTTGGTCCTTACACCTGAGATTTCCACCTTTTTTCGTGCATAAGGTGATCGCATTGCTTCAGGTATTGTTTTTAAACGAGACGGACGCGGTTCATGTACCACCAACGCCATTGTTGATGCTTTATCATCCTTCTCTGGTCACAAACCTGCCAGAATTAAGTCAAATGATGGCATTTTTTCCGCTGTTGGAACTTGGAGTTTCTTTCCCTTTTTATCTGACTCCGAACTCGCCTTGTCGCACGCAACGCCTATCTCTTGCAGTAATGAACACGTAACATCGTCTTCATCATCAAACTTACATTCTTCAACTCTTGGATCTTATTTAAATGAACAGTTAACAACCAAAATCATAACAATCATTATATATTAGATGTAAATATATTTTAACAATACACATAAAACTAATTTGCAGTATCAATATCATTCCGAACCAATACATATTAATAAGACTTACCGATCACAACTTTCGGATCCTCTCTCGTGTACTTTTGATTTTGATAACACTTTTTCCGGTTCCACAACTTCTCTAATGAAGCTTGAGTCCCAAGATGCAATTGCTTCCCTTATACCCGCAGATTGTGGGTAAGCTTTTTCTGCTTCAATTATTAGTGTTTGCACATTCTCGACGAACTTATCCAGTTGATCGACTTTACTTTCAATCATTTCTTTCCATTCCTAGATAAGATTATTCATTTATTAACCAATATTAGTTACTAATAATCATATGAATAATTATAAGCATATAGTATAACATTTAACGGTACCTCTTCGGTCCTGGTCCTTGTTACTGTCTCATTTGGTTCAGTATGCGAAACCGACTGTCGATACTCCTTTGAATTTCGATATTTATCTCGAAGAAACTTACCTTCTGAAGTAAAATAGGGTGCAATTCCTTCAAGGAAATTATCAATTTCTTGTGTTGGCATGACATCTATTTCTGCTGCAGAAACGTGATCCATTAGGCTATGTACATAATCTCCATCAACATCATCCTCATTTTCAAAATTTTCCCAACCTGCGTCAGACAACGAATTACATATCATTTTATAAAAATCACGTCTTAACATTTTAACATATGTACATGATTACCAATTGTTTCCACCGGTGTTCTTGGTGACACATTTATCGCCTCAACATCGTCAGACTTTTCCCTTTTTGTACGTGGCGATACTTTTCATGTACATTATGAAATCCCTTAATTAATACATTAAATATTCATATATACACATAATGATAAATGGAATATGTCAAACCTCTAGTAGCCATGATATCCTTTTCTCGCAGCCTCTTCTTTCTCGAAATAGATTCAACTTTAACATCCATATTGGATTCACCTTTTTTACCTACTGGTCAAATTCCAACAGGAAAGAATGATCTCGCTGATACGGAACTCCTTATATTAATTTCACAAATAATAATCTTACATAATAAAAGAAATATACCCATTCTATTCTCAATCATTTTATGTTTTTATGATACAAATACAAACAACCCCTAAAGATTCGACTAGCTGCATAGAAACTAAGGCATGATTCTTTAAATGATTTATGTTTGCAGGCTCTTGATCTAATAAAAGAGAAGAATTTCAAGATGCTAGCTGATACATATTTAGAGCACCCGTTTATCTAATGATAAAACCAAATTACTAAGTATTGCATTGCATTGCGATGTTTGGATTATGAACATCAAAAGAGTCCCACTGCCAAGTCGATTGTGGCTGCTCTTATTCCTATTCAGAAACAAACAGATGTAAGTGCACTTATTGCTCCTCTCATGTCCCGTAAGAAAAGTATAAAATAATTACAATTTTACTAACACGAAACGACCCGTGAGCCTTATTTAGAGCACCGTTTATCTTATCCAAACATCTTTATGCTTGGATGTAAGTGCAATTTTACTAACACATAACGACACGTGAGCGTTATTTAGAGCACCGAGTTTGCTTTTTTTATTTTCAGTTTTTTTTTAACAGGGTACCTTTTCCCAGTTATCTGATCCAAGTATGAAGAATACCGGACGAGTTAACTCTACTGAAATTGTTAAGGGCTTGGACCCGAGTTGATTCTGGCTCTACACAAATCAACGTGCATTTTACTCGTTTATAGTACTAACTATTTGTGACATCAAGAATGCAGATGGATGAGAAAACGGTTAGTATAGAAGGGTAACAATATAGTATTTAAGGATAAAACTTGTTAAAAAGGCTGGAGATAATAAAAAATATCAATTCGTGCTACCAATGTGCTATCAAGGTGTTATATTTGTGCTATATAAATCAGTTAAATGTCATACTGGTCAAATTCCAACATTAAAAGTAAAATTGATGTAATTCGTGCTACCAATGTGCTATCAAGGTGTTATATTTGTGCTATACAAATGAGTTACATGTCATACTGGTCAAATTCCAACATTAAAAGTAAAATTGTGGTAATTCGTGCTACCAATGTGCTATGTATACATGTGTGCTATCAAGGTGTTATATATGTGCACATGTCCTATATAGATTGGTGCTACCAATGTGCTGTCAATGTGTTATACATGTCCTATATAGATATTTTGTATAAAATTAAATGTGCTATCAATGTGCAATATGATTTCAATGTACTTTGAAATTATTAAAAATGTTTAAATATTGTGGAAGCATACCCGCGGTTAACAAACGCATGAAATTGTCTCCATCGGTGATTAAATCAATCTCTAACTTGTCAAGTAGGTTCGAGTTGTAGTGTTTAGTTGCTGGCAAGCCCACCGTCACTTTTTCCCTTTTTCATGAGCGTATATTAGCTGCAAATAGAATTAACATAACTAAGAAGTGAATTAATTGTATCCGATAAACAATGTTGGATAAGGTAAATACCGCAAGGAGTACTAGTGGACCGTTGTACCACTCTGTCCCGCTCCATTTTCGCTTAGTTTTATTCAAACAATCCAGGAGATACGCGCACCAATTCATCTGATTTATACTCACATTGCTTGTCAATGATGGTAACCATGCCATATTACACGTAGAAGATTTTTTCATCTCCCCCATTATAGTAATAAATACCACCAAAAAACTTGTTAAAAACATCATTCCACAATCATGTGATTCTATTATGAAATTAACAATCTTCCCTACGGTGGGCAATGTAGAAAAAAAGTTAACATGCTCCCTCCATTGACGAATAATAGCATATGAATTACTTGGTCTTTCAACATTGGTTACCTCTACATCACCCATTGGTATGCCTAGTACATCCCTGATCAATTCCGGGGTGATCTTAATTTTGTGTGTACCGACATTTAACGTGTTACTATGATAGTTATAATTATTAACCAGCCACAACCCTAGCATTGTAGGTACCGTTGTTATATCCATATACAATATCCCCCCAAACCCTATTTTCTCTACTGCTAGCCGTTGTTTTGCCGAAAGACCCTTCAGTAGTTTATCCATATGAATTGGGCTGTTTCGGATTCTAATTCTATTGGTCGATAGGGCTATGTATGGTGCCTCGACATTATCGCATGTTGAATGCTCGACTTTATTTCGCGGAAGTGGGTCAACGAAGTCGTCGTCAGGGTCATGATGTGGCTGAGTGGCACTCGTTTTTTCTTTATTTTTATTACGACCTTGTAAAATATAACTTATTGTTAGAAGAGAAATCAACAAATAACACTATAAAGTTGACCAAATTAATCCGTATGTGTTCAAAAACAAAAATGCTTACCCATCTTTGATTTATGATGTACTCCTCTTTTTTGTATCCCTCTGAACCGTTCCCTACATTTTTTAATATAGGAATATCACATATTAATACTTTCAAAAGGAATGTTAATTGTATAATAATACAAGCCGTTGTCACCTTTTGTAAACCTCAACATTGTTTTTGCTTTCAAACTTTTTTTAAATGGCACTTTAATTGTATCAATCTTGTATCCCTTTCCTTTATTGGAGCGTGGTGTTTTAAGACCTGCATGAATATAAGTCAAGAACCATAGAAAACAGTTTTGTTTTTTAACATTTTAAAATATAGTGTCGATTTCAATGTGTATACCTTTAGGGGACTTTGATAAAACATTGAGCACCTCAACTTTGTCATCCTTTTTATGTTTGGTTCTCGGTGAGACTGGAAATGCAATTTAATCAAAAAAAAAAAAAAAAGGTAAATACCACAATCAAATAACCATATAAATACAATGATAGCACACCTCTTCTAGTCATAATAACATTCCTTTCTTGACTCCCGTTTCTTTTTTTTGTTGAGTCCAATGCAAAAGCATCAATAATATCATCCATTTTCTATGTTCAGCACCTGTTATCCGCGACATAATAAATTGAATTCAGCACTACACTGTTCAAACATGATTCATACACTATTTTATTCAAAATAACCCAAATACATTAAACTAAAGGTAGCACACATTATTGAAGTCAGTAATAAATTATTATTTTTTCCGGAATACCCACAGTACAGGATATATATAGCACATGTAAATCAAACAAACAGGTCTATCAATCATGATTCATATACTTTTTTTTTCAAGATAAACCCAATTCAACTGAGCTTAACCCACAATAT
The DNA here is from genome assembly GCA_030545235.1 of Helianthus tuberosus. Classification (NCBI taxonomy): domain Eukaryota; kingdom Viridiplantae; phylum Streptophyta; class Magnoliopsida; order Asterales; family Asteraceae; genus Helianthus; species Helianthus tuberosus. Next base: position 132,641,952 of record CM060389.1, read on the forward strand.
TCTGACTTCAATAAACCTAAGCATAGCACAACAATCCCTAATCAAACCACAAGAAGTATATTCATTAATCAATCACTAATAAAACCAATACCATAACCTAACACAGTCAGCACCCTTCAACATTCAACACCCTTCAACATTCAACACACTTTTAATGTCAGCACCCTTCAACATTCAACACCCTTCAACAGTCAGCACCATTCAACAATCAGCACCTTTCAATAGTCAGCACCCTTCAACAATCATCAACCCCGCCGATCACATCTCCGTCAGCACCCGTCAAAACCCACCAAAAATATCTCCTCCAAGACCATATTCAGAACCTTTTCAACACCCGCCGGCCATCAACATCGCCCCCCAAAAACATCCAGCACCCATCAACATCGCCCCCCCCAAAAAAAACCCTAAAAATAGTAAAAAAGAGAAGACGAACAGTAGGAGATAAATGCTTACCAGATTCAAGCTTTTATCGATCTTATTGTCTTCACAAATCGCACCTCTTCTAGTCGATCAGCAAACACTTCAATTCGCACCTCGTTCTCGGTCGATCAGAGCACAATTTTGAGAGTTTATTGATTGAATAAAGTGTGTGTGTTAAAACCTGGTTTCTTTTTATATTTATTAGCACATATGTCGATGGAGGAGTTAACAAAGAGGAAGTTGTACTTCTAGTTGGATACAGTCACGTAAAAAGGGGAACAATCGTTTAGTTAGGAGATTTGGTGGGGTCCACAAATAGCACAATTACTTTATTACCCCTGGTTGCATATTAATCTCTATTAATTCAAAGGTTTTTAATTGTAATCAACACAAACCGTTGATCTAGAATATAGATGGTTCAGATCTGTTCTTATGGTTCTCACAGAATGTGCTGTTTGTACAGGATCTCAACCCATGAGATAAAACATATATAACATTTTATATTAGATTGGTACTAAAAACATTCACATCCCTTTCCCTATCTTCATTTTTTATGAGTAAATTACCAAAATCGTCCTTGAGGTTTGGTCATGTTTGACATTTTCATCCAAAACAACTTTTTTTGTATAATAGTCTTTCACTTTTGGGATTTTTTGTCATTTTCATCTAAACGTCTAATTTGCTTTATTTTTTCTATCAAACATTTGGATGAAAATGACAAAAAATTACAAATATCAGGGACGACTTTGGCAAAAAAAGTGAGACATTTGGATGAAAATGGAAAAAAAATCCCAAAAGTGAATGACTATTTGGTACAAAAATGTTGTTTTGGATGAAAATGACAAACATACCCAAACTTTGGGAACGATTTTGGCAATTTACTCTTTTTTTATAATTACACCGAAACTTACTAAATTTTCTCTCTCTTTATCAGTTAAACAATACTTTTTATAACTTTATCATTACCTTTTCATTTTTCTCCACTCATAATCACTTTAAAAAAATAATAAAATTTAATAAGGATGAACAGTGTCCCTCAAAATATATAGATGAATAGTAACATTTTATCTCTTCTTCACTCACAACAACTTAAAACCACTTTTTATAATATGTAGAACTCACTCACACAAAAATGCAGAATGGGATGTGTATGCTCTGACATTACGATACTTCATTAGGGGGGTAGGGGCGCCCATCACTCACCACTCGCTCATTACTCACAACATCCAATCAATTTCCGCCATACCATCGAGCATTATTCCATCACTAGTATGGATTTTAGTGGAAATGTCCATCACTCACCACACACTATCAAAATCATTCAAAAAAAAAAAATAAAACAAATTGAATTCAAATCAAGTTCTTCACGCGTTATGAAATCAACGCGTTTTAAAAATCAACCGGCGGCGGTGTTTCTTTGTCGATAACGCGTGGTGGGGGTTCACCACGGGGCGCCCCGATACCCCTTACAATAAATTTTAATGTTTATACTAGATTGTTGTCATGGACCGCGCGTTGTGGCGGTGACGCACTGACGCCTTGATTGTTTAAAGTTAGTGCCTTGGAGGCACGTTATGTGAAGCGTTTACCATATGAAAACGTGTGTTTCAGCCTATTCGATCTAAAGTATTGTTGTTACAAAAGAAACAGAATCGAACCCGAGTTGGTTTGTTTAGTGAGCGTTTCACCTAACTACTACACCACCCTTATCTTTGCATCAAGACTTAGCGACGTCAAAACGTACAAATCGAATTTATATCGTTGAAGGAAAACGTATTATATTTGACGTGACTCGTTTCTGAACATTGTTTACATAAAACATAGACTACCCGAAAACGTATGCAAAAATAATATGAAAACATATTATATTTGACCAGCCTCTTTTAAAAAAAAAACTATGATAAATATATACCGAAACATACATTTAAACTTCAAGACGCAGACCATCTGAAAATGTACATAAAAATAAGCATGCATTGTAAATTTACACCGACACCTACATAAAAATAATTACTTACGAAAATAGTTTTTTTTAAGCTAAATAATGAAAATACGTGGGTAAATTTAAAAGGTTAGAACTCAAGGGGTAAAAATGTCAATTTCAAAAGTTTAAGGATTGTTTTGTGAAGCTCTAAAGTTTATTTGCTATTTTGTCTTTTTGAAAGGGGCTTTTTATATCAAGTGTCAAACTTGAGGGTGTTAGTTTGTTGGTGAGGAAACCCCACCGACCTTTCTTTTTAAGTTATAGATAATATGTTCCTCTTTTAATTCATTCTATCTCAAAAATCAATAATCCTATAAAGAATATAATAGTTTTTTTTCGTGTATGTTGCAAGAGGAATTCAAAAGGCTTTCACAAGTTCAATAACATTAAATCAATCTCCACAGTCCAAAAAGAGTACCGCTATCGGAAATCTATCCAATTTTTTGACTGTCCATCTCATCTTCTCTCTTTTAACTCCCTAGCCCCACATTAGAAACTCTTTCTTTCATTATTTTCTTCCTCGCAAATTATAATCCAGTTGTCGGAGCTCACAAAATCTCGCCGGAAATGAAGTTTGACCAAAAAAAAAACTCAGGTTTTCACTTCTCTCAAAAGTTTAAGGGGGTGATTGCAAAATCTTATTGGGTGTGCTCGGGATTTTTACATATATATATAACACTAATTTTTCTTTTTTCAAGGGGTGCGTCCGCCCACCCTGGGATGACTGTAGGTCCGGCCCTGGTCAGAGTAACGATTAATAGTTAGAGCACCGAACACCCATGACCTATTGATGTAGTGGTATGCTCTTCCATTTACAAATGTGAGGTTGTGGGTTCAATTCTTGCAAGTGCAAGGTAAAGGTGGAATTAAGGTGTTAAAAAAATTTCATTAAAAAAAGTTCAAGCACTAAACTGTACAATTATATTTATTTAGACCACCCGATCTGGGTTGCATCCCGTGCCATGCAGGCACAATGGCGCCCCCAATACCAATACCAATACCCGAGCAGTATACACAGGCACAATCTAGGGCTCCGTGGTTAGCTTGGTGAGCGCCAAAGCTTAGAAATTGATAAATTGAATGGTGATTACCGTTGGCAACGATAATTTAAAAAAGAAATCAAACAATATATTGATAAATTGAATGGTGATTACCGTTGGAAACTTCTTGGAAAGGGCAACACCATCAAGGTGACCACGATAGTCCAACCCTAATAGTACAAGCAGTCGCATCTCAAGATCTATGGTTTTGACATGCGTTTTTTGGTATGGCTGGTGCAAACAATGATATCGCAGTTTTACAATCATCAAATTTGTTCGATGATGTCATTGATGGGGTTACACCAGATTCATCATTTTATGCAAATGATGTGGAGTATAAATATGGGTATTATCTTGCCGATGGTAATTATCCAGAGTGGGCTTCGTTGGTGAAAAGTCTATCGTGTCCTAATGACGTCAAATGGGTGTATTACAAGAAGAAGCATGAGTTGGCAAGAAAAGATATCGAACGGGTATTCAGAGTGTTAAAGAAACGATGGACTATCATTGCCCAAACTTCACATATAACTGAAAAGAGAAAAATGAGAAACATAATGTGTACGTGTATTATCATTGAACATATTCAGAGTGTTAAAGAAACGATGGACTATCATTGCCCAATCTTCAATGTTCCATTTCCTACTTCTGGTCAACGTCTCCTTCCCTAAATTGACCTATGCATCTTTTTACAGAGTTCCTCAAACCCTAAATCATTGAACATATATACTTCAAAAGTTTTGGGTCTTGGTAGAGGCTACTTCACGATGAGAGAGACAAATTGTCCTTTGTTCTTGGGTCGTGTTTATGAGTTTTATTGTGAGATTGCTACTATGGTGAACTGGAGGCGACAACAACGAAAGTTTCTTGATTAGAATGGTTTTTTAATTGAAATCTAGGTATTTGAAGATGTTTCAACTAAAGCAATGGATGTTTCGAAAACTGGATTCAGTTTCGACCCGTGTCGGAGAAACGAGATGATGACAAAGAAAGGCTTAAAATCCCCAAGGTATCTTAACATTAGAACTACCATCGCCGACTTGATATTTGAGGTATGTTCTGTTTCTAAACTTTTGATTTTGTGCTTGTTGTGGTTTATCTAAATTAGGTATATATGAAGTAAGATTATGGTATTCCAGTTTATATTTTGTTATTAATTTCAATTAAAGGTGCTGTAAATTGTTCGTAATTCGTATCAAAACATAAATTGTAATTAAGTTGTGTTAGTATAAATAATTAAATTAGGAATCACGAGTGTCTCACTTAGTTACATGTCTAAAAGGTATTTTGAGATTTGAAACCATTTTACTTGAACTTAGCTTGTAGAAAACTATATGAACAAGATCCAACAATATTTAGTTTCATTTTTCCATGTATATAGTTTCTCAAAATTGATAATAAGATTTCTTCCAAGTTTAAAAAACTTGATTGATGAATATAAGTTGCTTAATATATGAATATACATGAAAATTGATTACAACATGCCTAATATGATTATAGTAGTTTTTTTAGAGATGAAGCGCGTATGATTATCTTCAATTCATATAGATAATAATGTCATTCTTGGGGCGGATACCAAAGCCATGGAAGGTCCCAAACATATATTGTTGTGGAGCTGGAACTACTGCTAATACAGAAGTTGTCACATGTACAATTATAATTACATATTTTTCACTTTAACACTCCATTTTAAGGATTTTTTATAATAAACCTTAATGATTGGATATCTCTTTTGAGTAGACAACATCATCTCTCAATTGAAACTACATTGATGTCATGAATGTCGTGAATCAAGGGTTATAACAGCACTTATCGTATTAAAGTCTCATCTTTTCCAGTAAGCTCAACTGTTAATCTTGAATCCTTTTAGGGTATCATTGGATTCTTCTATTTTTGGGAAGTATCTTGCTTTGATGTTGTTCACTTAGTTACCATGGTCATGTATCTGCTACTTTGGTACTTGGTGGAGCTGATGTGATAGGCCCACATCTACATGCTGTAAGTTTATTTCACTTTTATGTATCTAGGAAATTTTACAACTTTTAAAACATTATGCTAATGCTTTCAAATGTTTAGATATATATCCTAATGGATCAATAGTGAATAGACACACTCCCGTGTGCTACTATAGGTTTTGGATTTGTTGCTAGAGTGGCTATCATTAGGTTATCAACGAGTGTTATTTCTTTTAGATAGGGATGAAGGAGTGAACTTGGTTATCAAGGTTGTATGCTCTAACATGTATCTACTATACGTTAAGAGAAAAATGAGAGGTATTTACATAAAATTTCATCTTTGTAGTTCTAGATGCATATTATATATTAAAAGACAATTTGTTAGTCACAACCACCCCACCGTCATTGTCTCTACCACGCATGTCACAATCCGAATCCATTATGGTTTTTTAATTATCTCTAAAGCAACTCACTTCCATTTTCAACCTAAGCTTATTTCGATTGGAATGTGTGTTTGACCTGGACGCAACATTGGCTATTTTACTTTAACTACTTTGGTTGTTGCTAGCAGGTGGTTTACATTCTTTGTAAATAGTACAACCAAATTTTTGATGCCATTTCTGAAGGACAAACCTCTTTTGATTTGGCATCACTTATTTTGATTGGAATGTATGGTTGACTTGGATGTGACTGTGGTGATTTTAGTTTAACTACTTTGGTTGTTGCAAACAAGTGGTTTATATTCTTTGTGAATAGGAGATTATGCATAAGCAAATCCTTTATGTTATTAGTGAAGGATAAAGATCTTTTGTTTTGTCATGACTTTATCAATTAAAGGTAACTGAATTTTGTATATTTCCATCTCAAAAGATTTTGAAATCTTTGTTTTATATAGGTCTTATAAATGAGGTTGCGTTGTATATCTACAAGGGGTGTGTAGAAAAATAATCCGAATTCGATACCGAGTCCGAATTATCTGAAATTCCGAATTCGGATTATCCGAAAATTTAGGTATCTGAAATATAAGATATCTTAATCTCAGACATCCGAATTTTTGTATTGAATTCATCAAAATGTAATACAAAATTCAATCAAACAGTTATAAACAAACACATCAATCTAACACAACTAGATTTGGGAATGATTGCAAAATGATTTCGTATTGAATTCATCAAAATGTAATAGAATCAAGGTACATAGTACTCCCCCTCACCAGGTGCACTCTCTCTCACTTACTTCTTATGCACAAAGGTTCTAAGTGTTAATGATTACAATGAGAATGAAGAACTATATATAGGAGGAGAGAACTACTGGTGATGTCACCATGAAAGCGATCTCTAACAACTCATTTAATGATATAACTGCCAACAATTAGTAAAAATGCTGGATATTACACTGTTACATTGAACCACTGCTTCAAAAGAGAGATAATGATAACTGCTGGATTTCACAAACCTGTTGGTTAAGAACTAGCACTCTTGGAAATTCTGAACTTCTGGTCTTTGACTTGTTGACTTGATCTTCTAGTCTTAAGTCTTGACTTTGGTTGACTTGATCGTTGACTTATTGACCAACACTTTGACAATCTAACACTTTGTTCTTCTGAACTCTATTCTTGAAGGAATAAGTTTATGTAGCAGTAGTTTGGGTAGTTGTTTTGGGAAGCCTTTAAGGGGGGAAACTTCTGGTCTTGTGATTGTATCTTGACTTATTCCATTAGGCAGGGAAGATGGTTCCCTTGGGTTTTGGCATTCATCATCAGCAGATCTTACGTAACCCAACATAACACTTTCTCAACCACATCCCTCTTCAATCCCTCAGGTTCTAACTCCTTCAAAGCTGAAAAAGGTTGATTCATGCACCTGGAAACAACATGCACATAAAACAAGGTCATAAGCTCCATTTCCTTCACTGCACCAACAAACTCATCATCAACCTTGGCTTATACGCAAGCAGATCTTCCAAAACTTCCATATTCTTAGCAACTTTGAACCCAAGTACCAACCCACCATGACGACCATTGGCAAAAACCTTAGCATAGATACCAACCAAGGGATCATTAAACTCATGGCTATGCTACACATTAACCTGTTGCTTGAGCACAGTCACAATCGCCTCAACATGTGCCTTCTGTGACAACTGGCACAAAACCGGTAATTTTCGTACTATTTTAATAATTATTTATTTCCTGCAATTATGTATTTAAGCATCAACGTTATATGCTTACTTGCTTTACATATGAATTCATGCATGTTTCATACTTCAATTATCACATTGTGCATTACATTAAGCGTTGCGTCAAAACGACTAGTAAACTCACCGGTAAGACAAGCTATGACAACACAGCGTCCGCATGAAGTTAAACGATATATTTAGGGCCTAGATGTAGGTCCAGCATTAAAAAAAAAACAATAAATCCCAAGTGTGGGAACTAAGGATAACATAAACACTTTCCGGAAGCTAAAACAAGCACTGAAAACTGCCTGAAACGCGCTTTCAATGCAGATTTCTGCAGAAAACAGTAAAATTCAACGATAAAACAACAAAATAACATGCATAATTAATATTTTAGTGTCCAGAATAACTTGTAAAGTGTCGGGAATGAAAACTGTCACAAAATGTACTTCATACCTTGTAAAAATGCATTATTTAGCACTTTAACGAACCGATAATCGGACACTACCCAAAACACCAAAAACAGACTAGAAGCATTGTTTTTATGATTTAAAGCTAGTTATAGTGATAAAACACCTTAAAAATCATAAAAACACTTAAACACACTTAACCTTACATTTAACCCTTCATTTTACATCTTCTACCCACATCTTCCAAAATTTTACAATTTATCCCCCCCTAACTCCAACCGGCCCCAAGTGGCCCCACACCCACTTTCCATTATAATATTCCTAATGTGCACTAGATATGGGACATTTAAACCCATGGTTAAACAAGTGTTGGAAGGTTGTTTTAAAAAGACCATTAGTTGAAGGAAACAAGATCATTTCATAACTTTCAAACTTCATCTTCCCCTCTCTTCTCTCTAACCTCACGACCACACCACCACCTCCATACATCACCCATTTTCACTTCAAAAGAAGGCAATAAAAGGTTATACAAGGGTGCACAAGGATGATCTAAGAAGGTTTGGAGCAAAAGAAGTGAAAGGACCACCTTGTGGAGCTTTTAACCACTCATCTTCATCAATCTTCATCTTCTTCTTATTTGTGCCACTTCCCTAGCCACTAGAGCTAGTAGTAAGCCTTCTAAACACTATTTTACTTCATGTTATAAGTATGTACAAGTCACACCATCAAAGAACCTAAACTTTAAAAGATGGTAACATGAAGATCTAACATAATCTAAGTGAAAACAAGTTGTTTTGAAGTTGTTTGATGTATGTTATGAAGTTGTGAATGTTGAATCTTGTGTTTTTAGTTAGATCCATCATGTGAAAGCTTGTTAGAAGCTTAGATCTAACAAGTGTAAGTATAGATCTTGAAAGATCCATGGTTAAACTTGAAGATGAACTTGAAAAGTCTTTATGTAAACATGAAAAATGTTTTTTAAAGTATGATTCTTATGATCTTGAAGTAACAAAGGTTATGGATGGTTAAGTTATGATATTTAGATTCATAAAAAGTTCATGAAAAAGTCTTCAAGAAGCTTATTTTTGAAAGAACCAAGTATGTTAAGTATAGATTTACATGACTACATGTTTTTACAAAATAATCAAGTTCATCTTAGGGTTTTACATGATATAATTTGTGTATGTAACTTGTGATATTGTTGGAAATTGATTTTTGGTGATGAAAAGAAAATAAACACATGTTTTGAAAAAATGGGAAACCTCCACTTTTAGGGGAAATTATGTCAAAATTTTTATAAAATTTTGACACTTAGAAAAATATAAGTTTTGGTGAAACTTATTCCCCAAAAATTTACCTAAAAATATTTACTAAGGTTTCCTAATTTTTATACAAAATTACAAGTCAAGAAATAAGGTTTTCTTCAAGGATAAAATCAATATTAAGTATGTATATTTTTAGGGATAATATATATATTTAGTGATCACCAAATTTTGTGCTAAGTGTATATTATGTGTATTATATGTAGTAGTGTATTAGGAACTTGAAAAATACACTAGATACTCCCAAGGAGTATAAATACCAAAATATACACAAAAACATACAAGGAAATATTTATGAATATATATACAAAAATTACCCAAGAAAAGAGGTATTTGGACTATATATATATATATATATATATATATATATATATATTAACATAAATATATTCCTCAAACATATGGACTTGGACAAATATTGGACATTTTTGGATATAAATATATATTTGGACATATATATATATATATATTATGGTTGTTAGCCCTGAAATTTTAAAGGGGGGTAGAACTGTGTTGGTAAGCCCTGTCGATTGTCGGTTGGATTAGCTTTATGCCCAAAAGAATACTGAAAATGGGCAGCCGGACCACGACGATATGGGGGTGTTCCCTCAGTATAAGCTCTACTTTAAAAATTTAAAGACTAATAACTATAATGAATCAGTTATCAAAATTCTTTTCTAAACGAGATTATAGCTCAAATACTAATGATAATGATGAAGAAGACTTAAACATGAACTCTTTTTATATGAATTCTGTTGAAATTAATATTTCTCAAATAGAAAACAATCTTTAAATTGGAATATACCAAAAAAAGATGTTAAAACTATTTACAAAATTGGTACTTTTGATTTTTTCCAAGATTATTCTATAAAAGCTCATGAACAAACCATACGTATTAATAAAGATTATCAAAACATACAATTATTATCAGTAGAAGCTATTAAAAGACATAGAAAATTATATAAATTTCTACACATAGGATTAGTTCAAGTCGCCATTAAACCTATGTTCAGATTAGGAATTGATGCTCCTGTATTACTAATTCTAAGGGATGCAAGACATACAAACTTTAATAATTCTTTACTAGCTATGGCTGAATCTAATATTTCCAATGGTCCTATTTACTTTAATTGTTATCCTAACTTTTCAATTGGTCTATTTGATCCAAATATTTTAGACACTTTAACATTAACAATTAAAACCAAAAACTTAGAATTTAAAGAAAAAACTAATGCTGCAGTAGTTATATACATAATATATTATAAGACTATGACTACTACTATAGAGCCTAAAACAAAATTAGTATCTCCAAAAGATGAAACTATTATTTTTGAAGCTAATACCATGCATACAAAGATAAGAACACCTAAAAAATTAAGATGGAATGAAATAACTCAATCATTAACATGGAATTTACAAGATATAAACCCGCCAAAACCTACAGAGATAGAAAATCAAACATCTAGCATAGTAGAACATTCTGATGGTTCAATAGACATTTCTTTTAGTAATATATTACCAAGGCATTCTATAGGAGCAAGTACTTCTAGAAATATTATAGATGAAAATCTATTTGGAAGAAGTCTATCAATGAAAATGAAAGGAGTTGATTTTTCAAATACTATTACAAAACCACTATATGAAGAAAATGATAGTGATAATAATACATATGTCCCAACTAAGTCTGATATGGAAAATTATGAAGAGTTACAATGAGTGATTCAAGAATTCAAGCCCAAAGGAATTACAATATTCGATTTCTGAAATATTGCAATAAAATAATAAAAGAATTAAGACTTAGAATAGAAGAACTGAATAAATATTGTGATAAATTTGAAAGAAAAGATTATGTTAGTTGGCAGACAAGACAGGTTAGATATATAAAATACTCTGGTCAGTATCAATTATTTTTAGAACAAAAATTAAGAGAAGAAAATAATTATAGAGTAAAACTTATGGAAAGAATTTAAAGCACAACTTGTTAATTATCGATAAAGAAATGTTAAAATATTTAAAAGATGAAATGTTCAATGAGTATAATAATAAAAATTTAATATGGTATTTTTCTATATTCAATGAAGATGAAAGATTTTTACATGAGATTGACTGGCACTTATATATGTGTGAAAATTATGAAAATATTACATTTTTCTCTTGGTTTCCTATTTACTGTATCGAAAATAAAATTGAGTATCCATTTTTTGAAAGTATATCTGTTAGTAATACTATAATTAAAACCTATACTATTATAGAAAAAGATGAAAAGATTACTAGTATACATCCTCCACATACAGATATAAAAATAAAAACTGAAGACAAAGACTACATCGCAAAGCCTTTAGCAAACATTAATGAAGATTTAAATAAAAAATGTAAAGACAATTATTTTTCAAAATAATTACACCAATGAAAAACTAAATACCATAGGAGAACAATTAGAAAGGATAGAAACTAATAATAAAAATAATCTAGATCAACCTAGTACTTCAAATACTAAATTAATACTGAAACTATTGAAAATCCAATATTTAAACCATATAGTATAGACATCCCAATACGTCTAAACAAACAACAGGATATGTTACAATATATTTCTTCTAAACTTTCAAAACTAAATATAAATGTTATTTCAAAACAAGAAATTCAAAGTATTGAAGAACAATTTAATGATCTTCAAATAGAAGACTCTATAAATAAAATTAAAGGAGAAAATTATCATTTTTCAAAAAATAATACTTATACTACTAGGCCTGAAACACGAAATTATTACCCTAGACCTACCCCACTTGATTTACAATTTGAAGAACGACATACTTTAGTTCAAGCAAAATATGATGGAGTATAGAAGGTCAAACAGAACATCAAATTCTTAATCTATTACAAGAAATGATAATGACAGCCAATGCATATAAAGCAAATGGAAATAATGAAGCTCAAATTCTTACCATGATAGTTTCTGGTTTTATTGGAATTCTTAAAAGTTGGTGGGACAAGTATCTTACAGAAGAAGAAAAACAAATAATCCTAAATGCTAAAAAAATAATTATTAAAACAGAAAATAATGTTCAAATACCAACAGAAATACCTGATATAATTAATACTTTAATATTTGCTATAATTAAACATTTTATTGGAAATCCAACAGATTATCAAGAAAGAAATTCTTTAGTATTATTAAATCTGACATGTAGAAAATTACAAGATTTTAGATGGTATAAAGTTGTATTTCTTTCAAAATTTATGACTAGGGATGATTGCAAAGAAGCCTATTGGAAAGAAAGATTTATAGTTGGGCTACCAAAATTATTTGCAGAAAGAATTAGAGAAAAAATTAAAAAAGACTTTAATAATAATATTCCTTATAGAGACTTATCCTATGGGCAAATAATAAATTATATAAATCAAGTAGGAATAAAAAAATGTAATGATTTAAAATTAAAAGAAAAAATAAAAAAGGATGGTATCCAAGGACATAAGGAATTAGGAAGCTTTTGTCAACAATATGGATTTGAACCATTTAAAACCCCTTCTAAATCGAAAAAGAAAATTCCAAAACAATTTATCAAAAGAACTATAAAAGAAAACCATATATTAAAAATAAACAAAAATATTACAAAGACAAGTTTAATTTTCAAAAGAAAAAACAAGATAAACAAGATATTGTCATTTGTTATAAATGTGGAAGACAAGGACATTTTTCCAAGGATTGTTATACTAAGAAAAAGATAAATGAGCTAAACATTTTCGATGAATTAAAAGAACAGATAAATAAAATACTTATTTATGACAACTCAAGTGAAAACAGTATTTCAGATTATAGTGATAATGATTTAAACAATATTGAAGATTCTAATTCAGAAAGTAGTTCGGAAAATAATATGTGTGAATGCATTGGTCCTTATATTTGTGAAATTGATGGTACAATAAATGCTCTAACAAAAAATAATAAAGACATATTCGAATTATTAGAAATTAAAAGAAAAGTATAAACTACCAATAGAAAAAGAAGAAAAAAGTGTATAATTTCAATGAAATATGTCAAAGGTTTCAAACAAGTCAAATAAAAGAAAATCCTGTTACAATAACTGAATTACAAATAGAATTAAAAACTATTAAAGAAGAAATTCGAGAAATAAAATCACAAATCAAAGAATTAGAAAAGGGAAAAATTAAATAAGACGAAGAAAACAATAACGATACTGAAAATGTAGGAAAAATAAATAATTTAAAAGGATTAACTTCTCAAAAATAGTATACTAAATTAAATATAATAATCAATAACGAATTTCGATTAACATTAGTAGCTATGATTGATAGTGGTGCTGATATGAATTGTATTCAAGAAGGTTTAATACCTACAAAATATTATGAAAAGACTACATATAGATTATCCGGAGCTAATGGAAATGTAGGATCGGGGAATCGATCAAAACGAGTCGATCAGAAGAGTTCTAGACCAAATCAGAGGCGGAATTCAGTGATTTGATCTTCATTCAGCTTAATATGCACTAAGAAGTAGATTAAATGTCGATTGTATTGATTTCACAACGTTACACGAGCTGGCGACACTTCGGCAGAGCTTCGCTACCGGAATTAGAAAGTTACAAATGACAACCAAGACTCAACTATATATAGGGAAGCCAGTTCGCACGAACTAGAACAGTCCAGGTCGCACGACTTGGTGCCAGGTCGCACGAACTGGTCAGTTCGCACGAACTAATCAGTTCCGACCTGTTTCCCGTTTCTTTCTAACCACGTGTCTTGGTTTATCTAATCTATTACATGACTCGATAAAAAACGAAGTCAACAGACATATGCACCAACAGACTCCCCCTTGGATGTTGACGAGTCTTCAGCGTATTGAGTCTTCAATCTTGATCGGTCTTCTCGCTCTTTCCAAAGTATCTTTCTCTGTAAGCATATTTCAATCTCTATCTTCTTCTTTCATAATCTCAATCTGGCTCTATACTCTCTCTAATTCTCTTTATCAGATCTCTTGATTCCTTAAGTTTATCAGCATCAGCAGCTTCTATCTGGAGCTTTGTTCCAGAATCTGAGTCTGGATCTTTTAAACTTCAAACTCCCCTTTGCTAACAGACTCCCCCTTAAATTGTTCCGGGATCGTAATCTGCATATGCTTATGCGGAAAGTCTTCAGGATTCGAAACCTAGCTCTTTCAAAGCTTCTTACCTGCATAAACTCTACCCAAAAGTAAATTTCACAATTTTTAAAATTTAACAAATTTAGAAACCACGTGTAAGTATCAATCAAATTTGGTTTCAAATTAATGAACGATTTAATCATTTCAAAATCATTTTTCATTTCAAACAAACTCTCCCAACCCTGTTGTTCATCATATTCAGCACTTGTAATTTTGAAAATCAGCTTTTCAACATCAGTTGTTGAAAATAAGATGAAATAAAATCTTTTTGATTTTTCAAAAATTTTATGCTAAAACACACTAATGAAAAGCAGTAAAGAAATATTTACAGACAATATTTTTGTGAGTTTGTGTAAGAGGATCATATCAGTTTATGACAAATCACTAGCACCGTTGAGCTTTAAATTTACACTTTAAGTTCTAAACGATTCACTTAGATTGTCAGTATACTGATCCACTTAAATTTTCACACAAAGTTCAACTGTTTTAAGATACGGATTAGTGTTTTGAGGACTTAAACTTATTCGCGTGTCCCACCTCAGAATATACTCCCGTATCCAGACTCCTATATTCAGTCTTACTGGTGAATGTACACTAATGATATCTGTAAGGGGTAAATGCGAGGCCATGAGAGCTCAGGCTAGAACTTCCGTTCAATCAAAGAGATGATGGCTCGACTTTAGGTGTGTTCCCTTTAGAGAATCTTTTTTTTTTTCAACTGCAATTGATTCGTATCTTTCGATATTTTATCAATTTTTTATGTAGAGGGTGGGCTTTATGATTAAAGCAGTGCAGAGTATTATACGACGACTAGGCTATTGCTCCCGCAAAATCAGAAGTCTTGGTATAATACCCCAGATATCATCACGCACAAAGATCTAGTATGTCATAAATAAAAATCCCTTCAAACAAGATTTCAGGGGTTCCCCACGAAATAAGTAAGTATTTGATATTTAGGTTTATATCTCGAAAACAATCTACTAAGCGTGTAAAAATCTACTGGCATATCATCAGTGAGACCGTTTATCACATTTTAACTATCCAATTCTTTAGCGTACTGTGATTGTCTACTGATATACTATCATTTCCTTTTTTTTCACAACAAAACTCATTTTGATTTTTCGATGTTTTTGTTTTTTAGATTTTATCATGTTTTTAGATTTTTCAAATTTTCAAAATTTCTAAAATTTTTTACTCCCCCTAAAATCAAAAATATGTTTCAAATTTTGATTTTCCGGGAAAATTTGAAAATAAAAACAATAAACTTGTACAAATAAAATGACAAACTGATGCGAATTGCTTCAATTCTCCATTCACTTGGCATAAACAATCAGAACTCCCCCTGACAACAAACTATTTTCCCATTATGATTTCAAAACACTTAAGTTTGTTTTAATCAAAATGGTTTTTCTGGAAAATTAGTTTTGTTGATTTGACTTGTAGGATCGGGGATTCATTCAACACTTTGTTTTCCAATTATCACTTGTAAAATCTAACACTTGTAGGTTTTTTCACAAAAACATTTTTCAAGAAAGATGCCGATTCAAGCTCCACGATTACCAACTTGGGAGCTCCGGCAAGTCAGGATTTTATTTTTAAAGAATCTCACCCATGCCTGATCAATCATGGGTGAACCATCCTCATTTGGTTTAACAACTTTCGATTCATAAAATTCTTTCACTCCCTTCACCTTCCCATCTGCCATCTTACCAAAAATATGTAGCACTTTACCACTAAATGCTTTTTCAGCATCAAATTCTTTCTTATCAGAGAAGAATTGATCTGAAATCTCAATCTTACCAAATTTTGATTTCAAGTTTCCGTTTGACAATGGTGGAAAGTTTTCATCATCCATTGTTGGAACGAAATTCTCATCATTTAGCACAACAGATGGCTCCTCTGACTTTGACGAGTCAGATTCATTGCCAGAACTAACTTCTGATTTCTTAACCACCCATTTTTGGTTGTTAAGATTTGCTCTTCTTTTGGAAAAATGTTTCGAACTTTCACCAACTTCGAAATTCGAATTTTTGAACTCCTTAAATTTCTTTGTTGGTTGTTCCTTTTTAACAACACATTTCTCTTTCAATTTAGAGTTAGAAGAAACGCCGTGTTTTGTGTTGGTTGGCTTTGAGCAATTCCAAGCAATATGTCCAACCTATTGACATTTGAAACATGTTCTTCTTTCAACTCTCGGTTCAGATTCTTTCAACATATTCTTTTGTTTTTCGGCGAGAAACTCCTTGTTTGTCTGTTTCCAGAAAGGTTTCTCCTTTTCCTCTTCAGAACTTGCTCCTGAAACAAATTTTGTTTTTGGTTTATAAATTTTTTCATTTTTATGATTTTCTGGTGGAATATAACCTAATCCTTTCTTTTTGAAATTACTGTTATGGTTTGGTTTCTTTCGATACCCCGAACCGGAACTGTAACCCTTTTTCTTGTTCAATCTTTGTTGAACTCTTGAAGTGTATTTTTTAGGTTTTTCAGAAAGATTTACATCTTTTATTTCAGAAATATTAATTTTTGTTATTTTGAAAACCTTGTTAATCATTTCAGTTTTAACACTTCTTATTGGAAATTCTTCATCAGAATATAATTTGTCAGAATCATTCAAAGTATATGCTACTTTGATTGTTTCGTCATTCAAATTATTTTGTGATATCAGAAAATCATTATTGTAAACCCTTTTGACCGATGAACTCGAGCTTTTGTCTGATGAACTCGAGTTTTCAGATTTAGACTCTGACTTTGACTCTTCACCTTTATCCAACACCTGATCGACCACTTTCTTAATTAGCTCGGACTCATGATCAGTATCAGACGCTGTGAAGGTGACATCAATATCATCTGGTAATCCATCGATAGACTCGGATTTCAGATTCAGATTGAGTGCTTTAGTCACCTTTTCAAAGTCTTGGGGGGTATAGCCATCCCACATTGGATTTGGTAATCTGTTATACTTCAAACCAGTTTTCTTACCAGAAATTTCTTCATCATCTGCAAACTTATGAGCAGCCACGGTAGGATAGATGCGATCAATAACATAATCTGAACTTTGATAACTTCGAAGTAAAGAATTCACTCTTTCTGTTTCAATCGTCATCGCAGCCAATTCTTGTTTCAGCCCAGCAATAATCTCGATGTATTTGTTGATTGCAGTTTTCTTTTGAAAAACTGTTGCTTTCAGAAGATTCTTCATCTGAATATCCTCATCATAAGCTCCTTTGTACAAATTCACTTTGCTGTTTAAGAGATCATATGGCTCCTTTATGCTTCTCACATTGTGCAGTAAATTTTCTTTGAGCTTTTCCAATTCAGCATATTTCATGTCTTTTTCAGCACACTCTTTGCAAGGTACTAAACACTTTGCACAAGGTTTTTCAACCTCTACAATCTTTTCCACTTCAACAATTTTTTCAACTTCAACTATTTTTTCAACTATTTTCTCCACCACCTTTTCAATCACAATCGATTCTTTTTCAACTTCCATCTTCACTTCATTCTTTTCAACCTCGACCTTCTGTGTCGGTTTTTCTTCAACTTTTGCCTTTTCTTCAGCAATCCTTCTTGCTTCCAATTCTCTTTTCAGTCTAGCAGCCTTTTTCTCTTTCAAAATCTCGATTTTATCTGCAAAAAACAAATCAAAACTGTAAGGATCCAATTGTTTTCTAGCTCTATTAATATACTCTTCCTCATCATCAGTGTCTTCATCACTTCCTGAAGACTTAAAAATCGGTTGTCTTCTAGGACGGTTCTCAGATTTGACTGATTCTTCTCCTGAGGTTGAGTCTTCAAAGATTCTAGCAACAAATGCTTTAGAAACTGAAGGCCTAGAAGGATCATAATCATCCCAATTGAACTCTTTTGGAATCCTTTCATCTTCTTGATCTATCAGACCATAACAAGCTCTCTTCTTTCCATCTTTAATTGGAATAGTATTTGAGTGTGAAGATTGTTGTTGATATGGTTGTTGAGCAACCTGATGATAAATTGCTTTTCGATGATAATCGTTGTTTCCAAAAGGATCTTGTCTTCCGGTTGCTTCTTTGTTTGTACACTCTCGTTTAAAATGCCCTTTTTCTCGGCAACGAAAACAAGTAACCTTCGATTTGTCAAAACCTAGCTGAGATGTAGCAGCTTCACGAAGATCATCTATTCCTGTGATCTATTTGAACTTTTCTGCTCTTCTCAAAACACTTGCTAAACACCACTTGATGTCCATCAACTCAAGTTCCTCAGAATCAATCTGGTCATAATCCTCTTTAGTGAGCATCGGATTGCCAATTCGTCCAGCAACCAAGCTTTCATACGATTCTAACACAGTGACAAGAGATGCCATGTGTTGCTTTGCAATATCTGGAGAAAAATATTGACCATTTTGAATATTCAATGTAACATTACATTGCAATACTTGACCGGTACCATTTGTTGAACTTTGTTGTTGAGAACTTGGTGTTGAGAACTTGCTCTGATTTGTATTGTTTGTATTTGTTCCGGAAGTACCATCAGCACTGAACGCAGTTTGAATGTTCGGACTCGGAGTAGTCTCAACTTTGCTTCCTCGAGAGTATAGACTAACATCTTGTTGAGCACCCGGACTTCTCATTGTAGCAGTTTTTCGAATTGCTAGTTCATGTTCTTCCAACTTCTGGATAAACATACTCAAATTCATATCTTCAAATTGTCTATTATGCTTTAAAATCAACAGATATGTTCCCCATTCATTCTGTGGTAACGCATCGGCTAGCTTTTCAACCCATTCATCATCTTCTTTCTTGATGTCCAATCTTTTCATTTCCATGACAAGATGACAATATCTCTCAATAATCGTTCTTGTTGTTTCACCTTCAAGAGCTGTAAACATATCAAAAGATTTCTTTAGTAATGCACGTTTAATTTTTATCATATCAGCACTACCCTTAAACTTTTTAATCAACGCTCTCCAAATTGATCTAGCAGTTCCCTCATGTTGAAGCAAAAAGAAAATATCTTCTTTTACCGCTTGTTGGAGAATGCTAATCATCATTTTCTCACTTGTGTATTTTAATTTTTCATCCGGTGAAAATTGACTTAATTGTTTTTCAATTCCATGTTCATCTTTCGGTAAAGTATAATCTTTCTCTAAAGAACACCATGCATCAAACTTGTTCGCTTGCACCCAGTTTTCAAAACGATCTTGCCATCCTTTAAAGTCCTCAATGTATATAAGCTTCAGAGGCTTTTGGAAAGTTCCCGTTTCATTTTCGATACCAACAGTCTCAGCAACGGTAACTGGAGCAGCCGGGGCAGTAGCAAACGCGTTGTAAAACTCGTTATCCATGTTTCGGTGAAAAGGTATGCAAAAGCACAATATTCAAACGAACTGAAGTTTCAAACGAACTGAGTTCAAACGATCTGGTTCACACGAGCTGGTTCAAATGACCTGACTAATCTCAAACGACCTGGTTAAACTTTCACACGACCTGAGCAACTTTAAACGACCTAGATCTAATTCCAAGCGACCTGAGAAATTTCAAACGACTTGAAACTGCTTCACACGATCTGACCCAAACCGTACGACCTGGAGCAAATTTTCTCACGACCTGACAACGTTTCACATGATCTGGAGATGATTTCAAACGATCTGAACACTTCGCACGACTTGGATGATCAATTCGTGCGATCTGATCAAACTTCGAACGATCTGATATGTTTTTCATGCGGTTTGGTCAAATTTATCAAGTTTTAGGTTGAATTAGGTCCTGATTTGTTCAAGGGTTGTTTAAAACTCAGTTTTATGTGTTATATGTGAAATTCAGATCATTTTAACCGTGAAAATGTTCGGATTTTGAAGAAAATGTGTAGAAGAATGAGTAGAAATGAGAAGAAATCAGTTTTTATCAAAGAAAACAAGCTGAAATGGTAAGAACTCTTCCTCCTGAGCTCTGATACCACTTGTAGGATTGTGGAATCAATCAAAACGAGTCGATCAGAAGAGTTCTAGACCAAATCAGAGGCGGAATTCAGTGATTTGATCTTCATTCAGCTTGATATGCACTAAGAAGTAGATTAAATGTCGATTGTATTGATTTCACAACGTTACACGAGCTGGCGACACTTTGGCAGAGCTTTGCTACCAGAATCAGAAAGTTACAAATGACAACCAAGACTCAACTATATATAGGGAAGCCAGTTCGCACAAACTAGAACAGTCCAGGTCGCACGAACTGGTCAGTTCGCACGAACTGATAAGTTCCGACCTGTTTCCCATTTCTTTCGAACTACGTGTCTAGGTTTATCTAATCTATTACATGACTCGATACAAGACGAAGTCAACAGACATATGCACCAATAGGAAAACCATTAAATATTAAATATAAATTATCAAATGTTCATATTTGCAAAGAAAACTATTGTTATAGAACTCAATTAGTTCTAGTTAAGGATTTAACATCTCAAATTATATTAGGACTCCCGTTCATAACTCAGTTATATCCTTTCACAGTTGAAGAAAAAGGAATACGTATTAAGGTCTTAAATAAAAAGATTTGCTTTGAATTTGCTCATCCAATTACTTCAAAACAAATAAATATTTTAAGCTTAAAAGAAAAACAAAAGGAGTTTTTAATTGAAGAAATTGATCATGCTAAAATAAAGAATCAATTACAAGATAAAATAATAATAAAAAGAATGCAAGAAACTGAGAATAAATTTAAAAATAATATCTGTGCAAATATTCCAAATGCTTTTTGGGAAAGAAAACAACACATAGTAGGATTACCTTATATTAAAGATTTTAATGAGAAAAATATTCCAACAAAGTCTAAAGCTATACATATGTCTCAAGAGTTAGAAAGCTATTGTAAAAAATAAATATAAGAATTATTAAATAAAAAATTAATTAGACCATCTAAATCCCAGTGGTCTTGCTCTGCCTTCTATGTTCGAAATAATGCAGAAATAGAAAGAGGAGCTCCTAGGTTAGTTGTTAATTATAAACAATTAAATAAAATTTTAGAATGGATTAGATATCCTATACCAGATAAAAGAGATTTATTAAAAAATATTTATGATTAAAAATATTTTCTAAAGTTGATATGAAATCTGGATTTTGGCAAGTTCAAATTGCTGAAGAAGACAAATATAAAACTGGATTCAATGTACCATTTGGACACTACGAATGGAATGTAATGCCTTTTGGATTGAAAAATGCTCCTTCAGAATTTCAAAATATAATGAATGATATCATTTTACCATTAGGAAATTATGCAATCGTTTACATTGACGACGTATTGATATTTTCAAATTCTTTAGATCAACATTTTAAACATTTAAATGCTTTCTACAATATTATTCATAAAAATGGATTAGTAGTATCACCCTCTAAAATGAGTCTTTTTCAAACAGAAATAAGATTTTTAGGACATAATATTATTCAAGGAACAACAAAACCTATTAACAGAAGTTTAGAGTTTTCAAATAAATTTCCAAATGAAATTAAAGATAAAAAACAATTGCAAATATTTTTAGGATGTTTAAATTATATTCATGATTTTTTTCAAAGATTTAGGAATCATATGTAAACCTTTGTATGACAGGTTAAAAAAGAATCCAAAACCATGGACTCAAGAACACAGGAATATAATAAAATATATCAAAGATAAAATAAAATGTTTACCTTGTTTACATATTCCTCATCCTAATGCAAAACTAATTGTAGAAACTGATGCAAGTGACTCAGGATTTGGAGGAATACTAAAACAAGAATTAAATAATAAAGAAAGTTTAGTTATATATTATTCAGGTGCATGGAATGATACTCAGAAGAATTATTCAACAATTAAAAAGGAAATTTTAAGTATAGTTTTATGTATAAAAAAGTTTGAAGATGATTTATATATGAAACCATTTTTATTAAGAATCGATTGTTTATCTGCAAAATATATTTTAGAAAAGGATATTAAAATTTGATTTCAAAACAAGTTTTTGCAAGATGGCAAGCATTACTAAGCAATTTCGATTTTCAAATAGAATTCATAAAAGGAGAAAATAATTATTTACCAGATTTTTTATCAAGAGATTTTTTACAGGGAACATGAGCAACTCCGATTCTACAAAAAAGATCGTATTCTCAAAACAACAATTTTCAAAATCTCAATTATCAAGTTCTACAAATTCTCCATCAAGACCAACCCATTCACAACAACTTCCTTTACTACCTAATATTCAAAATAGATTTGCCCCGTTAACCCCAGGACCTAGACCTCCTTTTTCATCCATTATTCAAAGTCGAGAATCAAAGCCCATTATCCAACCTTCTTTCACAAGACTCTCTAAACAGGCCTCTTATTCAACCTCTTTACCAGCTACTATTCCTTATATTATCAACCCAAATAAAAAAAATATCAAGATTCTAGAACCTCTGGAAGTCGAAAAGGTTAGTAAATTTTTTTTATCCCTAATCGACTTCATATATCCACGAGGATGCCATTTTTTCAAAGAAGAATACAAGACCAGAGATTATTATCAAGCAATTTTAGTAGATTCAGAATCAGTAATTATTCGCACACAATTCTAATAGTGGAGATCTTGCCAAGATCGCTTATAGTCAAGTAAAAATTTTAAAAGTTCTATCTTTAGAAAATTGGAATTCTAGCCCCTATAATCCAAAAACTCTTTGAAATTTCAGCGCTTACCCTCAATACAACTATTATGATTATCAAGACACATGGGAAAATGCATTCCTATTAAGAAACTTTGACCATTCTTGGTTTTTCCAATTTGATGAAGATTTTTCAAATATTTATCCAAGGTGGTTTGTTAAATGGTTTAAGTATATGGGAATCATTCCAAAAGCCTTTCCCAAAGAAATTTCAGAAGCATTTTCAAGATTCACTGAGTATTTTCAACATGATGGAACACCAATTTTTTAATATACTTTACAATTTACGAGTGTATTTAGAATACCATGGATCTGTTTATGGACTTATAGTTTTCAAGAAGAAAGCCCTATAGAACTTTCTCCTCCATTGCTTTTTAGACAATATAGATGCAAATGGTGGAATAAGTTTATTATCACAAAGGCAAATTCTCAAGCAGTAGACAAGTATTATAAGGAATTAACTATTCAATATGAAAAAGGTTTAAAGTCACCAGTTCGAGATATCAAATCCAACAATGAAGATCAAGAGTTTATTCAAAGACTTCAAGATTGCAATTCTCCAGAAGAAATGTTGAAGATAGTCAATGAAATTCGACAGTCTCCATCCCCTTCAAAAGACTCATCTCCGGGGACTGAAGTCTCTCAAGATTCTCAAAACCCATTTGATATGATATAAAAAAGAAAAATATATACACACACACACACACACACATATATATATATATATATATATCAAAGTTTTTGGCTGACAATAGATAGTGAAAGATTATGGAAGATTGTGCAAATAATTCAACAAAGAGACAATCAACTTTCCAATTATGGAAGATTGTGCAAATAATTCAATAAAGAGACAATCAACTTTCCAATTCTTCAAAGATGGTGCAAATAATTCTATAACTGGACAAACAACTTTAAGAGTATTTTCAACAAAAGCAACTTCGTACGGAAGCTCTTTTCAAGAATCAATAATGAAGTCCGTTTTACTCCATCTATAAAAGGGAAGAAGATCAAAGAAGGAAGACACACCTTTTTTCTACATCAAAACCTTCTCTTATGTATGAAAAAACTTTCAAACCCAAAACTTGTATTATGAACCTCTCTATGTTCAAAATATTTAGATTTTCAAATTATAGTTGCTCCTCCTGATTGTAAAGAAATCATTTGAAATCAAGTTTCTCAATCAATAAACTCAGGTATATTTTAAATTTATATTATGCTTATTTATGTTGCCATCTCTTTAAAATATTATCTTCATGTTTAAATCTTCTTCATATCAAACGATCATATATATATATATATATATATATATATATATATATATATAGGGTAAGGTTCATTTGAGAACCACCCTTATTGCGAGAACCGCCTGAAACAATGTGAACACAAAATAAAATCTAAAAAAAAATCAAAAAAACACTCAATTTTTTTTAAATATTTTTTTAACCAAAATCGCTACATTTAGTTACAAATTTTTTTTTTTTTCGAGTAACCGTTATCCATGCACATGTGCCCTATGTATCATTACTTCAACAAATTCCGTAATACGTTATCAGTAATAGACAATTGCACTTTAATTTACAATACCATCTGTAATACACTACTTTTTACATTACCAATATTCAAAATGCACATGTGCATCATTAGGTATAACCATGATATAACATGTTTTGGTACAAAAAGTTTGTGATTTTGAATGAAGAAGTATGCCCATATACATGTTTTTTGGTTAGTTGTATCTAGTGGTTGATGGTTTGGCTATAGTTGTTACTTTATGATGTAATATGATGATTGGATGGTATAAATGGTGATGATATACATGTAATAAAGTGAAAATATTGGTAATGGTGTTGTATTATGGATGGTAGGAGGTAATGATATTGTATTATGGATGGTAGGAGGTAATGGTAGTATATTATGGATGGTATGATATATGAAAGGGAAAGTGTATTCAAAGTAGTGTACCAAAACACCTTATTTCATGTTGATACATATAGATGCACATGTGCATTTCTAATATTGGTAATGTAGAAAGTAGTGTATTACATATGGTAGTGTAAATGAAAGTGCAATTGTCTAATATTTGTAATGAGTTACGAAATTTGTCAAAGAAATGATACATATGCACATGTGCATGTTTGTGTATTATGGATGGAATGATATATGAAAGAGAAAGTGTATTCAAAGTAGTGTACCAAAACACCTTATTTCATGCTGATACATATAGATGCACATGTGCATTTATAATATTGTTAACGTAAAAAGTAGTGTATTACACGTGGTAGTGTAAATGAAAGTGCAATTGACCTATATTTGTAATGAATTGCGTAATTTGTCAAAGAAATGATACATATGCACATGTGCATGGATAACTTTTACTCGAATTTTTTTTGAAATTTTTTTATTAACAAAATATAGCGATTTTTCCAAAAAAAATAGTAAAAAAATAAAAATAAAATTTTTTGGGTGTTTTTTAGATTTTTTTAGGAATTACTGTTTGTGTTCACACTGGTTCTCGTGGTTCTCGCAATAAAGGATGGTTCCTAACGGATCCTTCTCCTATATATATATATATAATGTAAGTATCTATGGAAAACCCATTTAATCTAGAAAACTTGGGAAACCTGAATTGTGTGGACAAGATTGATTCACATCATATCTTTAAAACACATGTTAAAATGGCAAATTGGTCATTTGTTCAAGCCATCACTTCACCCTCTTTCCCATCCCATCAAGTCACATTTATTACCCATCAACTCATCACTTTTTTAAACCAAAAACTATATACAGAATTTCCATTTCTTTCTTCCTTCTTCATCCTCCATTCCTTTCTTCTTTAAAACCCCTAACTCCATTGCTTTCTTCCATCTTTCATGGCCGATTTTCAGGCTTATTCTCCTAGCTGTGTATTCCTGAACAACTTCATCGGCGATGAATCACCGGCGGTTTACTTCCAGCAGGCATCAGGTTCTTCATGTATGTGAATGAATAAAAAATTTGTTCTCTTTTTTTAGAAGACAATCATGTTCTTTTTTTGTTCCTGTTCTTCTTTTTTTAGGAGTCATTCATCTTCTTTTCTGGGTAATCATCTTCTTTTGGTTCCTGTTCTTCATTTTTTATGATTGAATCACGAACACCCTGCCATTTACATGTTTGTTGGTGTTGCGGATTAGATGATTTATTTTGGATCCTTTTGTTTAACTTATTTGAAGTTTTTTCACATTTTTTAATATCTTGCACACCCAAGCAACCAATTTGTATTTTCTTTTTGTTTTGTTGGTGTTTGAAACGCATTACTATACAAGTTTATGATTTATTGTATAATCAGGTGTTGGACATATTAGAGATGAGAACATGCAGCTAGAGGTAGAACTTCAACAGTCTCACTTTCAGATGTTTTCACCAAATGAAGAAGGTTTTAACATTTAGATTTAAAAGCTTTTTTTTCTAAAAAAAAATACCTTATTCTTTTTTTTCTAATTACCGGTGCAAACTTGATTTTCAGATATGTGGAGTGATGAGTATGACGAGGAATCACCTCTACGCGCACGAGCTAACGATAGAGGAAAATTCCCGCTATCCGGACCTGATGTTCATGAAGGTTATCTTTAACCTTTTTGGCAGCATGAAACCATAAATATTTTTGAAAAATATTCATTCGTAACATTGTAACATCTGTTAGCACTCCAATAAAAGTGTTAGCACTGCAATACAAATAACTTTTACGTTTGTATTTTTTAAAAAAATATGCATTGTTTACAAGTCTCATATGCATTGATCAACGTAACACGTACACATTACGCATGTAACATGTGTTACAAAATGTAGCCCTTATGACAAGGTTTTCCAAATAAGAATAGGCAGTTGTAACATGTGTTACACATGTAGCTCTTATATTACAATCTTTCCTAATATGTGTAACACATGCTACAATTGCTTATTGTTTTGAAGTAACAGTAAAGATATCGTTTTTCATTGTTACTTCAAAACAATAGGTAGTTGTAACATGTGTTACACATCTTAAAATTGTCTATCTTTTTCAAATAACAACAGGCATTGTGACATGTATCTGGATAATGTTAAGGATTCGAATAAGAATTTGCATTTTATTTTGAGTTCTGACACTTGTTACATGTGTTACCCCCGACATGTAACATGATTTTGTGCTAACCGCCCGCCCTCTAAGATGTGTTACACATGTTAAAATTGTTCATTGTTTTAAAGTAACAATAGGCATTTTAAAAAGATTCCTTTATTCTTATTTCAAAACATTAGGCAGTGGTAACATGTGTTGCACATGTAGCTCTTCCCTTACAATGTCTCCTAACAAACATTAGGCGTATTACATGTGTTACACATCTAACTATTAAGATAAATGGTTGTGAAGAAAGATATCTTTACTGTTACTTCAAAATAATAAGCATGTGTTACATGTGTTACAGGTCTGCATTTTTTACATTTCTTACACCTTTACATGTGGGCCTTCTAAGATGTGTTAAAGATGTTAGAATTATCTATTGTTTTGAAGTAGCAATAGGCATTCTTACATGTACCTGCATAATGTTGTGAAAAAATATTCCTTCATTGTTACTTCAAAACAATAGGCAGTTGTAACATGTGTTACACATGTAGCTCTTATATTACAATATTTCCTAATATGTGTAACACATGTTACAATTGCTTATTGTTTTGAAGTAACAGTAAAGATATCTTTTTTCATTGTTACTTCAAAATAATAGGTAGTTGTAAGATGTGTTACGTGTGTAACATGCGTTTTCCAATGGTTGTTTTTGTTTAGGTAAGCTATTTTTGGAAGTTGATTGGTGAAGCTCAGTATGTTCTTCGTTACTTAGTTTAACGTATGTACGTTTCATGTGAAACATAAACAATATCCCGCTCGTGTTTCAACATGTATTTTGGTTGTAATTTGACAATGGCATGATTGCCCTTAACTTGTTTTACTAGATGTATATATTCTTGTGTATGGTACCACTTTTATATGTTACATTTACACTTTTTATGTTTAACGACCTATTTTTGTTTTTTTAAAAGGGTGCACCCCTGTAACCAATTCGGTAACCAATCAAACCATCATGTATTACTTGTGTTACACACTGCTTTTATGCGATTACTTCGATCATATTAGATGACAATGATTCCCATGTGTTGCATATACTTTTGTAACGTGTGTTACAAATCACATGTACTAGCATATTTGGATGTATACACGTTACATATACTAAGTGTTTTATATATACCAAGTGTGTTTCATACACACATGTAACATGCGTATACCTTTGTGGTGCATATACTCGTGTTACATCTATACATATGTTATTCACTATATATGTGCCTTGTTTTTTATTCACTACATCGTATGTAACACATGTTACTTACATGTTCCACCATCTACTGCATATACTTACGTAAGATGTGTAACACATGTTACAATTGCTTATTTTTTTCAAGTAACAGTAAAGGTATGCACCTTGTTTTCTACTTCATCCTGTGTAACACACGTTACACTTGTTAATGAGTATCACAGGTTACAATTGAAACAATATGTTCACCACCCAATGCTCGTCTACTACTTTTCTTACAATTGGTAATGAATAAAACATGTTAACTAATAACACATGTTAACTGATAAGTGGTAACCAAATACATATCCCACCATAACTGTTTAAAATAAACAAAATTCGTGGTGACTACAATAGTTATAACATATTACAGAGAAGACTAGAATGGTCATATTGTATTTTGGGTTATGGCCATAATTTAAAATAAACAAAATTCGTGGTGACTACGATAGTTACAAAAACCAAATCCTATTTCTTTTACTGCCATTCTTTGTTCGAACGACAGCACGTTAATGCATCGGGCTAGTTGGATTGGTGATGATCCCGTTCTAATCCCTGGCCAATTATCACGCTTTGACTTTTTCCTCAACCTATACACGACCTCCCCTTCAGCTTCTTCTCTTTCTTCATCCTATTCAACCTATACTTTCTTTCGCTTTTTCGGTATCTTACCCGTTTGCGATCTTGTTACTCTCTTTGTTGCTGCAAATAAAACAGGTTTAACACATGTTATTTTATTTCATAAAAATAAAACAGGTTACTTAATATGTTTTTGATAAAATAAAGCCAGGTTTAACATATGTTACCTATTTTTATAAAAATAAGACAAGTTTAACACTTGTTAGATAACTTGGAAAAAATATGAGAGCTTAACACATGTTAACTAATCTGATAAAAATAATACAGGTTTAACACATGTTACATAATTTGATAAAAATAAGACAGGTGTAACACATGTTACACTAACATGTTTACCTAATAGGAGAGGTTTAACACATAGTAATAAGACAGGTTTAACACATGTTACATCATCTGATAAAAAATGAGACAGGTTTAACACATGTTACACTAATATGTTTACCTAATCAGGGAGGTTTAACACATGGTACCTTAATAAGAAGGTTTAACACATGTTACGCTAATATGTTTATATGCTTTTGAGTTCGTTGACTTGTACCCTAATATCAGACAGGTTTAACACATGTTACGCTAATATATTTATATGCTTTTGAGCCCTTAGACTTGTACCCTAATAGAAGAGGTTTACCTAATTTGTTTTTGACAAAAAAACAAGCCAGGTCTAACACATGTTACCTTATATGTTTTTGATAAAAATATAAGACAGTTTTAACACATGTTACCTAATTTGATAAAAATAAGACGGGTTTAACACATGTTACGATAATATGTTTACATATGTTTAACACATCGAACCCTAATAAGACAGGTTTACCTAATTCGTTTTCGATAAAAACAAGGTAGATTTAACACATTTTACCTAATTTTGATAAAACACCTACCTCTTGAACTCGCCGCTTTTCCCGCCATGTAACTTTAACCTTCCCATACACGGCCAAACCACCAAATTATTGTTATAAATCAATCCCATACACGGCCGAACCACCAAATTATTGTTACAAATCAATAGTTTTAACGTGCAGTTGGCAAGTTGGCAATCCAAAAAATAAATAAATAACCCGAGATAGTTTCTACTCAAAATAACTAACACTTCCTAGTCTCATTCAACCAACAATAAAATCAACATTAACCCGAGACAGTTTCTACCAAAAAACACCTATCGATTGGAAAAAAAAACATAAAAACAACATTAACACTTTCTAGTCTCATTCAAAACAAAAATCACAAGTGATCAAATCACACACCGATCGGACCAAAACACCGATCGATCGGAAAAAAAAAACAGAAAACCCAACATTTATCCGATCAAAACACCTACCGATCGGAAAAAAACAAAAATCATCACCGATCAAAACACCTACTGATAAAAAACTGAATGAAACTTACTTGCTTCTGCACTTGGTTCTTGCTTTCTTCCATTTCCGGCGACTTTTACCGGACGATAACAACTGAAATGTTGATCTCATATCTAGGGATTTCGATTCACCGTCGCACCTTGTTTTTTTTGTTTTGCGATTCACCGTAGCACCTTTTTATTCTTCTCCGGCGAGTCTTTCTTCTCCGGTCAGATTATATTCTCCGGTGCCCCTTTTCTTCTCCGGTGGGTTTTGGGAAGATCGCATGTTTTTGAGAGAGAAAGAGATGAATTTGGGTTGAGACCTTTGAAATGTTTGAAATGAGGTTGGGGTTTTGATTACTTCTCATTGATATTCGTGTGCCTCCTTTCATCTCCTTTCATGCATGTCAAATCACTATTAATATAATATATATAATGTACTAATATTATAGCTGATTTTACCTATATGCCCTTTAAGTACTTTTGTTGACCTCATCATTCTATTTAATTTAATTCAAAAGGGCTTCAAAATTTATGAGCCATTGGATGATCTTTATCAATGGTTATAGATTGGGTTTCCTAGGTTTTCTTAGCACAAATAAGTTTTCTATACATCCTTCCCCTATATATATATTTAACAAACATAAAAAATATATATTTCACACAAACCTTAAAAAGATATTATTTTTAAGAAATACAATTTCGGAAAGTATTAAAAAAATCAAAGGATTGATTTTTGACAAACAATGTAAAATACACAAGTATTTACATAAAAATACAAGTATACTTCCCTAAGCATACTTACACAAAAATAATGTTGAAAATATTATTTAACAAATTACTTATAATTATTTTTGGAAAATAATATAAGTAACATATTTTGGATAAGTTAAAAATATAGATTATTTTTAACACTTATCGTTTGTCAAAACCTACATAAACAAATAATATATATTTTTGGAAGTAAAATATATATTTACATGTGAACGATACAAACTCAAATTACAATAACGCGATGAACGGGCAAGACCCGACAGACAAGGGCACGACCCTCACAAATGATAAACTTACACAAAACAAATACATAACTTAAGATGGTGACTTGTACTTTGTGTGTTACAAGTCTAGCGATTAACGTACATAGAACACATATAGGTTACGACGCCTACAAGACAAGTCCGGTGAAGTTTACGACGCAGGATACGCAAAACAGTGAGTTCATGTCCCCACTTTTAAACTTTTACTTGTTTTCTAAACTTGGGGAAAATACATGTGCTATAGTATTTAGAAACAAAACTAAGGAATGACATATAGATCATGTGACGAATAGGGTGAAACTTAAGCACCATTAATCAATGTATACATTTAGACCGGGGAGCGGAATGTTAGATCTAATGGGTTTCAGGCAACCTCACTCTTGGCCTACTTCTACCAAAGAGTGCTTTTGTGTCTAAGTCAATCTCGACAAAAATGCTTAGGTTTGGATGCTTCGTATGTCGTGACATATGTTAGTGGCCTTGCAAACCATTAGCGATCTCGTATTCCTTACATTTACAAAATATAGTTTACAAATTACATACCATGTTTTCATACAACTATGCTCAAACATTCTATACAAAACTGCATGAATTCACACCAACTTTCGTTGGCGATTTTCAAAACTTACATGTATTTCGGGGAACTAAGTGGATGTGCGCGCGGTCTTTTGCTCAAGGATGTCGTTTATGTTTCAAGTTGTTATGTTTCGATGCTCCGTTGCCACTTTTGCAGGATTTGTTCGTTATATCCCGCCTCCTTGCGGAGATATAGAGAACAAAACCTTGATCTTTGTTTTTGAAATGAATTTGTAAACTTTTCAAACAATTATCTTATGTTGTGATGTAACTTTAAACTTAACTTTTGTATGAATGGTTAAACTATGAATGGAAAATTGGAGTTGTTTTATATTCATGTAGCATGCTTATTTATCGTATGCAATGAGAACCTTTCAGATCACACCTCGTGCTTCCGCCTTCGAAAGGGGTGTGACACCTTCTCATACTTCCCCTAAGTCAACCTTACCCGTAGCTTCCAGCTTCTGCTTCTCTAAGTTAACCTGTGTGCGATAACCAACAAGCTAATCAGATCTTCCTCCCTAGCATTCAAGGCTTCAACCTCCTTCTTAGCTTCCATAAGGTCACCTTCAACCCTCTCCCTTAACTCCTTGCCATCCTTATGATCATGAACTAACTCATTCCAATGTTTGATTATCTCTAATTATTTAGTCAAAAACATTTTATACTACACATTTTTAAATCTATCCTACATTTATCAAAATTTATTCTACACATATCCCACACATATCAAAATTTATCATACACGTATTGAACTTTATCCAACATATATTCTACACATATCAAAATTTATCATACAAATATCGAACTTTATCCAACATATATTCTACACATATCAAAATTTATCCTACAAATATCGAACTTTATCCTACATTTATCATACACCTCATCTCATAGAGAAGTCCAGATACAGTATCCGGTGACTGAATATTATCGATGCCAGACAGAACTGATAGCAACAATTAAGGGGGAGTCTGTAAGTGCAGCTCTCGTCGGGTAACTGTGCTTTATCAGTTCTGGGCTAAGTCCAAAGTCAAGAGAAGTCCAGATACAGTGTATTCGGACATATATGTTAAAAGCCTAACAAATTCGGACAGAGTTATGTGTTATGTTGTCCGAATTTATGGACATGATATGGTCAGGACTTAGGGTTTTGCCCTAGCCTATTTATATGGGTGTATAGGTTAGAATTCGGCATCCATCACATTCATTCATCTTTGTGGTGATCAGCTTTATGCAAACTCTCACAAACCCTAAGGAATTCCTCAATAGTGTGTGCACATTTTCTAGAGAGAGAGTTACTATGTGTTAGTGAGAGAAAGCTCAGTTTAGATCTTTCTGATCTAAACCAACTTGTAGATGATGTATACTCTTTCGGTTTGTAATCTGTGATGACAGATTCATTAATAAAGAGATTCATCTTCTACATCTTACTATCTTGTTTGTTTATGTTGTTTTCAACTCATGAATCAAGTGCAATGTTGATATTCGCCAACGATCCGAAGCTTTAATAATATCTTATGTAAGTTAATAATGATAATATCATACAAAAATTGCTTAAAACCTCCCACAATTAAGAAAATGTCAAAGTTTTTTATTTGAAATTTAGAGAAAAATATAATAATTTTGAAATAAATTTACACATATTAAGAGGCCAAATATAACGGATAATTATTTCTAATTATTATTATATACAGACAACTAGAATTATAGATAACTTGAAATGGAACACTAACATAAATAATATGTTAATACTTCTAAATGTTAAATATTAGTTTGAGCATAGATTTCATTAACGGTTTCCACTTTAATATAATATTTTCTTTTCTTTTGTGTTTTTGTGATTAGAAGTAAATTAATTTAATATTGATCATAAATTAAAATATAAGTTAAGGATTATATAAAATTTAATTTAAATACTCATTTAATTATTTATATTTTTATAATTTAAACATCTAATGATAATAAAAGAAAACAAAGACACAATCCTTGTAATCTTTGAAAAATAAAGATTAAGAAATTGATGCAAAAATAAATCGGAATGATGTATAACAATTATTTATATTTATTTATTATTATATATATCAATAATTAATAATATAGAGATTAATCTGATATATTAACATAGTATTAATTTAATATAAAACTCAATTTAAATACTTATTTAATTATTTATGTGTTTATAAGTTATATATTTTAATAAAAAAGAAAACAAAGATAAAGTCCATATAATCATTAAAATTTAAAGTTTAAGAGATTGACGTAAAGATAAATTAGGATAATGTATAACAAATATTTATATTTTTATATTGTTAGATATATTATATTATATATTAATAATATTAGAGATTATTTTAATATATTAATAGTATTAGTTTAATGTATAAATAAATTAAATAAGAGAATGTCATATGATATTAGATGAAAATAAATGAAATGAGAGAATACCATATTACATTAGATTATAGATTGCTCACGTATATATGTAGCTTGATTTAGCATACTAGTTATGGTGTCCAGTGTGGAGATCGGCAACACTCGGCAAAGTGAGTTTGCCACTCGGTAAACACCACCACCAACACTAGTTTACCACTCAAACTTTACCAAATCGATGGTGGGTTGACCATGCGGTGAGGAGGGTGTGTGTGTGGTGTGGTGTGGTGGGGTCCATGCAATCTCTTAACCAATCACACCTTTTTTGTAAGTTTACCACTTCAGCAAGTGTCTAAACCATTGCCAACACTTTCCACCAAAGTTTAAACACTTTTCACTGATTGACGTGACGCACTCTCATTGGTTGATTTTTTAGTTTGCCACTCTCAAGTGTTTAACCACTCCTTACACCCTTAATGATTAATAGTGGCAAAGTATTGTGGACATTCATTAACTTTACCTCTTAACTTTATTATGAACCATCAAGTACAGTTACACACATCTTTAAACTTTGTCATGAAATATCATTGAATAACATAGTTCAATAAGAAAAATCAAACTCAAATAGGTTTTTGCGGTTTTTCTCTAGCGCAGCATAGCGGGGGCGGGAGGGGGCGGCCGACTCCCCGAACTTTTCGCTCAGTAGTGGAGAGTATGTAGTTTTCGTATATAAATTTTTTGGTATATATGTTTTTGATCCTCCATTTTATAGAAATTTTTTTGTATATATGTTTTCGACCCCACAGTCGGATATTTGAAGCTTTGCCACTCTCTATCATCCATGCAAAACTAACCATACCATCTTGCTCCCAAACAACAACCCATTGTAAATACAGGTGACACATAAAAACATTGTAAAATGATGTTTTGTGAAAGGGATGTGTGTTTGTTAGCTAGTAGTAAAAAATAGTGCTTATGTGATTTTACAAGGTGGAACGTGTTAAAATAAAAACATGGTATGCATGATATCATCGTGAAAACGCCTATGATATCTATCATGCGAAACATCAAACAAAAGGAAAAGTTTTCAATGGATTGAATAAGGCGAATCACGTTTAACAATGCTTTTATTGTATTGCTACTATCATGAACTACTAGGTGTACACCCGTGTGAATACACGGGTTTGTTCTAATAACGATCGGAATCAAATACTAAAAAATATATTATAATATATTATTTAAATTCTTTGTGTTTAGTTACATATCTTTATAAAACAATGTTAAACATATGATCCGTCATAAATTTTGCTTAGTTCGGTCTCGTTTCTCGCCCTATAGTCCTTAATTAGCTTGACATGATCTTCATTCCCACGGCTCTCTTTCTTCTGGTCAATAGAAGATATGATCCTCCATGATGCCCTCCTGGATCGATATGTCCTGATTTCTCGATAGAAGTAAACGACGGGCTGCTATTACTTGCTTTAAATTTCGGCAGTAGACCAGAAGCGGAATTGCGGTGACGGGATAAATGGTTGTGTTTGTGTACGCAAGACATTTTAGCCATTTTAGTCTTCCACTATAACCATACCAAATTGGGATCTGTTATGAGTATTTACCATCAATTTCAGTAAGTTGCCCCACCGGTTTCCTAGCCAAATGGAAAATCCATCCTGTTTCATCAATCTTCATTAGCCCATAGTTTGACACCCAACTACAAAGCGAAAACCAGAGAAGTTAGCCCATTAACAAAAAATCGCGTGCCTAATTTATAGGAATTGGACAGATGAGTGGGTCGGTCTGGCTGGGTAATTGGTCAAAATAGGGGGGGGGGGGGGCAAGTTGACGAAAAAACAATTTTTTTCTAGTGTATCGCTATTTTATAAAATAGCGGTCGCTACTTATCGCTATTCGCTATGTAGCATATAGGTCCCTTGTCGCTATTAACAACTATGCCTATACCGAATTTAACTGAATACAACCGAACTTATTAAACTGGACCGAAAATAAAATAACAAAAAAAGGCCCAGGCCTGTTAACCAAATAATATGGCATCTGGGTGCAGAGTGCTGTATAAATTGCAAATCGTGGTGCATAGTGTTGTATGATGATTAATGACCACCAAGCCTATTTCTACTACAATTTAGAAATATAGATATGAAGCCCCCTCCCTCCCAAAATACACACATAGCAAATAACATCAACATCAAAAAAGATAGTGGAAAAAATAAAAAATTAACCTAATCTACTAATTCAAGTTAAACAATTAAACTTCAAATAATACTAATACTGATTAATCAATCAAACTTTTTATTTTTTCTCGATTTACTTGTTTCACCAATCCAGTCAGAATTAATATTCATCACAAGGCAGCCTTCACATATTCAAACGTCTATGGAAAGATCTTCATATCCTGATTAGAATAATATTTACATTATTATTTAGTTGTTAATTACTAAAATCTGTATTAAATTCTAAAATGGGTTGCCAATCATGTCGTAAGATGTTCAAAAAAGTCTAACTATGAACAAAAGAAATACCTGTTGGATATCTTTGAGGTAAAGCATTGGTGAAGTTTCATAAGCTCCGTTTTCATCTTCAATTGTATATTAACGATCTAATACATGCGGTGCCACAATTGGAAGCTATGCATCACAACATGCCTGAAGAAAATAGCAAACTTGGAAGCAAAGAGCAGCAGGCAGTAGAGCACATATCTACAATAATTAGCTACAAATTATTAATATGAAAAAACAATAAACACATTCACTTTAAAGGTTATAAATATAAGAAAAAGTGAAAGTTATGTATCAAACCTAATGTAATCCATATAATGACAGTAAACTTGTCTCAACAAAAAGTAATTCTGGTCAGGTTTTCAGCAGTCGGTTCGCAAATATCTTGCCCTTTTCAATTAACACCTCATGAACCAAATGTACACCGGACAAAATATTAATGGTATGGGATCCCATTCTAAGCTCCTCGCCAATGGCTTTTACGTAATTAGCTGCAATCTCGCTTTGCTTGGCTCGCCTACGTATTAACATGTCAGCATCTTCAAGTGTCAAAAATCTGATTAACCGGCCCCATTCATTCAAAATTGGCCCATCGATAATGCAGATAAGTTTCTCTGCTCCAAGCGCCAACGCACCAGCAGTAGCAAGTTCATACATGCTGCATTATTATTTACCACAAAAATCAATTAATAATTAAATATTTTGCAATATAGTTATAGTTAAACATGTATTTTGTTACTAAGAGCATATATACGATTCTTCAATACGATACCAGAGTAAGTAGAATGTAGACCATATGGGTCAAAACTATGTCTCCTACATAATCGTGGGTCACCGAAAACCTATTTTATTACTCGGGTCCAAAAACTTGGGATGGAGAGACGATAAACTATGTCTGCAGCATAATCCAAGGTTGCTTAAAATCACAATAGAATCATTATCCAGCCGCTCACGTATGCGATGAACATCCACTTTCTTTACCTCACCCGCTCACGTATGTTTTTTAGTAATTGATTTCGATTGTTATGTATGAAGTGTTTATTTTGTATATAATCAAAAAATTAGGGTGTGAGATCACATCGGAACGAACCTAATGAACCCATCAATGAGGAATATAGTATGAAGCGTTTAATTTTGTATACCTGTCCGATGAAATTAATCAATACCTAGAAATCTTTTGAAATTAAAATCCAACAAAGATGAACTTGAAAAGATGCAAATTTCTAGAGAGCCCTTTTGCATATTTAATAACCCAAAAAATCATATTTTAAAAGCTGGTATTCATAAACTGATAAACCCGAATACAGGATTTGAGTAGATCATACCTTGGTTATAATGAATGCAGTCACAAGCACCCATCCATTTCTGAATCTGTATCTCAAATCCTCTAACCTATAATAAAAAACCGCAAACCACACTTATGTTTTTTGCTTTAAAATCAAGATTTAAAGCCCGAATACAGGATTTGAGTAGATCATACCTTGGTTATAATGAATGCAGTCACAAGTTTCTCTGCTCCAAGCGCCAACGCACCAGATGTAAATGTTTTTTGCTTTAAATATTTTCACGAAAAACGTACCGGATTGTGTCCATAAAAATGAGTGTTTGATAGAGAGAGCTTGAAGGGCGTTTTTCGTCTCTTGTTTGGTTTACATACTCGACAAAAGCAAATCCTCTATGCTTCCCAAACCTTGTTGGAAGCGTTCTCTTACTTAACCTGTAAATGTGTAAGAATGTTTAAAATCATACTCACAAAAGTAAAGAGCATATAATTCTACTTGAATTGGGTTATTCAGTTTGTTATTATTGAACCTGAGATTTATTTCAAACATATTCAAATATAAATAACTCAAAACTGA
Organism: Helianthus tuberosus; assembly: GCA_030545235.1. Lineage (NCBI taxonomy): Eukaryota > Viridiplantae > Streptophyta > Magnoliopsida > Asterales > Asteraceae > Helianthus > Helianthus tuberosus. The sequence goes on from CM060389.1 coordinate 132,680,747, forward strand.
TGCAATTGACCGAAATTTGAATTCGTTATTCGAATTTGATTCAAATAAAACTTTGGGTTTTTCAACTACCAGTTGAATCATTAACACTGATAAATTAAACAACTGACATATTACCTGCTATCAGCCTGTTAACACACTTTAGTCCTACTTATCGATATCATTTAAATAGTTGTGGGCTGTTTAAACAGGCCAGAAAACATGGCCTGTTGCTGGACCAAAATGACAAAAAGTACACAACACAGCTGCAACAGTAATGGGCCAGCTAATGTGGCTTGGTTCCTTGGTCAATTAATCAATTATTATGAATCAGATAAGGACAAGAAGTACAAACGTAATTCATGTACAGAAGAAGTTTTAGAAGGTGTATCAGGTATATATAGCGTGCTAGTATTTTACTTTAATAATATCTTTAAATTTAAAGGATTGACATATCACGTTTTGTGCGCATGTGTTGTAGGGGTTTCCTGACAAAATGCGACGAATCGACGACTGCCATTACCAGTCTCTAACCAACCGAGGAGTCTCCGGCTGCTCTTTGTTTAACATATAATAAATCCGGAAACCGAGACCCTCAAAAATCTAAGTAATAAACACCAACATGAACCCTGGTACCAGTATCTCTTGAATTGCTAAAATCTAAGTAATAAACACCACATATTCCAGCAATCACTCCACCAATGATCAACATAAATGTTCGACTGCATATTGTCACAAGATAACAATTACAAATCAACAATCCATGGCATGATTGAAGAGCTTATCTTCCATAGTTTTTTTTTTTTTTTTTTTTCTAAAATTAGATATAAATAAAACCTTAACAAACCTTATCAAGTAATGTAAAACTTTCAATCAAATTTCTTATGAACACCTGTGAAGCTGCACTGAGATCTGAAATGTCCAGCTTTTCGCGGCCTTAATCTGGATGTGGAAAAAAAAAAGAAGTGGACGCTAATCTACCAACTGGCTTTTTGCTACTGATCTCCATTGGCCTGAAAAGAAAACCGTACTCAAACGTTAACAACTCGGTAAACTAACAATACGGATGGAAACAGTAACTTACACAAAAAACGTACCTATTTTTATTCTCTCGCTTTTATAGATTCTTCTTCTTCTACTTCTACTTCTTCCTCTTGTTCTTCATCTTCTTCATCACTAACTTCAAATTTAATCTTGCTCGAAGAAGGCATATCATCATGGCGGATCTTCATATTTAATCTATAAAACTTGCAAACAATTAAATTCGTTTCAATCAAATTAACATTTAACACAAGTGCAGTGATAAGTTAGTAAAATTCTTATCAAATATCACATACACTTTATTCCTCTTTCTAATGCTTATGATTCTCAATAAATAAATCAGAGTTTACATCAATAAATCAAAGAAGTGGACACTAATCTACCAACTGGCTTTTTGCTACTGATCTCCATTGGCCTGAAAAGAAAACCGTACTCAAACGTTAACAACTCAGTAAACTAACAATACGGATGGAAACAGTAACTTACACAAAAAACGTACCTATTTTTATTCTCTCCCTTTTATAGATTCTTCTTCTTCTACTTCTACTTCTTCCTCTTGTTCTTCATCTTCTTCATCACTAACTTCAAATTTAATCTTGCTCGAAGAAGGCATATCATCATGGCGGATCTTCATATTTAATCTATAAAACGTGCAAACAATTAAATTCGTTTCAATCAAATTAACATTTAACACAAGTGCGGTGATAAGTTAGTAAAATTCTTATCAAATATCACATACACTTTATTCCTCTTTCTAATGCTTATGATTCTCAATAAATAAATCAGAGTTTACATCAATAAATCAATTTATCTACACATCAGATTGTATCTACAACTGCATCATATGCTGCTAATTGAGACAATACACAACACAGTCAATAGAACAGAGATTGTACCTACAACACAGTCAACTGCATCATGTTCTTAAATCTTAACTACAGTCACTTTGAAAAAAACACAAACAATAGAACAGAGTTTTCAAGTTTGTGAAAAAAACACAAACAATGAGAAATCAGCCTCTGATTAACTTTTCTTAATAAACTAAATTGCAATTTACCTGGTCCATAACATATGCCATCACATTAATATGTATCCTAAATTGAACAAAGAACAATCAGAAACAAAAAAAGTATATCATATTCCTACATTTAGTAACATAAAAGTGTACCTGATGTTTCAAGAGAGGAGCTTTTGCTGCTCTTAATTCTGTTGGGATGCTAAAATCACCTCCTAACACACCTACATCATAAATTCATCAAAATTTTAATAACAACCAAAAACAAACATTAACAAAATAACAAAGTTTGCTAAAAAACACAAAGAATGGCAACTCTTTAACCTTACTATGACAATAAAAATTGTTGAAGGTGGCCTAAACCCTAGCTTGGCCGCTAAATAACACAAAGTTAGAATCGGGTCTTAATAGGTATTGATTTACAGAGAAAATTGAATGAAGGTATAAATTTTAACCTGATTCATCGAACCTGAAACATTGTCGTTGGATCTTGATCGCCAAAAAGTTGGTTTTACAGCCGGAACCTTAACCGCCGCCGTCACCATTGATGTTCAAAGGTTCTACCATCACCGATCTCCCTCTCTCCTCTTGTCGCTCATATTTTCTCTCTCTAGCTCCCTTTCTCCCTTTCGTAAATTAGGGTTTAGAGTTCTTTGGTTTAATGGAGAACAATGAAATTGAAGGGAAAGAGAGAGAGAATGGAATGGGACTCTAGGTTTGAAATTTGAAATTAGATTATTTGAGAGAGACAGGTGAATGAAGAGACAGGGATTCAAATTTTCAACTCCCCATGCATTTTTAAATTTGCCTCCTAAAATATACATAATTTTCTAATTAAAAAAACTGATTTGTATATACATATACATTCAGATTAAAAAAAATTCGGAATTATGACATCAGCGAAGTCTATGTGGCAGCCTATGTGGCATACCTAATATCATGACACGTAAGCAAAGTGAGGTCATGCTCTAAGCTCCTTTAATAGATAGTATAGATTATTTATTTTCATTAAATCAATTTTAGGATTAATTTATGCATTTACTTAAACTTAACTTTTTTTTTGCATATTGTTCCATATATCTTGCTTATGGTCACAGATTTCCAAAAAACCCTAATTTTTTTTAACGGCAAATTTGGATTACTGACGGACCATTGGAGTATCATCGTGCCACCAGCGAAACCATTTGATCATATCCATCTCCCTTGTGGGAATCGAAACCAGAACCTTTTGTTCCCAAAGCCTTATACCACCTCAAATATGCCACTAGGCTATAAACCCATAACTAATAGAGTTTTAGGTAGATGGAGGTTTGAGCATAAATATAAAGGCAAATACCATAAATAAACCAACATACTTTCTTATTTTTCTCATAAAAATCCTTTGACAATTTTTTTTGCACATGAAAAACCGACATACTTTATGTTTTGTCTCCCAAAAGCCCCTCAACAATTTTTTTAAACATTAAAGTCTCTTTACATGTTAAATTTGAACAATATTATTGCAAAAAAAATTTTAAACTTGGAACCATTGGAGGTATTCATTGGTTCTTTCAGTTTATTTGGTTATTTGGTTCCCTTCATCCAGTGTGAATTTTTTGGGTTAAACGAAAAGTCGAACCAAACCAAACAGAATTTAAGTATACTAAAGCTTCGGATCGATGACGAACATCAACATTGCACTTGATTCATGAGGTGAAAACAACATAAACAAACAAGATAGCAAGATGTAGAAGATGAATCTCTTTATTAATGAATCAGTCATCACAGATTACAAACCGAAAGAGTATACATCATCTACAAGCTGGTTTAGATCACAAAGATCTAAACCGAGCTTTCTCTCACTAACACATAGTAACTCTCTCTCTTGAAAATGTGCACACACTATTGAGGAATTCCTTAGGGTTTGTGAGAGTTTGCACAAAGCTGATCACCACAAAGATGAATGAATGTGATGGATGCACATTTCTAACCTATACACCCATATATATAGGCTGGGACAAAACCCTAAGTCCTGACCATATCATGTCCACAAATTCGGACAACATAACACATAGTCTTGTCCGAATTTGTTTGGCTTTTAACATATATGTCCGAATACACTGTATCTTGACTTCTCTTGACTTTGGACTTTGACCAGAACTGATAAAGCACAGTTATCCGACGAGAGCTGCACTAGACTTCCCCTTAACTATTGCTATCAGTTCTATCTGGCATCAATAATCTTCAGTCACCGGATACTGCAATTACAGACTCCCCCTTGACTGATGATGTCATGCCTGCTTTCTACTTTGGCTGATACTTGATCTTTCCGGCAGAGCACAGCGATCTTCAACCCTTCTAACGAAAGACTTGCTGACGATTACTTAAATGGCCGCTTTGTGAAACCTAAAGCATCCAACATCAAACACTGTAGATCACCCCCCTCAAACTACTCTCGGGTCAAGTTAACGCGAACCAGCCTACAACCAAATGTAAGAGTATTGCTCGAAACCATAATCTTCAAACCTAACTAGCAGAAGAAATAGACATTGGATTTCCAATCCCCAACCTTGAACACTTCAAACTTTACAAAGACATGAAGTTCAGTTCGATAAGTTAATAACAAACTGAACTTTGTAAAAGTACATCCACCATCTTTATCAAAATCTGCAACGCTTCATGTATGATCTCATCTCGTCACGAATCTTCATGAATCAATCTCCTATTTTCACGAATCCATTGAATTTCCGATGGCTTTCATCTCTGATCTTCCCCTTATCAAGAAGCACCACATTATTTCAAGAACCAACTAACAACCATCTTGTAAGAGAGAACAAGAAACCAATCTTCTCGACTCTAAACAGCAACTAATAAGGCCGAATCTTTAACTAGTCGTCAACCGAGAATCCAACTTCATCACATCCATACTTGATTGACAACACGAATATACTTGACAAAATTCCATCACACACGAGTCTTTTCACGCACAAGCTTTAGATTTATGAAAAATATGAATTTTTACTCCCCCTATTTCTTCGTAAATTGTCAACGTCCAAACCACGTCACCTTCGTATCTTCAAATGCTCGAAAACAGTCCCAAATTGTCTGAAAACTCTAGAACAGAACAAATCCGTACACCGAAAATCTAGAAACCGAATATAACTCGAAAATTCCCAATATAACCCATAACTTCAGACTTTACAAGTAAAAATCAACAAATTCGGATTCGTAACACAAGTTCTAACAAAAACACTCAACAAATATGGACATGAATTGAATGTTAAGTGTTGACAACTTGCTAAATTCAGACCAGATAGAGAGAACTTACTAAATTCAGACAAATGAGATGGATTAAGTGTTGACACTTTGAATTAAGTGCGGAAAAAATTGATCAATCAAGTAATAGCGGACTTAAACCTTAATTGATAAGTGAGCACAGAGCAGAAACTTACAACAATAAGTTCGGACATGACTTGAATTTTATGTGCGGACAAGAAGAAACCCTAAATGCGGACAATCAAACACATGCGTGGATAGACTGTTAAATGCGGACACCTCATCGAACACTAAGTGTGGATTTGAACTCATATATGCAGACCGGATTCCTTATAAATCCCGATTTCATGGTGAACAAGTACTGATCAATTTAAGTTCTGATCAATATAAATTCTGATTTCTAAATATAAGTTCTGATCAATTTCATGGTGATATAAGTTCTGATCAATATAAGTTCTGATTTCTAAATTCGGACACAAGAGGCAATATAAGTTCTGATCAATTTAAGATCTTAAATTCAGACAAAGTAAAGATAAGTTCCGATCTACTCTCCAAATACGGACAAGGAAGGATAAGAACTAACACCTTTAAGTTTGGACATAAGAAGAAGATTAAGTGCGACCAATGTCTAAAAGCTTAAGTGCGGACACAAAAAGAAACCTAAATCCTTTAAGTTCTAAATGCGGACAGGTTCCTGATAAGTGCGGACTAGGTATGAAATCCACTATGTGCGGACTAGAAACAATAATTAAGTACATACAAAGAATGAACTCACATATGCGGACTGAAGGAACTTGATCAAATCCGGACAAGATAACATGATCTTTAAGTGCGGACTCTAAAAGCTTATAAGTGCGGATAGTTAAAAAAATGTTAAGTGCGGACAACATTTGATGAGTACAAGTGCGGACTTGATTTGTTAAATGTGGACAATGATGAATATGAATCCACAAGTGCGGACAAGCACATAGCCAACAAGTGCCAACAAACTTGTATTAACTACAAGTGCGAACACCTATCCAAGTTTTAAGTGCGGACAGATAAAGTGAATTACAAATACTGACAAGTGTGACTACACACTAAGTCATCAGAAGTAACAAATACAGACAGTAATGCTTTTAACACAAAGTTAAATACGGACGCTACCTTTTTTTGGATCAAAACACATATCTGAAACAACTTGGAAAAGAAGAAAACATCCCAGACCACGAACATATTCAAAATCTTCAAGTTTTCTGTAGAATCTTCATGTCTCCATGATGTTTGGCGGAAACAAAGATCAAACCAAGAGCAATGTTGATTCAGAAGGCGGTTAGACCATTCCGAATCGATAACCATGCTCTGATACCACTATGAAAGCACCGGAACGATGACGAACATCAACATTGCACTTGATTCATGAGGTGAAAACATCATAAACAAACAAGATAGTAAGATGTAGAAGATGAATCTCTTTATTAATGAATCAGTCATCACAGATTACAAACCGGAAAAGTATACATCATTACAAGCTGGTTTAGTTAACAAAGATCTAAACCGAGCTTTCTCTCACTAACACATAGTAACTCTCTCTCTAGAAAATGTGCACACACTATTAAGGAATTCCTTAGGGTTTGTGAGAGTTTGCACAAAGCTGATCACCACAAAGATGAATGAATGTGATGGATGCCCAATTCTAACCTATACACCCATATATATAGGCTGGGGCAAAACCCTAAGTCCTGACCATATCATGTCCACAAATTCGGACAACATAACACATAATCCTGTCCGAATTTGTTAGGCTTTTAACATATATGTCCGAATACACTGTATCTTGACTTCTCTTGACTTTGGACTTTGACCAGAACTGATAAAGCACAGTTTACGGACGAGAGCTGCACTTACAAAGTACTTCAAAACTAAATCACAAACCCAGCTCGAATTCGGTTTGGCTGTTGGTTCCAACAGAATACAATGAATTCATATTATTGGGTTTGTTCGAACAAACATAAAGTATGGTTTACTTTGATTAGTCGGTTTATTGGGCTACATATATAAACCGAATTCCTTTTGTTTGGTTTGGGTTTAATTGTTTTTTTTTTAATTTTCAATTTTAATCCTTTTCGGCCCCGTAGCAGTGAATTATGAATTTTCATATTATCTTAGGTTGAAACATAACTTTAGGTAACAAGTTGTTTTAAATTTTTTTGTTTTCATAATTTTGTTCAAATTTAACATGTAAAGGGTCTTTAAATATTCAAAAAATTGTTTGAGGGACTTTTGTGAGAAAAAGACAAAAAAATATCTTGGTTTTTTGTGTGCAAAAAAAATTTAAAGGATTTTTATGAAATAAATAAGAAAGTATATTGGTTTTTTTTTTTTTTTTTTTGTGGTATTTGCCCTTATATATAATGATCAAAGAACTAATATTTGTTTAGTGGAATCAATTAAACTATATCCACAGACACACATAAATCTTAAACTAATAATATTAAAATTCACTAAAATTGTTATACCCATTTTAAACAGATGAATTATTTGTAGAAAGCTTCACGTGTGTGATATAGATGAGTTATTTGTAGAGAGCTTCATATGAATAGGTACATTTCTCGGTTACACATACAATTATTGTCATGTTTCTCATTGTCTATGATTTGAAACATCAATCAAATTCAGGGGTTTACAATGACTTCCAGATAATATATGTTATTTAAATTAGCTGTTAAAGTACTTATGAAACTTTCTTTAGATCATTGACAAGTACTTTTTGCAACTAAGATTGCATTAGTTTTCAAACTTTATCATTCATTATTGTCTTTGGCTTAAACAGAAATGTTATGATTGCATCAATGTTCAAACTTTAGAATCCATTATTGTCTTTGGCTTAAACAGAAATGTTATCAGCTTCTGGTAGCAAGTTTAGAGGTTGTCTACATCTTACCCCACTCAGACCCTACCTTAACTTTGCTATTGGTGGGATTTACTGTGTAAGATGATGAAGATGAAAATTAATTAAAAGGTATTAAAATGTTGGCTCTAATAACTCTTGAACAAATAGAGCATAGTTGGTAAGTTTATGGTCGAATTTGTAAATAGTATGTTTAATATGAAATTGTGTTTCTAACTGCCGATGCATTTCATCATTTAGGCTAAGCATCACGTCTCTCAAACAAGGAACCGTCATCGCTATGTATGTATTGTTCAATCATGATTTCATTCTATCTTGTTGTTTTAAATCCTGGCATACAATTGCATAGTTGGTAAGTTTAGGGTCGAATTTGTAAATATTAGATAATAAGTAGGTTTAATATGTGATTGTATTGTTGGTAAGTTTATGGTTCAATTTGTAAATCGTAGGTTTAATATGAAATTGTGTTTCTAATTGCTGATGCATTTCATCGTTTAGGCTAAGCATCGCGTCCCTTAAACAAGGAACCGTCATGGCTATATATATGTATTGTTCAATCGTGATTTCATTCTATCTTGTTGTTTAAATCCTGGCCTACAATTGCATAGTTGGTAAGTTTAGGCTAAGCGTCACGCCTGTTGAACTAGGAACCGCCGTCGTTATGTATGTTAGCATATAGGGCATCATCTATATATCGATTAAACAAGAGTGATTCTCAATGAAGTAAAGTTGCATATTTCTAATTATTATGAAAAATATTTACAAAATACGTTTACTTTTAACCATGATATTTTTTTGAACTGCCAACGAATCCTCCAAATGGGCTACTAACGAAATTCACCACATCGAGATACACTCATCTCCGAACCAGGGAAAACCCTCACCTAGGGCCAAAGCCCGTGAACACTAGACCGAAGGCACGATAAGGTGGTGAGGTAAAACCCTATCAGTTCAAGGATCGAACTAGTGATTAATTACGGTTTACAATCTTTTTAATATGGCATTTTTTAATCATTATTAGATCTGATGGTTCTATTAAACTCTATAAAACAAAAAAAGTATTTTTGAGAAAACTGAATATGTACTTATTTGCTTCACACTTAAATGCAATAATAGGTTATTGCATAGTGATACAAATCTCGTTTTGAAAGTTAAATCATCATATCATAGACAACTAATAAACAACTATTATTATTATTATTATTATTATTATTATAATTATTATTATTATTGTTGTTGTTATTATTATTATTATTATTTTATGTTGCAATACTAATATCAAAAGTTCATCTTTTATTTTTTTATACGCTACTAGGTTATAACCCCGTGTATTACACGTGTTGAAATAAATAAATTTTATATACTAAATAATAAAACAATATATCTTTAAAAACCTTCTTTATTGCACTAGTTGAATAAATATAATTTTATATATTAAACAATAAAAAGTTATATTTATAAGAACAATATTGTACAGGTTGAATAAATGTAATTTTATATACAAATAAAAAAGTTATATCTTTAAAACTACGTGTATTACACGAGTTGAATAAATATAATATTGTTTACCAAATAATAAAAAAATAGAAAATTGGTATTTAATAAACTAACCTTTAACCAGTTGGTAAATAATAATCCAACCTACAGAATTGGTATATAATAATCCTACATATCAACATGTTGGTACTCAATGAACTTCTGTTAATTTTTTTTAACTGAAGTTAGTTTTTAAGTTTTATTTATTACACAAACAGTCCCTGTAGTTATAAGTTACTAGTTTTAAGTTTTATTTATTACACAAACAGTCCCTGTAGTTATAAAAAATCATAAAAATCCTAAAAAATCAAAAAAATTAAAAAAAATCATAAAAATTCTTAAAAAATCTTAAAAAATCAAAAAATCTTAAAAAATCAAAAAAATCAAAAAAATTCTAAAAAATCAAAAAAAAATTCTAAAAACTCATAAAAATTCTAAAAAAATCAAAAACCCTACCACCACACCTCTACTAATACCACCGCCGCCCTTGCTACTAACACCACCACCTACCTCACCAACTACCACCTGCCGCCATCACCAACACCCTACCATCACCACCACCACCCGACCACCACAACCATCACCACCACCCGACCACCAACACCCAACCACCACCACAACAACCCGACCAGATCCACCTCCACATAAATCTTACCCCTCTCTCTCCACCGACCATAACCACCACCATCATCCCCGTCTACATTAACAAGAAATGACATTGAATCTCTCTCCTGACCAAATCCAAGAAGAATGGAAAAGAAAAAAAAACGCACATGTGTGTCAAATTGGTTTTGCAGAAGTTTGGTCAGAGACTAATGGCTTCACTAGTTCAAGATCTACAAGGTGACCGCTCGTTTTTTCCGGTTAGGAGTTTTAATCGGCTTCATCAAGTTCAACCAAAAACTAGTTCAAGGTGATGATGAAGTGGAAACCCTTAATTTGTTCAAAGTGCCAGATACAAATCCGAATGTAGTCCCACAGCCACCATCTCCAACATGTGGTGTAGAGTTTGCCGGAAAAACGATTTGCGTTAGAGATCGAAATGATTTGAGGACCCATATGTAGCACATAGCCACCATCTCCGACCAGCAGATAAACGATTTGAGGAACCGTATGATTTTTTTTATTTTTTAGAATTTTTTTGATTTTTTAGAATTTTTTTGATTTTTTATAATTTTTTTGATTTTTTAAGATTTTTTTATTTTTTTAGAATTTTTAGAATTTTTTAGAATTTTTTTAGTTTTTAGGATTTTTATGATTTTTTTATAACTACAGGGACTGTTTGTGTAATAAATAAAACTTAAAACTAGTAACTTATAACTACATGGACTGTTTGTGTAAGAAATAAAACTTAAAAACTAACTTCAGCTAAAAAAAATTAACAGAAGTTCATTGAGTACCAACATGTTGATAGGTAGGATTATAATATACCAATTCTGTATGTTGGATTATTATTTACCAACTGGTTAAAGGTTGGTTTATTAAATACCAATTTTCCTAAAAAAATACATCTTTAAAAAACCTCATTTATTACACGGGTTGAATAAATGTAATTTTATATACTAAATAATAAAAAAATTACATCTTAAAAAATATGCGTATTACACGGTTTGAATAAATGTAATTTTCTGTATTAAATAATAAAAAATATATATATCCTTAAAAAACCTGGTGTATTGTATGAATTGAATAAATTTAATTTTATACATCAAATAATAAAATTACAATTTTGGCCCCCATGGTTATATCACTTTTACCCTTTTAGCCCAAAAAAGATTTTTTTTAACATCTAAGCCACCAACGTCTTTTTTTCTAACCTTTTTTTGCCTCTAACGTCTTTTTTTAACCCTTTTGGCCCCTAATATTTAATGGATGGGGTTAGTGTTAGGGGCCAAAAGGGTTAGAAAAGAGAACGTTGGGGGCTCAGATGTTAAAAAAATCTTTTTTGGGCTAAAAGTGTAAAACTGATATAACCACAGGGGATATATTAAAACAATATTATACATGTTGAATAAATGTAATTTTACATACCAAATAAAAAAGTTATATCTTTAAAACCACGTGTATTACACGAGTTGACTAAATGTAATATTGTTTACCAAATAATAAAATAATACATCTTTAAAAAACCTCATTTATTATACGGGTTGAATAAATGTAATTTTATATACTAAATAATAAAAAAATTACATCTGTAAAAAATATGCGTATTACACGGTTTGAATAAATGTAGTTTTGTATACTAAATAATAAAAAATATACATATCCTTAAAAAACCTCGTGTATTGTACGAATTGAATAAATCTAATTTTATACATCAAATAATAATTCTAAACCAACTTGGTTTTTAATAAACCAACTTTTGCCCCATCTGGAAAATTGGTTTTTAATAAACCAACTTTTGCCCCATTGGTAAATAATAATTCTACCTACAGAATTGGTAATTAATAATCCTACGTTTCAAGTTGGTACTCAATAGACCTCCGTTAGTTTTTTTTAACTGAAGTTAGTTTTTAAGTTTTATTTATTACACAAACAGTCCCTGTAGTTATAATTTACTAGTTTTAAGCTTTATTTATTACACAAACAGTCCCTGTAGTTATAAAAAAAATCATAAAAATAAAAAAAAATCTAAAAAATCAAAAAAAATCTAATAAACCACCACCACCACAGCACCGCCACCGCCACCACCACCACCACCACCACAGCACCGCCACCACCACCACCACCGCACCGCCACCACCACCACCACAGCACCGCCACCGCCACCACCACAGCACCGCCACCACCACAGCACCGCCACCACCAGCACCGCCACCACCACAGCACCGCCACCACCACAGCACCGCCACCACCACCACCACCACCGCCACCACCACAGCACCGCCACCACCACAGCACCGCCACCACCACCACCACCACAGCACCACCACCACCACCACCACCACCGCACCGCCACCACCACCACCACAGCACCGCCACCACCACCACCACCACCACCACACCGCCACCACCACCACCACTACAGCACCGCCACCACCAGCACCACCACCACTGTTTTCGAAACAGTCCGGGTCGAAAACGGTCCGGGTCGAAACGGTCCGGGTCGAAACGGTACGGGTCGAAACGGTACGGGTCGAAACGGTACGGGTCGAAACGGTCCGGGTCGAAACGGTACGGTTCGAAACGGTTCGCGTCGAAACGGTTCGGGTCGAAACGGTTCGCGTCGAAACGTTTGCTTTTTTTGAATTTTTTTATTTTTTAGAGTTTTTTGATTTTTTAGAATTTTTTGGATTTTTTAGAATTTTTTTGATTTTTTTAGGATTTTTATGATTTTTTAGAGTTTTTTTTTATTTTTTTAGGATTTTTATGTTTTTTAGAATTTTTATGATTTTTAGAGTTTTTTTTATTTGTTTTGAATTTTTATGATTTTTTATGATTTTTTTAGAATTTTTTCGATTTTTTTTAGAATTTTTATGATTTTTTTGAATTTTTTGATTTTTTTTTTATTTTTATGATTTTTTTATAACTAAAGGGACTGTTTTTGTAATAAATAAAACTTAAAACTAGTAAATTATAACTACAGGGACTGTTTGTGTAATAAATAAAACTTAAAAACTAACGGAGGTCTATTGAGTACCAACATATTGAAACGTAGGATTATTAATTACCAATTCTGTAGGTAGGATTATTATTTACCAATGGGGCAAAGGTTGGTTTATTAAAAACCAATTTTCCAATAATAAAATTACAATTTTGGCCCCCGTGGTTATATCACTTTTACTCTTTTAGCCCAAAAATGATTTTTTTAACATCTAAGCCCCCAACGTCTTTTTTTCTAACCTTTTTGGCCCTTAACGTCTTTTTTTTTAACCCTTTTGGCCCCTAACATTTGATGGATGAGGTTAGTGTTAGGGGCCAAAAGGGTTAGAAAAGAAGAAGTTGGGGGCTCAGATGTTAAAAAATTCTTTTTTGGGCTAAAATGGTAAAAGTGATATATATAACCAGATGGGCCAAAATCGTATTTTTCTTTAAATAATATTATAAATGAGAAGACGATTAAACTAAATAATAATTATCTATAAGATATTAAACTAAATAATTATCCATAAGATATCCAAAAGGGTTAGAAAAGAAGAAGTTGGGGGCTCAGATGTTAAAAAATTCGTTTTTAGGCTAAAAGGGTAAAAGTGATATAACCACAGGGGCTAAAATCGTATTTTTCTCTAACTAATATTATAAATGAGAAGAAGATTAAACTAAATAATAATTATCCATAAGATATTAAACTAAATAATATTTAATAGAAAGGTTATCTATAATTAATTAGAAAATATTAAATTAAAATAATAATTATCTATAAGAGATACCCTAATATGATGACAAGTGTCCTTAAAGTGGTTTCTTTTATTATATAGTATAGATTCTTAATGGGATTCAACTGAACACTAAAGAGACATGGATTAAACGGAGCACAAAATATATAGTTGCGACAAGCGAATACATTTTTTTTTCAATAGGGTCCACTTTTTTAGGTATTCAAAATTTCAAAGAACAAAAAAAAAAAAACGTTAAAATTTTCGGGTCTAGACGACAAACATGTAACAAAAATATATGATCATTACTCTTTCGGAACACACAATAAAAATATAATGTAAACTGAATCGAAAAAAAAAAATCATTGCAATTTTTTAAAGGAAATACAAATGTTTATACGGTATTAATAATGGGATCCCGATGCCATGGATTCTTTCGGATCATGTATAATGTATTTTTTTATGGCCAACGAATCCTTCAAAGTTTAAATAGGATACTGGCGAAATTCACCACATCGATATACACTCGCCTCCGAACCGAGAAAAACCTTCACAGAGGGTCGAAGCCCGTGAACACTCGCCCGAAAGCATGACAGTGCGATGAGGTAAAACACGCTCAGTTCAAGAATCGAACTAGCGATTTCCGCCTAGTCTCCCATCATCACCAGGTGCCGTAGAAACTAATAAGGAGTACATGAATTGAACCTGAGTCACTTAGAACACCATATATCTCTCTTACCACTCCACTATTAGCTCATTGACATGTGTAATCTATTAATTGCATTTTTCTTAACAAATGTTTCTTTTTTCTTAATAAATAGTTATTACGAATTAATTTTGTGCATATTAAGAAACGACAAGTTTTTAATATTCTAGAAAACTATTTACAAAATATAAGTAGTTATTAAGAAACGGCATATATTTAATATAAGGTTATTGTAAAAAAGGTTAAAAGTGTGAGAAGTGTGAGAAATATTGTAGAGATGACATATGTCCTCAATCTAAATTAATTCAAAAGGGTAAACAAGTAATTTTATTTTTGATTCAATTAATTCAAAACCTTCCATAATCGCCACCTTATTTATACTAACATGATTTTTAAAAAAAAGATCTCTATAAAAACACTACGAATAACACTGCAACCACCATTCAGCACGTATATAATACCATTCAATAAGTATATAACACATTTTTAAAGATCTCTATAAAAACACTACGAATAACACTGCAAAATCACCATTCAGCACATATATAACACCATTCAATAATTATATAACACCATTCAATAAGTATATAAAACCATTCAATAATTATATAACACCATTCAATAAGTATATAACACTATTAAAGACACTACCTCCATTTCCAGAATGTGTTCTTAGTATAATGTTCATAGTATGGTTATTGTACATGGTGTTTTAAACCTGCATGCATGGTGTTTTACATCTGCATGTTAGTAGATGTTCCAAATTCCATATGTTAAAACACCATGGTGTTTTAAAACCTACATTGCAGTAGATAAAAAAAACACCACGCTTTCCAGTATGTATTTAAAACACCACGCTTTGAATCACAGTACAATTAAAATACCACTATATGAACATAGACAAAACATCATGGACTAAACTTCTGGTCGAAACATATTTTTTTTCTCTATATAAGTATAGCAATATGGTACTCATATTAAAGATAAAAAAACGCTCGTTATTATCGTGTAATTTTTTTTAAAAGTTACGTATAAAAAGTTATTGACGTTTAAAAAAGACGAGGGGAAGTTGCATGTGCATTAATGTTAGTTTCTTAATTTAAAAATGTTAAATTTTAACTGTATACCCTTAATCTAGAAAATTAATATGTTTAATAGTAAACATTATTTATAATTTTGCAATTATGATCTCAACTATTAAATCAAAGATCTAATGGTGTACATTATTTCTTACCTTTCTTATAAAAAAACATTTTTTTTACAGGAACCTCTACATATTCTAAAGAACTATTTACAAAATATAAGTAGTTAAAATCCGCATACTTTTTGTTATGTTAGGTGCTATTTTATTTATTAATTTTAGTATTATTAGTCATACCAATATCATTCTATTAAAGCCAATAATACATGTACTCGTGAAAAAAAAACAATAATACATCATTGCCTCTTAAATCCGTCAAAATAAGATTATATATATATTTTAAAAAATTGAATATTACTACATCAAAGTTTGACAAATTTTAAAGGTAATGATTATTATTTTAAACGTGTTTTCAAAAGTACAAGCATTCTAAACAAATTTTAATATATAAAACTTAATTAGGTTAAAACCCTGTGTATTACACGGGTTACATAAATATGATCTATATAATAAATAATAAAAAATATAGTTTTAAAAAATTTCGTATATTGCATATGTTGAATAAAATATAATGTCATATGTTAATAAAAACATTCATCAAGATTTATCATTTAGAAATGAACATTGATTGATGTACTATTTATTTATTATAACATTTTATTTTTTTTAATTTTTCATAAATGTAATTTAATAAATAATAAAAATATATATACTTAAAAAACTCGTATGTTGCACGTGTTTAATAACATATAATGTCATATGTTAACACATACAATCATCAAAATTTATCTTTTAAAAATGAACTTTAATGTACTATTTACTTATTATAACATTTTACTTTGTTAAATATGTATTTTTAACTATTTTTTTTTGTAAAAAATAATTATTACTATTATTATTTAATATGATCATAATAAAAATAAATGTTTATATTCTTATCTAATTTTTTGTTTATTATTATTATTATTATTAGTTAATATGATTATAATTAAAACAAATGTTTATCCTTATCTATATATTTATTCTTATCTAATATATTTGTTTAAAATTATTATTATTATTATTTAATATGAGATAAATAGGAAAATAAGGTGAGAAAGCAACATGAAATGACACGTGTACAAAACAGATTTTCATTTATTAGTATAGAAAGATTAGAGGATTTTTATGTTTCTTTTTTGTCATGAATAGTGACTTTTATGGACTTCAATTATGTTAAGGGTTTGATCTAGTGAAGAATTAGAAAGTGTGCTTCTTTTAGTTTGGCTGTTAACCTTTTATACCTATGTTTATTTACCGAAAAGAACACCATTTATTCTTTTAAAGTAAACTGCAATTTTACCCCTTGGGGTTTAGGTCAATTGGCACTCTGACCACCTCCATGGAAATAATTGCAATTTTACCCCCCAACGTTGTTGTTATGTCGCACATTTACCCCCTGTAGTCAATTATATTAACAGATCTGTTAACTTGAAGATGAAATGACTATCTTACCCTTTAATATTACCCCCAACGTTCTAGTTACGTCGCATAATTATCCCCCACTGGTAAATTACTAAATTGTCCTTTCTTATTACCCCCCTATACTTTGTTGTAAGAAACAATATTACCCCCTGCAGTAACCAAAGCTCTTCCCGCCAAAAAAGTTTGACCAACCAAAGTCAACTACACATGGTAATTAACAAGAAATCGGTGTAATGTGTTTGAAATTGCCTTAACAATCTGATTTAAACTTGATAAACACTTATATTAAAACCTGTTCTATGTTTCTCAAACCTGTTCAAACATTTGTATACTCAAAATCAGTTTAAACACTTCCAACCTGTTCTATGTAACCCTTCACTAGAAACCCTTCACAAAATTAAAATGGTTAAGCACACTCAATGTATTAAGAAACATTACAATGTTTGGCTGCAACATTCAAAACATGTATGCACACTCAAAATCAGTTTAAACACACTCAATGGTTAAACCTATAAGCATTACAATGGTTAAGTGTCACACCCCGATATTTTCACGTATTACCGGTGGGCCCGGTAGGGAGTATCGTGACGTAGTTGATTTCATCATAGTCAATTAATCACAGTTAAATGCACAGCGGAAGTCTAAAATAATATTAAAAACCGAATTGAAAGTATAATAAAATATTACACAACGGTTGTAAGTGGATCCATAGGCGGATCTAAAACAGATAGTGAATCTTTGTTCAACAGACTTTAAGTATTATGAGTTTGCAAGACCCTTTATCTAATACTCAGGAGCTCCCAGCCCATTACGCGTAGTACCTACACTTAATCTTTTTGAAAATACGCCAGTTTACACTGGTAAATACAATTAACTGACTCTTTTGAAAAGTGTTTATAAAAAGTTTGAATGCACAAGGCATAAAATCTTTTATAACTTGGGACAATTATTTAAAAATAATATTGTATAGAGTTTTACATGTTTGTTGTCCATTTAGGACCCGGTTAGAAGAGCCAGATAAGATTAATAGACACACCACTTGGTATAATACCCACAAGAAGTTTCCTCACGAGCGGGGTACCGTTTTACATACGCAACTGTCAGGTGTATGCCTACACCCCGTGCTTAAGTCGTGGTCATTTCTAATGAATGAGCAGACGATATCCAGGACATGGTCATTAACCCCCCAAAGGCATTGCATCAAACAAGACAGATTAAAACGGGTTATCTCAATGATTTTAACCACTAATCGATTAAATATTCGATACCCAACCAAGCGGTATTTTTATAATACCGTATCCCAATCCCGTATAATGGAAAATAAGTTAAAAGTATTTACCTGAGCAAAAATATAATTTTATTCTCAGTCGTATATCAATCAGCAAGTACAAGTAACTTTTACTAGGCTCCTAATCTGGAACGAAGGTTTTAATAACCTATTAGATTCCTAACGGGTCTTATTTAAGTCTTAACTTAGACTGGTTAGTTTTAAAGAAAGGTTTACGGTTCAAAACGCAAGATTAAGCGAAGACCGGACTAGAATGTGATTCAGACCCAACAAGTATGAAGACTTGTATGAACTGGGTAAACTAAACACATTTTGGATTTTGGAGTATAAATGATAAGGTTTGACCCGCTTCGGCTAATTTATGCAAACTAGTTACATAAACCGTACCGAACGCGTATATGCATAACGAGTAACCGAATAAGTCAAGAACATGTTCCATAAGTTATCATGCTTAAAATATGTTATGATATCAGTAGGATATCTTCCATTATGCCCAAAATGAATTTAAAACCAATTTATTCCCCGTATGGGTATTTTGGTCATTTTAAAGTTTATAAAAGAGGTTAAATAGAAATCTGAGGTTCTGGTCTGAAACAATTAGTAAAAATATTTATTTTAATAAGTTACATCAGTAAGATATTATACATATGTGAAATTTATTATTTATGGCCAAACTATGCGCCGCAAGGGCATTTTGGTCATTTCACATATGCTTTAAGGGTCAAATTTGGAAATCTGAGTTCAAGACTTAAACTTACTATTAAAGTATAAAAATTTATTTTTAAAATCAGTAGGTAATAAGTCTTAGGTGCTAAATATGGTTTTAATCCATACTATGCGCTTATTTCGCATAAAAGTCGGTATTTGACGATATTCAGGTTGTTTAAGGAAGTCTGAGATTTTAATCACTCTCAAGTGTTTAAAACATCTTATTTAATGTATAAAATCAGTAGAAAAAGGTTTGACATGTAGATGATGTGTAGAACTCATTTTATTAGCGAAAAGGGCATTATCGTCAATTACCGAGCCCATGCAAGAACTCCATGTTATGGTCAGTATAAAATAATGGTGGGCAGAAAGTTTGGTGCCAAAAATTGGGCTTAAATATGATTTATGCCAAAAATGCCATTTAATTAATAAAAAGCTTTAGTTTTACGATATCGTGCATAACTTTCATTCTAGACCAGATTCGGATATCAAATTTTTAGTACATACTTATATTTCAGTAATAAAATTTTTGTCCACTCACATTTCCAAAAAAATTGTTTTTATATCAAAAGGGCATAATGGCCAACTTTTAAGCATTTAACGGAAACATGCAATGAACTAGGATTTCTATGGAACCATATTGTATAACCTTAGAGGGTTATACTAACATATAATATGGTCCTAAAGGAACCCTAAGGCATATCTAAACTAAGCTAGATCGGGTCAGAACTGAAAGTCAAAGCAAAAGTCAAATTTTGCGACTTTCGGTTGCGAACCGAGCCTAAACTCAGAATTGTCGAGTTGAACATGCCTAGACATGTTCAATTAATATTTACCAAGTTATTAAAGTGATAAAACTAATTTTATTGCTTTTATATCATTAGTTATGAATTTTAATTAAAAACGACTCGTTTGACTTTTATTTTACTTACTTTGACCCGACAATTAACTAAGCAAACGTGATAATTAGGAGGTTCCCTATTGAGGGTTTAATACCTACCTAATTACGATCACGTAGCCATGTTCGTTGCGAACAATGGCTTGACCGATTAAAAGTCAAAGCGTTTATCGTAAACGCTTGACTTTTCGGCTTTTTAAGCCAATTAAAATTAACTAGCCACAAGAGGATACTTACAAAGGGTCCAATGGACTGAATAGAGGTTCCAAAATGTTTAGGATCCCCTTTAGAATTGAGATATAGCAGATTTGAATGAATTGTGCAAAGAAATGAATAAAGGGAACCATCTATTTATAGTATTTTGATAGTTTGTGGATGCTTGACATGTGTTAGAGTGTCACTAAGATCTTTACAAGTGTCTTGACAGCTGTTATAACCAGGATACCAGCCCAATGTTTGCTAGAAATGGTTTTAATGAGAGTGGGGAATCAAGAAATGAAAACCAGCAACAAATGAAAACATGCTGCTGCTGCTGTACATGGTTCGCGGCCCACGTAGGCAGCCCAAGTGGGCTACGCGGCCCTCCTAGACATCCAGCCCAGCTCAAAGTTTGTCTGTTGTGCTGTTTTGGTCCCGGTTATGTTTTCAAATGATTTAAACAATCAAAATGACATATCTGGTCCCTTGAACTTTTATATCAGGTTCATTTATGTTCAACAACAACTTATGAAGGTCTGTCAAGGACAGCCCCTTCACATTTCACTATCTCATAAACTTTCATATTTGGCATTTTGGCACGAAAGTTTCTAAAATCACATAATAATTTAATACAAGGTTCAAAACCTCTCACGGTTAATCCTAGGCATCCCGGGAGCTCGACCGGGCATTGCAAAGGTCTCGATTCTTTTAAAAGACCACCCCAAAGTGTAGTTTTGCGCATTGACGCCTTTAAACCCTTAATTCGCGAATTCGCGCGCATCATCGCGAAACGGCATAGAATTCATACGTAGCCCATTATTTAATACTCTGAGGGTATGAACGAACATTGTGGAGTTTCTGGTTCGTTCAAAAGGCCTCTCTAAGGCGTAGTTTCGCTAGTCGTTGCTTTTAGTCCCTTAATCGCACAAAGTAGCGCGTAATACCGTTTAACGATATCTAAGCCTTTCGTGGCCCATATTAAGTATTCCCAAGCATGTGCTTAAATATTACGACGTTCCCGTTTTCTTAAATGGTCACCCAATGGCGTAGATTTAAAAGTTGACGCTTTTGGTCCCTCTAATGCGTAAACTTGCGCATATCATGTTTAATAGCATCAAAGCCTTATCTAATCCACATTAGGCATTCTCGAGAGTATTATTAAACATCACACTGCTTCGGGTTCGTAAAAAGGTCATTCAGAGGTATTATTAAACATATTGACGCTTTTAGTCCCTCTAACTTGCAAAGTTGCGCGTAACTTCACTTATAGGCATAAAAGCCCTTAATGGCCAATATTTGGCATTCCCGAGAGTATAATAAAACATCATGAAGCTCCCAATTTGTTAAAAGGTCACTCAGAGGTAAGAATTATCATGTTGACAATTTTAACCCTTCGTCGCGCAAATTTTCAATTAATTACGCAAACGGCTACTCTCGATCAACAAGTGGCTCATTTGTGAATATGATTACCGTGTAATGTTATTCAGAGGCTTATATTAAGCATGTTAACATTTCCAGTCCTTCTATAATCAAATTTTTTGATTTTTCACAAAATTAGTCCCTCAAATTCGACGTTTGACTTTATTAGGGTTTAGTACACGTGTCGATACATCATTGGACGTGATTTTACGAGGTGTTACATCCTCACCCCCTTAAAAGAAATTTCGACCTTGAGATTTGCTAAAAAGATAGAAGTTCTTTTGTTACAAAGTGAATACGACCTCTCATATATATTCGGGACCCCAGCGGTATCCTATTTAACCCTTACAATAGGTATATGCTCACTTTTGGAGCTTTTAATCCTGTCGATCCTTAATCGATACTGATTTCTCAACAACCCATAAGTTTTCATTACTCTGCACGTCATAATGCTATCGACTTAACGGTTAGACATATCCTTAAATCACTAGTGTAGAGCACATTGGGATTTCCATCAAGCTTCTTAGGTAAGTTTCAGCTTGCCGGCTACCGATCTTGACATACTCGGTTTTTCTTGAATGGTCCTATATATATCCAGAGCTTAACTAGCCCTTTAAATTAAAATTCAGCACACTCTTCTAGGTGACACTTTCAGTTAAATCTTATTCCTTATTAAGGACTTAAGAGGTTTGCGACTTTCATCGATCATTGATTTTTCTGCCGATTACTAGCAGCTTCCAGACGATTATAAATTTATATGATCTTATTCGTCGTTTCCAGGGTAATCTTCAGATCCTGTTGATTGGACTTACCAAAGTCCTGTCCATCAAACAGACGTTTGTCATTCCGTCTATACAAGGTCCCTAAAGGAGCAGCCTTGGTACTTATATAACAACCATTAGTTATAGGAGAGCTTATTTAAGGTAAGATAGTCGTTCCAACTACTACTTAAACCAATCTCAAGGAATAGCTAACCTCGCAGTTAGTCGAACAAATCGACGATCCTGGGCAGCTGATGGCGATTATTAATTGTTGCCTAACTAGGGTTGCGGTGATCATTTCATAAGTATAATGAACAATCTTCCTTAATTAATAATACCGGAGTTCTCAGAATGACGAGCTAGGCTTTATGAACCTTTTTCTTAAAACTCCCTTGATTGGGGTTTCAATCCTTTCATTATTGTCGGTACTAACTGATATAGAGCTTTTACAATAAATACAACCCTAAGCGAGATGTTAATCTTAACTCTTCTTGTCTCCCAAGAGGTAAACATGGTAGTTCTACTAAGAGGACACTCGAGATTCACAGAGATGACAGAAATATTCTGAATCTCAGGCTTCAGTTCACCTATCGATACTCGTGTCAGATAAATGACACATTTACTTTACGAATGCATGGATGCCTTAAGTAGTGACACCTACTTGGACATTTCTTTACTGGACATCTTCTTTGAATACCATTAGCTGACTTTAGTACAATATGATCATTGGGATATCTAAGTGGTTCCGTGCATTAAACTTCCGTACTGTTCAGGCATGGAAGCAATCTACGGAACACACTAATATACACCAATCCTCATATGGCGCCTTCATCAATACAGTTTGGCATTCGCAGTTGATAGAAATCAATGAGATAACAAAATAAAATAACATATATTATCGCACTCTGTCTGGAGAAAGAGTATTCTGGATTTTATGAATGAAGATTTCCGACAAAAATAGAAGAATTGATTCCTATGATTTTCGTCGGTAAATTTTACCTTATACTCAATATCTGGAGTTCTTATGGGAAAATTCTAAGATTTTGCTAAGCTTATAATCTATGAAAGACTTAGTAGCACCTGAATTAAAACAAAATTCTTAGCAATTGATTCACAATAAGGGATGTACCTGGTGTCATTTTTGATATGAACTGCCTCTTGGCATTCATCAGGAGGTTTAAGCGCCTCCATTCTTAGTCTCTCTATATGTAGTTATACTATCTTTGACAGTTTTAGGGCAGTCTCAGCTTTGACTGGTTTATTTCTTAACCCTTATAATGTAAGTGGCTGAGATAGATCCATAATGGATTTATAAGAAGCAAGCTTTGAAACCTTAATATGCCCTCTTATTTCGGATGCTAAACCATCAATATATAGTGCATTATGCTTAGATTTTGGATGAACCGAATTGGACACTATTTCAGACAATAAGTTGAAGTCTGTAACATACTGTCGACAGTCTAGATCCTTCATGGTGAGAGTAAAAAAATCTTATTCCATCATTTCTATTCCGTGTCACAGACAACTGGTTTTTCTGATGAGTCCATAAACTTCGACCATCCCATCTTGTATGAGGGTACCTTTCCTGTGGACTTTATTAATGTCCTCACCAACTAAGGGCATCGCCCTTAAATGACTGTGATATTTACCTCGAATGTCTTTCTCAGCACAGCCGATGATTTACAGAATGGTTTCCACTTCATCCTTTAATTTCCTTCAATCAATGGTCCCTTTTTTCACCATTGAAGTCTCTTAACTTTGCAAGAAACAAAGTACTTTTCAAGTACATCCTTTAGAGGAACGGGGCTCCTTGCTATATATCATCTTATTTGGTTCATTCTTCGCATTCGAAGTATGAACAAAGCTCTTCTCATGAGTAGAGGAATGTGATTTAGAGCAAATAGCATTCGGCTTTTTGAGCCTTTCATGACCTCTTTCATAACTTTTCTAATAGTCGCGTCAATTACAGCTTGGAGATTAACTCCATTAACCTTGAGGTTTACATTTGTTGCATCATTAGCTTTGGCCGCATCATCAGTGTTGCGATTGCTATTTATCTCATTTAAGTTTTCCATACTTGAAGCTTGGCACTAAACACCAAAATTAAACAATTGCTTATTTGCATTACAATAGCGAGTCATCTTTCTGATGATCTAACTTGCATTAGCCATGGTATCAATAAACCATATAGGCTAATAAGGTATAAACATTCCTAATGAATGTTATTTAAATGTATAACGATTACATTTAGCCTAGGTCACAAAAGGACCATCAATGGCATTTAGGGTTTGGACCGAGTCCATTACCTTTTAGACAGGGAATCACAGTGTCACATTTTCCTTGTCATATTGACGATTTTGTATAGCTCTGAAGCTTGTTGCAAGGATTTTTTAAATATGAAAAAATAATTTCGTCATGAAGGGCATGAAAAATGTAGTACATAGACTTGTCACGAAGGACATTAATAGCCATATAACACGAAGGCCTTGTCGCAAGGGACATATAGGATATGGCACATAAGGCCTCGCCACAAGGGCATTTAAATCTATAATTCGCAATCTTATTTGATCAGGGACTTTAAAGTTTGAACATAGTTCTTCACCTTCAGGCAGAGAGT
This sequence comes from Helianthus tuberosus, assembly GCA_030545235.1. Classification (NCBI taxonomy): domain Eukaryota; kingdom Viridiplantae; phylum Streptophyta; class Magnoliopsida; order Asterales; family Asteraceae; genus Helianthus; species Helianthus tuberosus. Next base: position 132,705,976 of record CM060389.1, read on the forward strand.
CATAGGCTACATCTGACATCACTTTGAAAGGCGATTTATTTTGTCACATAGGCAAATCAATGGACATCACTAATGGATGTTTATATATAATTATCGCAATTAAGGATATTAGTCATGATCTTATCGATCTTATAGACTATAAGGCTTGGGCATTGCCCGTTATTTTGGACAATGAACCATAACGGTCACATTTGTCAATGTCACTAATGGACAATATAATTTATAGCCCGTAGGCAAAACATCATTAAAGGATGTTAAAATATAATCATCGTATCAGATGATATTAGTCATGATCGCACTAACCATATAGACTATTATGCTTGGACATAGTCCAATATCTTTAGACAGGGGGTCAAAGGCCACAACTGTTGTTGTCTTATTGGATAACAAGTTTAGCCCGTAGGCACTTCATCACTAACGGATGTTTATATTTTGATCATCATATTGATGATACTTGCCATGATCTAATTCGATCATTTAGGCTTTAAGGCTTGGACACAGTCCAAATACCTTGACGGCTGCTGTGGTCTCTCAAGTCACACTGCCAGAAGTGTTAACATGTTCTCAGATGTTAACAAGGATTAATTTGTCTTAATGGTTACACAATATTACCATGATCGCATTGATCATATAAGTTTGGAGGCTTGAACATAGTTCACCACCTCTGGATAGAAGGGGTATCTCCCTTAACTATCATAGTAGAAGGAATAATTATCCTTAACAACCTAAAGTTTTGGCCAATTAATGTGGACTTGCCACTTGGCAGGGGTAAACCATTAAGAAGATCTTTTGAAAATATTTAGCAGATCGATAAAGTTCGAATAAAATTGATACTTGTTTGATAAAGGACGAAATGAGTACCTATATAAAATTTTCAAATCTTCCCATAAATTATTAAGAAATCTACAATAGTGCCTTAATCAGGACTTTTAGTATCATATTTGTCCACAGAGGACTTAAAAGGAAATTACAAGTCCGTATGGGGACTATTTAAAATAGTAGAAGTTCTGTATGGGGACTATTAAAATATTATAAATCCGTATAGGGACTATATCGAAACAACTTGCCTACGAAGGTTTTATGATGAAATGTCATGTCCGCTAAGGGACTATGGTGAAATCTCATGTCCTCAAGGGACTATTTCGAAATAGTATATCCCCAGAGGGATTTTAAATAAATAACTTGTCCGTAAAAGGACTATATTGATACAGCGTGCGTACTAAAGGGCTTTGCTGAACAGATACCCTCACAGGGACTCAAATCAAAATATATATTCATTAGGGAATTATAATAAATCGACGTCCGCACAGGGACTATATAGAAAAGATAGGTCCAATTAAGGACTTTGAAGCGATACAAGTTCACATGGGAACTGAAAGGAACATATTAGTCCATATGGGAATTGGAAAGAAAATATAAGTCCTTATGGGGACTAAAAGTTATATTAACATTGGGATTATAGCGTAATAATATGTCCTTGAAAGGACTATTATGAATTATTATATTCGAAAGGGGACGTTGACGACATAACATGTCTACAAAAGTTTTTTAATGAAATAATAAGTTTACAAAAAGATTTTTATTTGAAATATCATGTCCATGTAAGGACTATATAGCAAATGCCCATACAGGGTCTTAAGTCAAAATGTATGTCCACACAGGGTCTTATTTAAATAGTGTATTTACAAAGGGATTTTTAACAAAATCACTTGTCCATGAAAGGACTATATTGAAATAGCATGCCCACGGAGGGACTTTATTGGATTACAAGGTCCATAAAGGGACTATATGGAAATATAATGTCCATGAAAGGACTATTTGGAAATATCAAGTCCACGAAGGGACTATATAGAATTATGACGTCCACTAAGGGATTTTATTGTAATATAATGTCCACGAAGGGACTATTATAACATACTTATATACAAAGTTTTATCAGGAGATGTAGATCCATAAGGATTATGATAAAATAATATGTCCACAAAGGACTTTAGTAATCAAATGCCCATACAGGGGCTTAAAGGTAAAAATTTTAATTGTGATGAAAGAAAAGTTTCTAAGGGTTTCCTTGCTTTATTCTGATTGTTTCTTCTTCTTTATTTATCGTGCGCAGCAGCGACTCTGAAGATTTTAGTGAATAAAGTAATATTTTAAATCAGGATCCATTGCAGAAGTAGAATCCAAGGATTCAATGATTAAAGAAATGACATGGATTACGGATTAGGTTTTGACTGGTATAGTCTGAGTCTGAAATTCCAAAACTCGGAGGTAAGAAATAGGGACTAATATCATCCACATGTATCATCTCCAATGTGGGAGCCTCAGGGACCTTCTGGTATGGACTCCGTAGTCTGGATAAGGGTTTAAACAAGTCTGATTTTGGGAATAGGTCCATAAAGGTCTTTCCTTCAACTGGTTGCACGCTTATCCTAGCTGTGGTACGAAGTTCGGCATTTCTAGGCTTCGGATGTGGAGAATTTCCATTACGGCTTCCTTGCCTAGCGACATATTCAAAATATATAAAATCAAAAACAATATTTTACTGAATAGGGATGAGAGTATTCCTATGTTAAGTCTAGACTCAGAAGGTCTAAGGAATGTGCTACTGTGTCATTTGAGATTAAACACTAAAGGCTAGTGTTTAATTCACTCAAACGTTGGCTCTGATACCAACCTGTCACACTCCGATATTTCCACGTATTACCGGTGGGCCCGGTAGGGAGTATCGTGACGTTGTTGATATCATCATAGTCAATTAATTACAGTTAAATGCACAGCGGAAGTCTAAAATAATATTACAAACCGAATTGAAAGTATAATAAAATATTACACAACGGTTGTAAGTGGATCCACAGGCGGATCTAAAACAGATAGTGAATCTTTGTTCAACAGACTTTAAGTATTACGAGTTTGCAAGACCCTTTATCTAATACTCAGGAGCTTCCAGCCCATTACGCGTAGTACCTACACTTAATCTTTTTGAAAATACGCCAGTTTACACTGGTAAATACAATTAACTGACTCTTTTGAAAAGTGTTTATAAAATTGGTTTGAATGCACAAGGCATAAAATCTTTTATAACTTGGGACAATTATTTAAAAATAATCTTGTATACAGTTTTAGATTTTTGTCGTCCATTTAGGACCCGGTTAGAAGAGCTGGATAAGATTAATAGACACACCCTTGGTATAATACCCACAAGAAGTTTCCTCACGAGTAGGGTACCGTTTTACATACGCAACTGTCAGGTGTATGCCTACACCCCGTGCTTAAGTTGTGGCAATTTCTAATGAATGAGCCGAGGATATCCAGGACATGGTCATTAACCCCCCAAAGGCATTGCATCAAACAAGACAGATTAAAATGGGTTATCTCAATGATTTTAACCACTAATCGATTAAATATTCGATACCGACCAAGCGGTATTTTTATAATACCATATCCCAAGCCCGTATAACGGAAAATAAGTTAAAAGTATTTACCTGAGCAAAAAATATAATTTTATTCTCAGTCGTATATCAATCAACAAGTACAAGTAACTTTTACTGGGCTCCTAATCTGGAACGAAGGTTTTAATAACCTATTAGATTCCTAACGGGTCTTATTTAAGTCTTAACTTAGACCGGTTAGTTTTAAAGAAAGGTTTACGGTTCAAAACGCAAGATTAAGCGAAGACCGGATTAGAATGTGATTCAGACCCAACAAGTATGGAGACTTGTATGAACTGGGTAAACTAAACACATTCTGAATTTTGGAGTATAAATGATAAGGTTTGACCCGCTTCGGCTAATTTATGCAAACTAGTTACATAAACCGTACCGAACACATATATGCATAACGGGTAACCGAATAAGTCAAGAACATGTTCCATAAGTTATTATGCTTAAAATATGTTATGATATCAGTAGTATATCTTTCATTATGCCCAAAATGAATTTAAAACCAATTTATGCCCCTTAGGGGTATTTTGGTCATTTTAAACTTTATAAAAGAGGTTAAATAGAAATCTGAGGTTCTGGTCTAAAACAATCAGTAAAAATATTTATTTTAATAAGTCACATCAGTAAGATATCAGTAAAAATATTAAGGCTCAAACGAATAAAAAACAGTTTTGAAAAACCCTAAACCTACGATGCTAAATTTTACTTTGTTATAGAGTTTATTTTTTTAATTATATCTATTTGAAACATTTATGGACTTTAATTGTGTTAGGTTTTTGTTTTTAATGAAAAAAGAGAAAGTATGTTTCTTTTAATTTCATGCTATTAACCTTTTATACCTATGTTTATATAATGAAAAGAGCATAGTTTATTCTTTTGTGTTCAATTTTATATAATACGACATGATGACACTAACATTAGCTAAGTTGGCATGTAAATTAGTTAATTGTGACAAAATATTGGTTAGTCGCTTATGAAAAAAATGTTGGCTCTAAACTAAGAAAAATATTTTTAAAACCCTCAATTTTCATAGTTGAATATAAGTTTTTATATATATATTTTTTATAAATGGACTATTTTAGTGTATTAAAACTATCATTTACTTACATGTAGATTTTGCTTGCTAAGTTTTTTTTTTTTTTTGAAAACTATATTGTTTTAATGTACTGTGTTTTAATTATTTCTTAATATTAAAGATCATAGTTAGATATTGCGCGTGCTATTTTGATATAATAAAACATGAACACAATAACATTAGCTAAGTTAGCATGTATCGTAGACGATTACGACAAAAGAGGAAGTAAAACGACACTTATAAAAGATTTTAAGCATAACTAAATAGAAAACGATGTGAGAAAACCTAAACCTACAACGGTAAATTTTATTTGTTATAGATATTTTTTTAATTACATCTATATAAAACAGTTTTTTGACTTAAATTCGGTTTCTTAATGAAAAGTAATGTTTCTTTTAATCTCATGCTATTAACCTTTTATACCTATGTTTATATATTGAAGAGAACATAGTTCATTCTTTTGTGTTTAATTTTGTATAACACAACATGATCGCAATAACATCAGTTAAGTTGGCATCTATCTCATTTAATTGTGACAAGATATCGGTTACAATCGCTTATGGAAAAAATGTTGGCTCTAAACTAAAGAAAATAAAGCTTAAAACCCTACACCTTCCTAATTGTATATAACTAGTGTGTGTATATATATATATATATATTTAGTTTGTATATGTACTTTTTAAAAAGTTAGCGGCCCATTTTTTCCGTTTATTATGTTTTCTAGTATGTAAATTAGTTAATTGTGACAAAATATTGGTTAGTCGCTTATGAAAAAAATGTTGGCTCTAAACTAAGAAAAATATTTTTAAAACCCTCAATTTTCATAGTTGAATATAAGTTTTTATATATATATTTTTTATAAATGGACTATTTTAGTGTATTAAAACTATCATTTACTTACATGTAGATTTTGCTTGCTAAGTTTTTTTTTTTTTTTTGAAAACTATATTGTTTTAATGTACTGTGTTTTAATTATTTCTTAATATTAAAGATCATAGTTAGATATTGCGCGTGCTATTTTGATATAATAAAACATCCTAATTGTATATAACTAGTGTGTGTATATATATATATATATATTTAGTTTGTATATGTACTTTTTAAAAAGTTAGCGGCCCATTTTTTCCGTTTAAAAAGTTAACCACCACAAGTGGCCTAGTGGTGGAGTGACTTGGGTTCTCCAATGGAGACCCAAGTTCAATTCCCATTAGTGCCACTTTGGTGGCCACCGACACCCGCTTTAAAGCCGGACCGAGGACACTCGAGGTCTCGGGTTTGAAACATGTTTCTTACCCCTCTTTGATGGCTATGGGTATTTGCCGCCAGGGATCCTTGTCGGGTGGTGAACTGGGAAGGGAGATCCCTTCCGCGGTCAGGGGTACCGTGCACCTACCCCTTTTTTTTTTTTTAGTATGTAAATATGTACTAATTCAAATATATTTATATTTTTTTTTTACAAAATTGAGTTATTAACTTTATATTATAGGGGCCCATTTTTTTATACTCGCTCTGGGCCCAAAAATTTTGGAGTATTTTCGAAGACGGCCCTGACTAATATAACAGGTAATGATAAAATACGTTACAATAAGACACGTATAACCAAGACCTAATTTAAAAAATAAAATGTTTTTACCTGTATTCAACTGGTATAGAACTAAATAGTTGTATTTAACCACCATACGACTTGTAAAGAAATAAATGAGTCGTATAATACGAACCCTACTGTAACGACTTATATAGAACCATGCACGCTTTTTCTGACTCAAAGCAACGTTATGAAAATGACCTCACCCTGTCATCACGGTTTTGCTGACAAATAAAAACAAATTTATTAGGTGTTTTGATTGTTTCAAACTAGTTAGATGCCCCGCCCGCGTTGCGGGGCGGTGGACGAATAATGAGCGAGTGTTAGGCAGCAGCTCATTGACACGAAAAACAACTAAATCGAGTCAACCAATTAAATTTATATTTTTGATAAAAAAACTATAACAATGGCAAAATTGTAATTTTTAACTGAGGGAAAGTTGTATTTTTTGACTGGGGTAAAATCGTAAATTGCCAAAAGCTAAAGTGATGGCAGTACTGTAAATTTGAAGGGGAGGGGGGGGGGGGGAATTTGAAATTTTAATAGGGACAAATTCGTAATTTTGCACCTAGGGTAACAGCGTAATAATCGTAATTTTAAGCTGGAGGCAAAAGCACAATTTTATTTTGAACCGAGGGCAAAATCGTAATTTTTAGTTTGGGGCAAAAGAATCATTTTATTTTGAAGGGGGGAAAAACGTAATTTTCAACTGAGGGCGAAATCGTAATTTTTTTAACTGTGACAAAAGCGTAATATTATTTTAAGCTGGGGGGCAAAACCGTCATTTTAAAATGGATATAAAATAATAAACTGGTTGGTCCAATGGGAGAGTGGCAGACGAAATCGTAATTTTCACCTGAGGGCAAAATCGTATTTTTGAGATGGAGACAAAAGCGTAATTTTAGTTTGAGCTAGGGGCAAAACGGTAAAAAAAAAAAAAAAAAAAAAAAAACCTATTAAAGTTGCCGCCCATTTTGGCCAATGGGAGGCAACAACCGACCTTGTCATTTGTAGTATTGTATAATATTTTAATAGATTTTTTATATATGGACTATTTTCGTTTATTAAAACTATCATTTACTTATATGTAGATTTTGCTAACTGGTAAATGAGTAAAGTTTTTTGAAAAATATATAGTTTTAAAGTATTTTGTTTTATTTCTTGATATTAAAAGATCATAGTTAAATATTGTCCGTGCTATTTTGATATAACAAGCCATGAACATACTAGCATTAGCTAAGTTAGCATGTATATCTTAGGTAATTAAGGCAAATTAGAAAGTAAAACGACACCTACAAAATATGTTAGGCTCCAACGAATAAATAAACGGTGTTGAAAAAGCTAAATATATGGTGGTAAATTTTACTTTATTAAAGAGTTTATTTTTTAATTACATCTATATAAAACATTTATTGATTAAAATTATGTTAGCAGCTTATTTTTAGTGAAAAATGAGATAGTATGTTTCTTTTAATTCCATGCAATTAACCTTTTATACATATGTTTATATATCAAAGAAACATATTTTATTTATTTTTGTTTATTTTTTTATAATACGATATGAACGCACTAACATCAACTAAGTTGGTATCTATCTTAGTTAGTTGTGACAAGATATTGGCCAGTAATACGATACTTATGAAAAAAAAAAATGTTAACTCTAAGCTAAAGAAAAAGATTTTGAAAACCCTAAACCTTCATAGTTATAGATTTTTTTATATATGGGATATTTTAGTGTATTAAACTATTATTTACTTATCTGTAGATTTTGCTAACCGATGACTGTGTAAGTTTTTTGGAAAATTATATAGTTTTAATGTAATATGTTTTGTTTCTCGATATTGAAAGATCATAGTTAATTATTGTGTGTGCTATTTTTATATAACAAGCCATGAACAGACTAGCGTTAGCTAAGTTAGCATGTATCTTAGACGATTAAGGCAAAATAGGAAGTAAAATGACACTTACAAAGATGTTAGGCTCAAACGAATAAAAAACAGTTTTGAAAAACCCTAAACCTACGAAGCTAAATTTTACTTTGTTATAGAGTTTATTTTTTTAATTATATCTATATAAAACATTTATGGACTTTAATTGTGTTAGGTTTTTGTTTTTAATGTAAAAAGAGAAAGTATGTTTCTTTTAATTTCTAACGTTTTATACCTATGTTTATATAATGAAAAGAGCATAGTTTATTCTTTTGAGCTTAATTTTGTATAATACGACATGATCACACTAACATTAGCTAAGTTGGAATGTAAATTAGTTAATTGTGACAAAATATTGGTTAGTCGCTTATGAAAAAAATGTTGGCTCTAAACTAAAGAAAAATATTTTTAAAACCCAAAACTTTCATAGTTGAATATAAGTTTTTATAATTTTTTTTATAAATGGACTATTTTAGTGTATTAAAACTATCATTTACTTACATGTAGATTTTGCTTGATAAGTTTTTTTTTTGAAAATTATATTGTTTTAATGTACTGTGTTTTAATTATTTCTTACTATTAATGATCATAGTTAGATATTGCGCGTGCTATTTTGATATAATAAAACATGAACACAATAACATTAGCTAAGTTAGCATGTATCGTAGACGATTACGACAAAAGAGGAAGTAAAACGACACTTATAAAAGATTTTAAGCATAACTAAATAGAAAACGATGTGAGAAAACCTAAACCAACAATTGTAAATTTTACTTTGTTATAGTTATTTTTTTTAATTACATCTATATAAAACAGTTTTTTGACTTAAATTTGGTTTCTTAATGAAAAGTAATGTTTCTTTTAATCTCATGCTATTAACCTTTTATACCTATGTTTATATATTGAAGAGAACATAGTTTATTCTTTTGTGTTTAATTTTGTATAACACAACATGATCGCAATAACATCAGTTAAGTTGGCATCTATCTCATTTAATTGTGACAAGATATCGGTTACAATCGCTTATGGAAAAAATGTTGGCTCTAAACTAAAGAAATTAAATAAAGCTTAAAACCCTACACCTTCCTAGTTGTATATAATATTTTAATAGATTTTTTATATATGGACTATTTTCGTTTATTAAAACTATCATTTACTTATATGTAGATTTTGCTAACCGGTAAATGAGTAAATTTTTTTGAAAAATATATAGTTTTAATGTATTTTGTTTTATTTCTTGATATTAAAAGATCATAGTTAAATATTGTCTGTGCTATTTTGATATAACAAGCCATGAACATACTAGCATTAGCTAAGTTAGCATGTATATCTTAGGTGATTAAGGCAAATTAGAAAGTAAAACGACACCTACAAAATATGTTAGGCTCCAACGAATAAATAACCGGTGTTGAAAAAGCTAAATATATGGTGGTAAATTTTACTTTATTAAAGAGTTTATTTTTTAATTACATCTATATAAAACATTTATTGATTAAAATTATGTTAGCGGCTTATTTTTAGTGAAAAATGAGATAGTATGTTTCTTTTAATTCTATGCAATTAACCTTTTATACATATGTTTATATATCAAAGAAACATATTTTATTTATTTTTGTTTATTTTTATATAATATGATATGAACGCACTAACATCAACTAAGTTGGTATCTATCTTAGTTAGTTGTGACAAGATATTGGCCAGTGATACGATACTTATGAAAAAAATGTTGACTCTAAGCTAAAGAAAAAGATTTTGAAAATCCTAAACCTTCATAGTTATAGATTTTTTATATATGGAATATTTTAGTGTATTAAACTATTATTTACTTATCTGTAAATTTTGCTAACCGATGACTGTGTAAGTTTTTTGGAAAATTATATAGTTTTAATGTAATATGTTTTGTTTCTCGATATTGAAAGATCATACTTAATTATTGTGTGTGCTATTTTTATATAACAAGCCATGAACAGATTAGCGTTAGCTAAGTTAGCATGTATCTTAGACGATTATGGCAAAACAGGAAGTAAAATGACATTTACAAAGATGTTAGGCTCAAACGAATAAAAAACAGTTTTGAAAAACCCTAAACCTACGATGCTAAATTTTACTTTGTTATAGAGTTTATTTTTTTAATTATATCTATATAAAACATTTATGGACTTTAATTGTGTTAGTTTTTTGTTTTTAATGTAAAAAGAGAAAGTATGTTTCTTTTAATTTCATGCTATTAACCTTTTATACCTATGTTTATATAATGAAAAGAGCATAGTTTATTCTTTTGTGTTTAATTTTGTATAATACGACATTATCACACTAACATTAGCTAAGTTGGCATGTAAATTAGTTAATTGTGACAAAATATTGGTTAGTCGCTTATGAAAAAAAATGTTGGCTCTAAACTAAAGAAAAATATTTTTAAAACCCAAAACTTCCATAGTTGAATATAAGTTTTTATATTTTTTTTTATAAACGGACTATTTTTTACTTACATGTAGATTTTGCTTGATAAGTTTTTTTTTTTGAAAATTATATTGTTTTAATGTACTGTGTTTTAATTATTTCTTAATATTAAAGATCATAGTTAGATATTGCGCGTGCTATTTTGATATAATAAAACATGAACACAATAACATTAGCTAAATTAGCATGTATCGTAGACGATTACGACAAAAGAGAAAGTAAAACGACACTTATAAAAGATTTTAAGCTTAAATAAATAGAAAACGATGTGAGAAAACCTAAACCTACAATGGTAAATTTTACTTTGTTATAGATTTTTTTAATTAGATCTATATAAAACATTTTTTTGACTTAAATTAGTATTCTTAATGAAAAGTAATGTTTCTTTTAATTTCATGCTATTAACCTTTTATACCTATGTTTATATATTGAAGAGAACATAGTTTATTCTTTTGTGTTTAATTTTGAATAACACAACATCTTCGCAATAACATCAGCTAAGTTGGCATGTATCTTAGTTAATTGTGACAAGATATCGGTTACAATTGTTTACGGAAAAAATGTTGGCTCTAAACTAAAGAAAATAAAGCTTAAAACCCTAAACCTTCCTAGTTGTATATAATTTTTTAATAGATTTTTTATATATGGACTATTTTCGTGTATTAAAACTATCATTTACTTATATGTAGATTTTGCTAACTGATAAATGAGTAATTTTTTTTGAAAAATATATAGTTTTAATGTATTGTGTTTTATTTCTTGATATTAAAAGATCATAGTTAAATATTGTCTGTGCTATTTTGATATAACAAGACATGAACATACTAGCATTAGCTAAGTTAGCATGTATATCTTAGGTGATTAAGGCAAATTAGAAAGAAAAACGACACCTACAAAATATGTTAGGCTCCAACGAATAGATAAACGGTGTTGAAAAAGCTAAATATATGACGGTGAATTTTACTTTATTAAAGAGTTTATTTTTTAATTACATCTATATAAAACTTTTATTGATTTAAATTATGTTAGCGGCTTATTTTTAGTGAAAAATGAGATAGTATGTTTCTTTTAATTCCATGCAATTAACCTTTTATACATATGTTTATATATCAAAGAAACATATTTTATTTATTTTTGTTTTATTTTATATAATACAACATGAACGCACTAACATCAACTAAGTTGGTATGTATCTTAGTTAGTTGTGACAAGATGTACTGGCCAGTAATACAATACTTATGAAAAAAAAATGTTGACTCTAAGCTAAAGAAAAAATTTTGAAAACCCTAAACCTTCATAGTTATTGATTTTTTTATATATGGAATATTATATTTTAGTGTATTAAACTATTATTTACTTATCTGTAGATTTTTGCTAACCGATGAATGTGTAAGATTTTTGGAAAATTATATAGTTTTAATGTAATATGTTTTGTTTCTCGATATTGAAAGATCATAGTTAATTATTGTGTGTGCTATTTTTATATAACACGCCATGAACAGACTAGCGTTAGCTAAGTTAGCATGTATCTTAGATGATTATAGCAAAATAGGAAGTAAAATGACACTTACAAAGATGTTAACCGCACCATCACACACCATCATCTGTATCAAACTCCACCCACCTTCTCTTCTTAAATCAAACTCCACCTATCACAAACTCCACCTTTTCAGATTCCACAATCAAACTCCACAATCAAAACACCTCTTGACCTAAACACCTCGATGTAAATATATGATTATTTTAGTTTCTCTTGACCTAAACACCTCCGTTTGAAAATCGAACATCAGCTCCGGAATACTCCGCCGTCTCCGATCATCTGTGTCAAACTCCACCCACCTTCTCTTCTCAAATTGAACATCTACACAAGTTTTTACAGAAAATCTTTGTGATTTCTTCATATCTGTTTCTGTTGACCGTGTTGTAAACCCTGTAGTTACCTCTACGGGATGAGATCTGCTTCTATACCATGAAGGAACTAGCGGCAATTTACCTGACACCTTGACTGTAGTGTTGTTAAAAGATGATGCTGCTATCGAAGCTCCCCGTCGGTCCCATACCAATCGTCACACCCTGTAAAAATCAACAACAATGTTGACCACTGAGATTTCTAACCAGTTGATGTTGACCACTGAGTTTATCTTTCTGTTTCAACACCACGAAATCTGAAAAGGTGTTTTGATTGTGGAGTTTTGACTTTGATGGGGGAGTTTGATTTGAGTAGAGAAGAGAAGGAGGGTGGAGTTTGACACAGATGATGGGGTTAAGTGATAGGTGGGTGGTATTGTTTTAATTAAATTCTATTTATTTTAAATGGGGTTGAGAGAGAATTTACCATTTTACCCTCATGTGCATTGCATATGACAATTTTTAACTGATATTTCTAACAAGGTTTGGCCTAAAGAACAAAACGTGCAAGATTTTGAAAGGTTAAGGACACCGCCTGTAAACTTTTGGCCAAAAGGACAGCGCTTGCAATTTGATGTAAACATAAGGACAAAACTTGTAATATACTCTAATTTTATAATAGATTGTTTATGTATGGACTTTTTTCGTGTATTAAAACTATCATTTATTTATATGTAGATTTTGCTAACTGAAAAATGAGTAATTTTTTTTTTTTGAAAAATATATAGTTTTAATGTGTTGTGTTTTATTTCTTGATATTAAAAGATTATAGTTAAATATTGTGTGTGCTATTTTAATATAACAAAATATGAACACACTAGCATTAGCTAAGTTGGCATGTATGTTAGACAATTATAACACTATAGGAAGTAAAACGACACTTACAAAATGTGTTAGGCTAAAATGAACAGAAAACGGTGTTGAAAAACCTAAACCTACAATGGAAAATTTTACTTTGTTATTGAGTTTATTTTTTAGTTACATCTATATAAAACTTTTTTAGACTTAAATTATGTTAGGGTTTTTCTAAATGAAAGATATGAAAGTATGTTTCTTTTAATTTCATCCTGTTAACCTTTTATGCCTATGTTTATATACAGTGGCGGATCTAGAAAATCCGTCAAGCCGTAACGTTTTATAAATAAGCCGTAACGAAATCGAAAAAACCTCAAATTTTTCCAAAATTTACACTAATTTTTCCAATTTTTTCCGCGCCAAACCGTAGCGGGCGTTGCCCCCCGGCATAAGGTAGCTCCGCCCCTGTTTATATATTGAAAAGAACATAGTTTATTCTTTTGTGTATATTTTTGTATAATACGACATGAACACACTAACATAGTTCAACTATTGGCTCTAAACCAAAGAAAAATACTTTGAAAACCCTAAACCATCGTGGTTGTATATAATTTTTTTACATATTTTTTATATAATGACTATCTTTTAGTGTATTAAAATTATCATTTACTTATTCGTAGATTTTGCTACCTGTACATGTGTAAGTTTTTTTGAAAATTATATAGTTAATTTACTGTGTTTTATTTCTCGATACTAAACGACCATAGTTAAATACTGTGTGTGCTATTTTGATATAACAAGCCATGAACACACTAGCATTAGCTAAGTTATCATGTATCTTAGATGATTATGACAAAATAGGAAGTAAAACGACACTTACAAAATATGTTAGGCTCGGCCTAGGCGGAGAGTAATCGTTGAACACTTTATCATTGCGGGCTTAGTTGTAGAAGTCGCTAGGTGCTTCGAGGTCAGTCGATTGGAGAGTTGCGAGTACTCGGCCTAGGCGGGGAGTAATCATGAATGTTAAATTATAAAGAAATTATTTTACAAGAAACTATACATATATATATACATATACATATATATATATATATATCAAATATCATAGTTTACTACTATTTATAACAAAAACACTTGAACATTAATATAAATAAAAAAAGATGCATGTTTAAATACTAAAGTATTTCAAAATCTGGTATTTAATTTGTTGAAAACTGATATATTTATTCATTTATATTAATAGATATAAAAATTATGTTTTATTTTTTTAGAGTAAAATGCACGGATAGTCCCTGTGGTTTGGTGAAATTTCACCTTTAGTCCCCAACTTTTGGAAATTACACTGGTAGTCCCTGTGGTTTGACATTTTGTTACTCGGATAGTCCCTGGAGTGGATGTCCGTTAGTTTTCTCCGTTAAGTGCATATGAAATTACAAAACTACCCCTTCCTTTTGTTAAAATATAAGAAATACTTCACACCCACAGATATGTATATAAACACATACACTCACTCACTCTAAAAGTCATACACTGACTCTCTCTCTACTCGTTCTTTCTCAGGCAAACCCCCACCACCACTTTCCACCACCAGCACCACCACCTGCCACCAACACCTGTCACAACCCCCACACAACCACCTTCAAATCCGGCAATCACCATCTCTACCGTTGGTACGTGCCTGTACAACGTGTCGTATAGTGATGGATCCTACACCGTCGGAGATTTCATGACGGAGATGCTAATGCTTCAAGGATCTACAACCGTTGTGAATATCGCCATCGGATGTGGACACAATAATGAAGGATTATTCATCAGAGCTGCTGGATTAATCGGATTAGGCAGCAGGCGGATATCATTTCCGTCACAAATCAACGCCAAGTCATACTCTTACTGCCTTGTGGTGGATCGTGATTCCAACGAAGGGGACGAATGAGTTACCGGCGGCAACCGGTGTGGCGTTGTTTTATACTTGTTATGATTTGTCGATTTGGCCTGATTTTGCAGGTTTCAGTTTCATTTTGGCCCGATTCTGCTCCAATCCAAGTTTGATTTGGCCTGATTTTGTTTACACATTAGCTGGGTTTTAGTTTTGTTGTGAAAAGATTAAATCTTTGTGGGTGACTTGATGATATCCATGGCTCTACTACAGATTTGGGATTTTTAGGAGCTAGTAGTTGATTTTAGGGTCGTGTTGGTAGAGAAAAGGTGATGATGGAGGGTGGTGGTTTTCCGTGGTGGTGGCAATTGGTGGTTTCAGGAGGTGGTGGCAAGTGACGGTTTCAATAGGTGGTGGGTGGTGGTGGTTTTAGGAGGAAGAAGAAGAAGTGTAAGGTGGGGCCCACCTTTTTTTTTATTTCTTTTATTGATTTAATTATCTTTTTCTATTAATAAGGGCAATTTTGTAATTTCACATGGACTTAACGGAGAAAACTAACGGACATCCACTCCAGGGACTATCCGAGTAACAAATCGTCAAACCACAGGGACTACTAGTGTAATTTCCAAAAGTTTGGGACTAGAGGTGAAATTTCACCAAACCACAGGGACTATCCGTGCATTTTATTCATTTTTTTAAGTAAAACTCGGCTTAAGTTGACGACCAAATCCTATTGAGGCCGATGTTAACCGCATTTGATCGATTTTGAGTAATGAGACGGAGTTAAATAAATCGCATCGGCATCATAACTTGTAACGATTACTCGACAAGTACTCGGCCTCAACTGCTACTTTTACAACATTCATTGCTGAGTGATTCATGAATTCCAAAAATCAAACATTTTTTAATACCGTTATGCACAATTTTGAAGCATTGAATATATATGATCCTTGTAATTAAATAAATATTTTCCAAAAGCAAGGTTTTATCTCTATATATGGTAAAATATATCAACTAGAGTAATATTCAACTACCCATTTACACTACAAATTTTATTGACTTTTATAGAGTGATATCGGTCTGATTAATATAATTAAATTGCTAAATAACATATCACCTCTCTGATAAAAATAAAAAAATATAAATAAAAGTTTACTAATTTTAAAAGGTTAAGCCTTTCACAATTTACTTGCCGGTTTTTCTTAAGACAATTTTATTAAAAAAATATCAATTCAAACACATGATACCATCAAGTGTACACAAGTATACTAACCAAAACTAAACAACTGATTGTAATGAAAACACCATACCAATCACAATGAACACACATATTATATTACTATGTCAAAATTTGTTGCCCGTCTACCTTGTATTTTAATGTAACTTGACAAATATGAATGAAATAAACTATTGAAAAAAAATTGTTGAATAACATGGCTACAATGATCACATGCAAACCCGGTCCAATCATTTAAAAATACTCTTACCCAAAAAACTATCTCGAATGACTTAAAAATAGTTCTCAACCTCCAACGTTGATGGAAGTCCAACCTCAGCAAACCCGGTCCAATCAATGTTATCAAACTGAACCGGGTTAAGTGACCCGAAACCATTACCCATCACATAACATGGAACTTCATCGCCAAATGGTATCGGATCCGGTGATTGGAAGTCAAAAAGATTATCCAAGAATGATACATTGTCGAAAGCACCCGACCCATTCCGGTTAACCATTAAATCATTGTCCGGGTCAAGTCCATGAACCGGACCCCATTCGTTTGCTAACTCACACTCCATAGCATCATTGACCGGTCCAAGCGGTTCTTTTGAGTGACTAAAAATATCACTAGGGTTAGTAAACGGAAGGACAGAAGTCGGGGACAAAAGGTTGTTGTGCGACTCTTCACCGGAATCATAGTCCGACATTGAACCACTGTTGACAGCCACTGGTTGATTCTCATCAACCAGTGGTGAGTTTTCAAAACCCACCGGTTGATTTTTAGCAATCGGTGGATTTTCAACAATCAAAAGTTGATTTTTATCAACCCTTCTAACGAAAGACTTGCTGATGATTACTTAAATGGCCGCTTTGTGAAACCTAAAGCATCCAACATCAAACACTGTAGATCATCCCCCTCAAACTACTCCCGGATCAAGTTAACGCGAACCAGCCTACAACCAAATGTAAGAGTATTGCTCGAAACCATAATCTTCAAACCTAACTAGCAGAAGAAAGAGACATTGGCTTTCCAATCCCCAACCTTAAACACTTCAAACTTTACAAAGACATGAAGTTCAGTTCGATAAGTTAATAACAAACTGAACTTTGTAAAAGTACATCCACCATCTTTATCAAAATCTGCAACGCTTCATGTATGATCTCATCTCATCACGAATCTTCATGAATCAATCTCCTATTTTCACGAATCCATTGAATTCCCGATGGCTTTCATCTCTGATCTTCCCCTTATCAAGAAGCACCACATTATTTCAAGAACCGACTAGCAACCATCTTGTAAGAGAGAACAAGAAACCAATCTTCTCGACTCTAAACATCAACTAATAAGGCCGAATCTTTAACTAGTCGTCAACCGAGAATCCAACTTCATCACATCCATACTTGATTGACAACACGAATATACTTGACAAAATTCCATCACACACGAGTCTTTTCACGCACAAGCTTTAGATTTACGAAAAATATGAATTTTTACTCCCCCTATTTCTTCGTAAACTACCCTTTTTTTTTATTTCTTCGTAAACTGTCAACGTCCAAACCACGTCACCTTCGTATCTTCAAATGCTCGAAAACAGTCTAAATTGTCTGAAAACTCTAGAACGGAACAAATCCGTACACCGAAAATCTAGAAACCGAATATAACTCGAAAATTCCCAATATAACCCATAACTTCGGACTTTACAAGTAAAAATCAACAAATTCGGATTCGTAACACAAGTTCTAACAAAAACACTCAACAAATATGGACATGAATTGAATGTTAAGTGTTGACAACTTGCTAAATTCAGACCAGATAGAGAGAACTTACTAAATTCAGACAAATGAGATGGATTAAGTGTTGACACTTTGAATTAAGTGCGGAAAAAATTAATCAATCAAGTAAGAGCGGACTTAAACCTTAATTGATAAGTGAGCACAGAGCATAAACTTACAACAATAAGTTCGGACATGACTTGAATTTTATGTGCGGACAAGAAGAAACCCTAAATGCGGACAATCAAACACATGCGTGGATAGATTGTTAAATGCGGACACCTCATCGAACACTAAGTGTGGATGTGAACTCATATATGCAGACCGGATTCCTTATAAATCCCGATTTCATGGTGAACAAGTACTGATCAATTTAAGTTCTGATTTCTAAATATAAGTTCTGATCAATATAAGTTCTGATCAATTTCATGGTGATATAAGTTCTGATCAATATAAGTTCTGATTTCTAAATTCGGACACAAGAGGCAATATAAGTTCTGATCAATTTAAGTTCTTAAATTCAGACAAAGTAAAGATAAGTTCTGATCTACTCTCCAAATACGGACAAGGAAGGATAAGAACTAACACCTTTAAGTTTGGACATAAGAAGAAGATTAAGTGCGACCAATGTCTAAAAGCTTAAGTGCGGACACACAAAGAAACCTAAATCCTTTAAGTTCTAAATGCGGACAGGTTCCTGATAAGTGCGGACTAGGTATGAAATCTGTCACACCCCCAAATTCCCACCTAGGGTATGTCCCTATTAGGAGTGCGACGAATCCAACAACGAGCCACTAATTATATCAAACGCATTCAATTAAAAGATAAAGTACTTGATTGTAAATAAAACACTGTCTGTAAGTTTGAATGAAAACCAAAGTATCAGCGGAAGCAAAGTTAACCAGTTGTAAAACCAAAGTAATGTATCAATAAACCAATAAAATAAATACGTCCAGCAAGACCATGCCCACTCTAGCTGCTCCAGATAGCAAGTCCCCAAAATATCTCAGCTAACGACCTACAAGCATGCAAACAAGTATGTCAGACTACGCTGGTGAGTTCAAAGTTTTGTTACCGAGTTTAGTTACCAGTCACATGTGTAAAACAGTTTAATAAGATGATTTGTTAATTTGATGTTTCGTCGTTTTGATGTTGTTATTACTCGATTACCGAATAGCTACAAGATATGTGATTGCCCAACCCCAATGTCTCTATCAAAACATTGGTCATGCTTTAAGGAAATCAGTTCACGACCGTCCTCCCCGGTACGGTGTGAGGGTGCCAAACCTAATAGCGCTATCAACTAATAACCTTGTTGCCTCCTCGGCAACTGTCGGTAGATGTAAGGGGTCTTACGAGATAGATACTGAGTACAATAACAAACATCCCAATAAACACGCGTTCCTCCCCGGAACGTTACCCGATATCCCTCCCCGGGATGCATGCTTGAGAAAAGCAGTGAACTCACCTTTGATTTGCTCGGTATTTTATATTTTACTATCCGTTCCAAATTGGTTAACCAGATCCTAGTGTGGTCATCACTAACGGTTAGTTCGTGTACACGTGACTCATGTGTTCTTTGCATGTATTACACAGATTTCAATTAAGTAAAACACATATCATAACACAACTCATGGCAAGTGTTTAAATCCTATTATTGATCATAATACAAATTCATGTTACTAGTTCACATATTACAAACCTTCTGTTAACTAAATCAACATCACATAATGCGGCCCAACTGCCATACAAAGCCCATAGATAATTTATGCACCTTATGGCCATAGCCCATGAATTATTAAATTATCACGAACACAATCTGGTCCATTAACTCATCACCAAATACACGCACCCTTTATTTGAAACACATATCTCAGATTTCGAACCTACAATTATGGCAGCCTCTTACATGTTGCGGCCCAATACCTAGTTAATCTAATAATTCATGTGTTAGCCCAAATCATAAATATCACTTGCATATGTTTTACAATTATGGCAGCCTCTAGCCCACTACTGTTTCCCTAATGACCCAAGATTAATCATTAGTCTGTGCTCTTAAGATTACATCATGCATGCATACTGACACACTATTATGATAACCACATTGTTTGACTATATCCCCACATGGCCGCCATTTCAAATTCAAAGTTAGTGATTTTATATGATTACCAACTCTATCAGTCCTCACATGGCCACACCTTCAATTAGATTGGACCGATACACTAGTGATATATCCATTATTTTATCATGTGATTACATCTCAACCTACATCACCCCCTAATAACACACCATCCATAAATATTTAAACCGCACATATACGACAGAAATTTAAACTACGTATACGCGACAAGATCAGATCAGGGTTTTCAAAATTCATGCAAGAGATATCAAGGTATAATCCGCATATAAGGCGGTTCATCATCATGTAGCACATATACACCTTTGTTACCTAAATCATCAATACAAATCACATATAGCAATACTAACAACCATAAACATCTCGAGCAGAAATCACTAACCAAAAGTTTGACGCCCGTACAGGAGGTTTTCTTCGAATGGGGGGGGGGGGGGGGGTCTACCACTGCCAAAATGAGATTATGAAAGTCTATGGTTTGTGAGTTTAATACTTAATCAGCCATAATGTCACGTAACCTAATAATATATACATGTTAAGGCGGTTCACCCCCTTTAACCGATAGTGGGCTTGAGCCCATTACACTTGGGCTGCCACCATAACCGATAGGGCTGCCAAACAATGTTTGGGGGTGGCTCGATTGGGCCTCCTTGGGCTTCTAGAAAACGCGGCATGAATTATTCGCAGCCCAACGCAATCAGTTATAATATAAATTTAAAGTTAACACAATTAGTCTAATGCGTCGAACTCTAACGAGACGGAAATAAAGAAATAAAGAGGGTTTAGGATCGTTAAGTTAAACGACACTAACCTTGGGAATACGGGTTGTCACATCATCCCCAACTTGAAGGAATTTCGTCCCGAAATTTGACAAGTATGCACAGAGGAGTGAAGTGATAAATCAAGATTGTTGCGGATTTTGCTCAGGTGCCACATCATCCCCAACTTGAAGAGGAATCTCGTCCCGAGATTCACCAGCTCTACTAGATTCTGGTTTGTCTTCAGGAAAAAGGTGAGGATACTTGAGCTTCATTTGATCTTCTCGCTCCCATGTGAACTCCGCTCCCCGCCGCGAGTTCCAACGGACTCGAACAATCAGAATACGACTATGCTTGCGTACTTTGACTTCCCTATCCATGATCTCAATAGGTTCTTCGACAAACTGCAACTTGTCGTCGATCCTCAACTCTTGATATGGTACCACTAGCGGGTCGTCTGCAAAACATTTCTTCAACTGCGAAACGTGGAAGACATCGTGAACATTACCCAGCTCAGCAGGTAATTCTAGCTTGTAAGCCACTGTACCGATGCGCTCAAGAACTCTAAACGGCCCAACGTAGCGTGGATTAAGCTTGCCACGCTTTCCAAAACGTACAACACCTTTCCATGGTGAAACTTTCAACATGACGCGGTCACCCACTTCGAATTCTACCAGCTTGCTACGTTTGTCGGCATAGGCTTTCTGACGATCACGAGCTGCGGCCATACGTTTCCTGATCTGAACAATCATCTCCGAAGTCTCTAATACCAGCTCAGGACCTGAAATCTGACTGTCACCCACTTCAGCCCAACAGAGAGGTGAACGACATTTCCTCCCGTACAATGCTTCAAACGGAGCTGCCTTGATGCTAGTGTGATAACTGTTGTTGTAGGAGAACTCAACCAACGGCAAATGTTTCTCCCATCCTTTCCCAAAATCAATGACACACGCTCGCAACATGTCTTCTAGTGTCTGAATAGTGCGCTCACTCTGACCATCAGTCTGTGGGTGGTAAGCCGTGCTCATATCAAGACGTGAGCCAAACGACTTATGCATAGCCTGCCATAACTCTGAAGTAAAACGAGGATCTCGATCAGAAATGATAGAAGTTGGCACCCCGTGCCTAGAAACCACTTCCTTAAGGTATACGGTTGCGAGCTGAGAATGCTTATATGTCTCCTTGATTGCTAGGAAATGCACTGACTTCGTGAGACGGTCGACAATCACCCATATAGTATCGTTCCCAGCCTGGGTTCTCGGTAGCCCTGTGACGAAATCCATGGAGATCTGCTCCCATTTCCACATCGGTATCTCTGGCTGTTGGAGTAGACCCGAAGGTTTCTGGTACTCCGCCTTGACTCTAGCACAAGTCAAGCACTTACTCACGTATGTAGCAATGATAGCTTTCATGTTCGGCCACCAGTACAAAACCTTGAGGTCCTGGTACATCTTATCCGACCCCAGATGAATAGAATATCGTGACTTGTGCGCTTCGTCCATCACAAGCTCTCGAAGGTTACCAATTAAAGGAACCCATACCCGTTCCATAATGTAGTGGATACCATCAGACCGTTGCTCAAACTTCTTCTGCATACCCCGCAAACCCTCAACTTCGATGTTTTCTTCCTTTAAGGCCTCGATCTGAGCTGAACGAATCTGAACAGGTAAATCAGAGTGAATAGTAAGCTGTAGAGCACGAACCCGCTTCTGTTTCGGTTCCTTGCGACTGAGAGCATCTGCTACAACTTTGGCTTTACCCGGATGATACTTGATAGCACACTCATAATCATTAAAAAGCTCGATCCAACGACGCTGCCGCATATTCAATTCCTTCTGGTCGAAGATATGCTGGAGACTCCTGTGATCGGTATAGATGGTGCATTTGGTACCGTACAGGTAATGCCTCCAAATCTTCAATGCGAAGACCACAGCGCCTAACTCCAAGTCGTGAGTCGTATAGTTCTTCTCGTGTACCTTCAACTGTCGAGAAGCATAGGCTATCACCTTGCCGCGTTGCATCAACACGCAACCAAGACCCTGAATCGACGCATCACAATGAACCTCGAAGTCCTCCGTACCCTCCGGTAGGGACAAGATCGGTGCACTACACAATTTCTGCTTTAATAGCTGAAAGGCATCTTCCTGTTTCGCTCCCCAAGAATAGACTACCTTCTTCTGTGTCAAGGAGGTGAGAGGTCGAGCGATCTTAGAGAAATCCCGAATGAAACGACGATAATATCCTGCAAGACCAAGAAATTGTCGCACCTCCAAAGGATTCTTTGGTACCGCCCAATTCCGAATAGCATCGATCTTGGCAGGATCTACATGAATACCCATCTCGTTAACTATGTGCCCAAGAAAGTGTACTTCTCGAATCCAGAAATCACACTTAGAAAACTTCGCGTACAGCTGCTCCTTCCTCAGGAGCTCTAAAGTAAGGCGTAGATGTCGCTCGTGGTCCTCCTTGCTCTTGGAGTAGATCAAGATGTCGTCAATAAAGACAATAACAAAGTCATCGAGGTACGGTTTGCACACGCGGTTCATGAGATCCATGAAGACCGCTGGTGCATTAGTCATCCCAAACGGCATAACCAAAAACTCATAGTGGCCATACCGTGTTCGAAAAGCTGTTCTGGGTACATCCTCCTCTCTGACTCGTACCTGATGATAACCTGACCTCAAGTCGATTTTAGAATAGAAACTTGACCCTTGCAGCTGGTCAAACAAGTCGTCGATACGTGGTAAAGGATAACGGTTCTTGACCGTCACCTTGTTGAGCTCGCGATAATCAATGCACATGCGAAAGGACCCATCTTTCTTCTTCACGAACAATACAGGGGCTCCCCAGGGCGAAGAGCTAGGTCGGATAAAGCCTCTATCCAACAGCTCTTGGAGCTGATTTGACAACTCCTGTAACTCTCCTGGTGCAAGGCGATAAGGAGCACGGGCAATCGGTGCTGCTCCTGGCTGGAGGTCGATATGAAATTCCACCTGACGATGTAGAGGTAATCCAGGGAGTTCTTCGGGAAATACATCAGGAAACTCTCGAACAACTGGAAGATCTTCGAGTTTCCTCTCGTCAGTCTGCGAATCAGTAACAAGAGCCAAAATAGCAGGATAGCCCTTACGCAGACACTTCAGAGCCTTCATTGCTGAGATAATACTAACTGTGGCACCACTACGATGACCCTGAACTGATAAAGATTCTCCACTAGGGAGATGAACACGCACGATTTTCTCCTTACAAAGAATTTCTGCCTAATACTTGGACAACCAATCCATGCCAATAACTACATCGAAACTTCCAAGAGTAATAGGGAGTAGTTCAATGTCGAACACTTGACCCATGAGATCTAGTTTGCAACCAACAAGAACGTGTGTAGCTTCAATCGTTTTACCATCAGCTATCTCTACTATGTGTTTAGTAACAAGAGGTGTAGGACTCAACCCTAAATGACTACCGAACTCCAAAGATACATAACTCCAATCGGCACCAGAGTCAAATAAAATAGATGCAAATATACCGTTCACTGAAAACGTACCAGTAACTACATTGCCGTCATTCCTTACCTCACCAGCTCCAATAGTAAATCCGCGCCCACGCGCCACATTGCCCCCGTTGTTCCCATTGTTGTTCCCGGTGTTGTTGTTACCCGTGTTCTGATTCAGCTGAGGGCAGTCTCGCTTGATGTGACCCTCGGCTCCACATTGAAAACACCGCTTTCTGAACCCCTGATTATGCTGAGGTGGCTGCCCTTGCTGTCGCTGATACTGCTGATTCTGCTGCTTTGGCTGTGGAGCCCTGCAATCCTTGGCCTCGTGGCCTACCTTTTCACACCTACAACAAGTTCGAGCACACTGCCCAAAATGATGATAGCCACACTTGTTGCACTGGGGCTTCTTCCCAACATAAGAACCCTGATTCTGATTAACTGATGACGACTGGCTAAAGCTGCGAGTACTGCCAGTGTCTGTCCTTTTCTGCGACTGCACTGAATTGGATGCCTTATCCACATCGTTCCACTTACGCTTACTGTCAGTGGCAGGGGTAGTAGCTGGTGTCGTAGCAGTAGAGGTAGCGGCAGATTTGCGAGCCGGTAAGTTGCCGCGTTCAACCTCTTGATCGGTAATCTTGTGTGCCATTTGGACAACCTGTGCCAGATTGTTGTGGTTTGCTGCGGTGACGTAACCCTTAACTTCTGGAGCTAATCCCTTGAGATACAGTTCGATTCTTCGAGGTGGATCCCCAGCAGGACAGTTACATATAGCAAAAACGGATTCAGCCTTCTCAAACCATCTCAGCAGTCCCACAGCCCCTTCAGTCCCACTGAAGGTTTGTGGCTTACAGTCCATAAATGTCTTGAATGTGCAGACGGGCGGGTTGTTCTGTTGCGCTGGCTGACCTAATGGACGTAAGGAAATACAATTACAAAGGTAAGAACCGTGCATATGACACGGGAATAACAGAAACTTTTGACACATAACGTACCAGCCTGATAGGCTGCCAATGTCTCAGCCACGCGTTCGTTGATCAGATCTGTCAACTGGGCATGAGTCATATTGATGTTGCCACGTCCACCGCCGCGGCCACCTCCACGTCCACCATTTCGTCCGCCACGTCCGTTCATGATTCTATATAAGGAGAGGGAACGAATTTAGGAGTCGAGAATGGGGAAAATAATCAGGTATCACATTGAAATCTATAGGTTACCAAGTTCACACGCAATAGGAAAGAATCCCTCTCACGCTTGTTAAGCCTCACTGGGACTTGCATGCACCTCGCGTTATTATTATGTATGCACCCATGATAACAAGGCGACTTGCATGCTCATCTCAATGCCTCTTAACTTGCGCTCGAAGTTTCTCCCCGTATTTAATTAACACAGAACCAAGTACTACATGATTATGATTCACAGAATTCGAGGGGTAGTGTTACACTATCAATGTACTATGGTATCTAACATATCGTGTCTTGCATGCTATGAATGTGTGATTACTAAACAAGTAATGCGTAAAGTAATAAGAGACGAACCTTGCAATCTAAAGCTGAGTGTCATGGTCGATTTCGGATCAGTTCGGTTATAGTCTGGTTTTATGAAAACGTTTTTAAAACCAAGTTCTCTATAACCAGTGGGCTCTGATACCAAACTGTCACACCCCCAAATTCCCACCTAGGGTATGTCCCTATTAGGAGTGCGACGAATCCAACAAAGAGCCACTAATTATATCAAACGCATTCAATTAAAAGATAAAGTACTTGATTGTAAATAAAACACTGTCTGTAAGTTTGAATGAAAACCAAAGTATCAGCGGAAGCAAAGTTAACCAGTTTTAAAACCAACGTAATGTATCAATAAACCAATAAAATAAATACGTCCAGCAAGACCATGCCCACTCCAGCTGCTCCAGATAGCAAGTCCCCAAAATATCTCAGCTAACGACCTACAAGCATGCAAACAAGTGTGTCAGACTACGCTGGTGAGTTCAAAGTTTTGTTACCGAGTTTAGTTACCAGTCACATGTGTAAAACAGTTTAATAAGATGATTTGTTGATTTGATGTTTCATCGTTTTGATTTTGTTATTACTCGATTACCGAATAGCTACAAGATATGTGATTGCCCAACCCCAATGTCTCTATCAAAACATTGGTCATGCTTTAAGGAAATTAGTTCACGACCGTCCTCCCCGGTACGGTGTGAGGGTGCCAAACCTAATAGCGCTATCAACTAATAACCTCGTTGCCTCCTCGGCAACTGTCGGTAGATGTAAGGGGTCTTACGAGATAGATACTGAGTACAATAACAAACATCCCAATAAACACGCGTTCCTCCCCGGAACGTTACCCGATATCCCTCCCCGGGATGCATGCTTGAGAAAAGCAGTGAACTCACCTTTGATTTGCTCGGTATGTTATATTTTACTATCCGTTCCAAATTGGTTAACCAGATCCTAGTGTGGTCATCACTAACGGTTAGTTCGTGTACACGTGACTCATGTGTTCTTTGCATGTATTACACAGATTTCAATTAAGTAAAACACATATCATAACACAACTCATGGCAAGTGTTCAAATCCTATTATTGATCATAATACAAATTCATGTTACTAGTTCACATATTACAAACCTTCTGTTAACTAAATCAACATCACATAATGCGGCCCAACTACCATACAAAGCCCATAGATAATTTATGCACCTTATGGCCATAGCCCATGAATTATTAATTCATCACGAACACAATCTGGTCCATTAACTCATCACCAAATACACGCACCCTTTATTTGAAACACATATCTCAGATTTCGAACCTACAATTATGGCAGCCTCTTACATGTTGCGGCCCAATACCTAGTTAATCTAATAATTCATGTGTTAGCCCAAATCATAAATATCACTTGCATATGTTTTACAATTATGGCAGCCTCTAGCCCACTACTGTTTCCCTAATGACCCAAGATTAATCATTAGTCTGTGCTCTTAAGATTACATCATGCATGCATACTGACACACTATTATGATAACCACATTGTTTGACTATATCCCCACATGGCCGCCATTTCAAATTCAAAGTTAGTGATTTTATATGATTACCAACTCTATCAGTCCTCACATGGCCACACCTTCAATTAGATTGGACCGATACACTAGTGATATATCCATTATTTTATCATGTGATTACATCTCAACCTACATCACCCCCTAATAACACACCATCCATAAATATTTAAACCGCACATATACGACAGAAATTTAAACTACGTATACGCGATAAGATCAGATCAGGGTTTTCAAAATTCATGCAAGAGATATCAAGGTATAATCCGCATATAAGGCGGTTCATCATCATGTAGCACATATACACCTTTGTTACCTAAATCATCAATACAAATCACATATAGCAATACTAACAACCATAAACATCTCGAGCAGAAATCACTAACC
This sequence comes from Helianthus tuberosus, assembly GCA_030545235.1. Taxonomy (NCBI): domain Eukaryota; kingdom Viridiplantae; phylum Streptophyta; class Magnoliopsida; order Asterales; family Asteraceae; genus Helianthus; species Helianthus tuberosus. Next base: position 132,733,876 of record CM060389.1, read on the forward strand.
AAAAGTTTGATGCCCGTACAGGAGGTTTTCTTTGAATGGGGGGGGGGGGGGGTCTACCACTGCCGAATGAGATTATGAAAGTCTAGGGTTTGTGAGTTTAATACTTAATCAACCATAATGTCACGTAACCTAATAATATATACATGTTAAGGCGGTTCACCCCCTTTAACCGATAGTGGGCTTGAGCCCATTACACTTGGGCTGCCACCATAACCGATAGCCGATAGGGCTGCCAAACAATGTTTGGGGGTGGCTCGATTGGGCCTCTAGAAAACGCGGCATGAATTATTCACAGCCCAACGCAATCAGTTATAATATAAATTTAAAGTTAACACAATTAGTCTAATGCGTCGAACTCTAACGAGACGGAAATAAAGAAATAAAGAGGATTTAGGATCGTTAAGTTAAACGACACTAACCTTGGGAATACGGGTTGTCACAAAATCCACAATGTGCGGACTAGAAACAATAATTAAGTACGGACAAAGAATGAACTCACATATGCAGACTGAAGGAACTTTATCAAATCCGAACAAGATAACATGATCTTTAAGTGTGGACTCTAAAAGCTTATAAGTGCGGATAGTTAAAAAAACGTCAAGTGCGGACAACATTTGATGAGTACAAGTGCGGACTTGATTTGTTAAATGCGGACAATGATGAATATGAATCCACAAGTGCGGACAAGCACATAGCCAACAAGTGCGAACAAACTTGTATTAACTACAAGTGCGAACACCTATCCAAGTTTTAAGTGCGGACAGATCAAGTGAATTACAAATACTGACAAGTGTAACTACACACTAAGTCATTAGAAGTAACAAATACAGAGAGTAATGCTTTTAACACAAAGTTAAATACGGACGCTACCTTTTTTGGATCAAAACACATATCTGAAACAACTTGGAAAAGAAGAAAACATCCCAGACCACGAACATATTCAAAATCTTCAAGTTTTCTGTAGAATCTTCATGTCTCCATGATGTTTGGCGGAAACAAAGATCAAACCAAGAGCAATGTTGATTCAGAAGGCGGTTAGACCATTCCGAATCGATAACCATGCTCTGATACCACTATGAAAGCACCGGAACGATGACGAACATCAACACTGCACTTGATTCATGAGGTGAAAACATCATAAACAAACAAGATAGTAAGATGTAGAAGATGAATCTCTTTATTAATGAATCAGTCATCACAGATTACAAACCGGAAAAGTATACATCATCTACAAGCTGGTTTAGTTAACAAAGATCTAAACCGAGCTTTCTCTCACTAACACATAGTAACTCTCTCTCTAGAAAATGTGCACACACTATTAAGGAATTCCTTAGGGTTTGTGAGAGTTTGCACAAAGCTGATCACCACAAAGATGAATGAATGTGATGGATGCCCAATTCTAACCTATACGCCCATATATATAGGCTGGGGCAAAACCCTAAGTCCTGACCATATCATGTCCACAAATTCGGACAACATAACACATAATCCTGTCCGAATTTGTTAGGCTTTTAACATATATGTCCGAATACACTGTATCTTGACTTCTCTTGACTTTGGACTTTGACCAGAACTGATAAAGCACAGTTTACGGACGAGAGCTGCACTTACAAAGTACTTCAAAACTAAATCACAAACCCAGCTCGAATTCGGTTTGGCTTTTGGTTTCAACAGAATACAATGAATTCATATTATTGGGTTTGTTCGAACAAACATAAGTATGGTTTACTTTGATTAGTCGTTTTATTGGGCTACATATATAAACCGAATTCCTTTTGTTTGGTTTGGGTTTAATTGTTTTTTTTTTTAATTTTCGATTTTAATCCTTTTCGGCCCCGTAGCAGTGAATTATGAATTTTGATATTATCTTAGGTTGAAACATAACTTTAGGTAACAAGTTGTTTTAAATTTTTTTGTTTTCATAATTTTGTTCAAATTTAACATGTAAAGGGTCTTTAATATTCAAAAAATTGTTTGAGGGACTTTTGTGAGAAAAAGACAAAAAAATATCTTGGTTTTTTGTGTTCAAAATTTTTTTAAAGGATTTTTATGAAATAAATAAGAAAGTATATTGGTTTTTTTTTTTTTTTTTTTTGTGGTATTTGCCCTTATATATAATGATCAAAGAACTAATATTTGTTTAGTGGAATCAATTAAACTATATCCACAGACACACATAAATCTTAAACTAATAATATTAAAATTCACTAAAATTGGTATACCCATTTATTTGTAGAAAGCTTCACGTGTGTGATATAGATGAGTTATTTGTCATGTTTCTCATTGTCTATGATTTGAAACATCAATCAAATTCAGGGGTTTACAATGACTTCCAGATAATATATGTTATTTAGAAAAGATTATATATAAATTAATTAGAAAAAGATTAAACTAAAATAATACTTATCTATAAAACATGGTCTAATATAGTATAGATAGAACTAAAGACCAAAATTTAAATGATATATTATAATCTGATGTAAATCTGCGTATACTACGGGTATTAAGGGATAAGGGTATTAAGGAATATTAACGGATATTAAGGAATATTAACGGATATTAAGGGATAAGGGTATTAAGGACATTTCATACATGTCTTTAACAAATCTAATCCATATTTGATAGAAGGGTTTTAACGGGCCTACAAAATCTAATCCATTAGTAAGCTTAATTGGATCAAATATAAGGGGCTTTATTGAACTGTTTAATAACATTTGGTTATTTGAATTAGGTCAGACTTTAATTATTAGACAATATAAAATTAGGTCATGCTTTCAGTTTAGACAAGAAATTTTGAGTTAGTTAGCTAATTTCTATATCAAACATGAACTAAATACAAACAATTTAAATGATGTATTATACTCTATTTCGATGGTTATTAAAACTACTCGTGTGGTCACACATACTGTCTTCAACATTACTTTATAAAGATATAGAACTAAAGATCAAAATTTAAATGATATATTATAATCTGTTTTTTAGTATTTGATTTCGATCATTACTAAACCTACCCGTGTGGTTACACGGGTACTACCCCTAGTTAGCTGTTAAAGTATTTATGAAACTTTCTTTAGATCATTGACAAGTACTTTTGCAACTAAGATTGCATTAGTTTTCAAACTTTATCATTCATTATTGTCTTTGGCTTAAACAGAAATGTTATGATTGCATCAATGTTCAAACTTTAGAATCCATTATTGTCTTTGGCTTAAACAGAAATGTTATCAGCTTCTGGTGGCAAGTTTAGAGGTTGTCTACATCTTACCCCACTCAGACCTTACCTTAACTTTGCTATTGGTGGGATTTACTGTGTAAGATGATGATGATGATGAAAATTAATTAAAAGGTATTAAAATGTTGGCTCTAATAACTCTTGAACAAATAGAGCATAGTTGGTAAGTTTATGGTCGAATTTGTAAATAGTATGTTTAATATGAAATTGTGTTTCTAACTGCCGATGCATTTCATCATTTAGGCTAAGCATCACGTCCCTCAAACAAGGAACCGTCATCGCTATGTATGTATTGTTCAATCATGATTTCATTCTATCTTGTTGTTTTAAATCCTGGCCTACAATTGCATAGTTGGTAAGTTTAGGGTCGAATTTGTAAATATTAGATAATAAGTAGGTTTAATATGTGATTGTATTGTTGGTAAGTTTATGGTTCAATTTGTAAATCGTAGGTTTAATATGAAATTGTGTTTCTAATTGCTGATGCATTTCATCGTTTAGGCTAAGCATCGCGTCCCTTAAACAAGGAACCGTCATGGCTATATATGTATGTATTGTTCAATCGTGATTTCATTCTATCTTGTTGTTTAAATCCTGGCCTACAATTGCATAGTTGGTAAGTTTAGGCTAAGCGTCACGCCTGTTGAACTAGGAACCGCCGTCGTTATGTATGTTAGCATATAGGGCATCATCTATATATCGATTAAACAAGAGTGATTCTCAATGAAGTAAAGTTGCATATTTCTAATTATTATGAAAAATATTTACAAAATACGTTTACTTTTAACCATGATATTTTTTTGAACGGCCAACGAATCCTCCAAATGAGCTACTAACGAAATTCACCACATCGAGATACACTCATCTCCAAACCAGGGAAAACCCTCACCTAGGGCCAAAGCCCGTGAACACTAGACCGAAGGCACGATAATGTGGTGAGGTAAAACCCTATCAGTTCAAGGATCGAACTAGTGATTAATTACGGTTTACAATCTTTTTAATATGGCATTTTTTAATCATTATTAGATCTGATGGTTCTATTAAACTCTATAAAACAAAAAAAGTATTTTTGAGAAAACTGAATATGTAATTATTTGCTTCACACTTAAATGCAATAATAGGTTATTGCATAGTGATACAAATCTAGTTTTGAAAGTTAAATCATCATATCATAGACAACTAATAAACAACTATTATTATTATTATTATTATTATTATTATTATTATTATTATTATTGTTGTTATTATTATTATTATTATTATTATTATTATTTTATGTTGCAATACTAATATTGTCCCAACAATCATCCTTTAAAGTAATCATATCAAAAGTTCATCTTTTATTTTTTTGTTTATACGCTACTAGGTTATAACCCCGTGTATTACACGTGTTGAAATAAATAAATTTTATATACTAAATAATAAAACAATATATCTTTAAAAACCTTCTTTATTGCACGAGTTGAATAAATATAATTTTATATATTAAATAATAAAAAGTTATATTTATAAGAACAATATTGTACAGGTTGAATAAATGTAATTTTATATTCCAAATAAAAAGTTATATTTTTAAAACCACGTGTATTACACGAGTTGAATAAATATAATATTGTTTGCCAAATAATAAAAAAATACATCTTTAAAAAACTTCATTTATTACACGGGTTGAATAAATGTAATTTTATATACTAAATAATAAAAAAATTACATCTTAAAAAATATGCGTATTACACGGTTTGAATAAATGTAATTTTCTGTATTAAATAATAAAATATATATATATCCTTAAAAAACCTGGTGTATTGTATGAATTGAATAAATCTAATTTTATACATCAAATAATAAAATTACAATTTTGGCCCCCGTGGTTATATCACTTTTACCCTTTTAGCCCAATTTTTTTTTTTTAACATCTAAGCCACCAACGTCTTTTTTCTAACCTTTTTGGCCTCTAACGTCTTTTTTTAACCCTTTTGGCCCCTAACATTTAATGGATGGGGTTAGTGTTAGGGGCCAAAAGGGTTAGAAAAGAGAACGTTGGGGGCCCAAATGTTAAAAAAATCTTTTTTGGGCTAAAAGTGTAAAAGTGATATAACCACAGGGGATGTATAAGAACAATATTGTACATGTTGAATAAATGTAATTTTACATACCAAATAAAAAAGTTATATCTTTAAAACCACGTGTATTACACGAGTTGACTAAATGTAATATTGTTTACCAAATAATAAAATAATACTTCTTTAAAAAACCTCATTTATTACACGAGTTGAATAAATGTAATTTTATATACTAAATAATAAAAAAATTACATCTGTAAAAAATATGCGTATTACACGGTTTGAATAAATGTAGTTTTGTATACTAAATAAAAAAAAAATATATATATCCTTAAAAAACCTCGTGTATTGTACGAATTGAATAAATCTAATTTTATACATCAAATAATAAAATTACAATTTTGGCCCTCGTGGTTATATCACTTTTACCCTTTTAGCCCAAAAATGATTTTTTTAACATCTAAGCCCCCAACGTCTTTTTTTCTAACCGTTTTGGCCCTTAACGTCTTTTTTTAACCCTTTTGGCCCCTAACATTTGATGGATGAGGTTAGTGTTAGGGGCCAAAAGGGTTAGAAAAGAAGAAGTTGGGGGCTCAGATGTTAAAAAATTCTTTTTTGGGCTAAAAGGGTAAAAGTGATATATATAACCAGATGGGCCAAAATCGTATTTTTCTTTAAATAATATTATAAATGAGAAGACGATTAAACTAAATAATAATTATCTATAAGATATTAAACTAAATAATTATCCATAAGATATCCAAAAGGGTTAGAAAAGAAGAAGTTGGGGGCTCAGATGTTAAAAAATTCGTTTTTAGGCTAAAAGGGTAAAAGTGATATAACCACAGGGGCTAAAATCGTATTTTTCTCTAACTAATATTATAAATGAGAAGAAGATTAAACTAAATAATAATTATCCATAAGATATTAAACTAAATAATATTTAATAGAAGGGTTATCTATAATTAATTAGAAAATATTAAATTAAAATAATAATTATCTATAAGAGATACCCTAATATGATGACAAGTGTCCCCAAAGTGGTTTCTTTTATTATATAGTATAGATTCTTAATGGGATTCAACTGAACACTAAAGAGACATGGATGAAACGGAGCACAAAATATATAGTTGCGACAAGCGAATACATTTTTTTTCAATAGGGTCCACTTTTTTAGGTATTCAAAATTTCAAAAAAAAAAAAAAAACGTTAAAATTTTCGGGTCAAGACGACAAACATGTAACAAAAATATATGATCATTACTATTACTCTTTCGAAAACACACAATAAAAATATAATGTAAACTGAATCGAAAAAAAAATCATTGCAATTTTTTAAAGGAAATACAAATGTTTATACGGTATTAATAATGGGATCCCGATGCAATGGATTCTTTCGGATCATGTATAATGTATTTTTTTATGGCCAACGAATCCTTCAAAGTTTAAATAGGATACTGGTGAAATTCACCACATCGATATACACTCGCCTCCGAACCGAGAAAAACCTTCACAGAGGGTCGAAGCCCGTGAACACTCGCCCGAAAGCATGACAGTGCGGTGAAGTAAAACACGCTTAGTTCAAGAATCGAACTAGCGATCTCCGCCTAGTCTCCCATCATCACCAGGTGCCGTAGAAACTAATAAGGAGTACATGAATTGAACCAGAGTCACTTAGAACACCATATCTCTTTCTTACCACTCCACCATTAGCTCATTGACATGTGTAATCTATTAATTGCATTTTTCTTAACAAATGTTTCTTTTTTCTTAATAAATAGTTATTACGAATTAATTTTGTTCATATTAAGAAACGACAAGTTTTTAATATTCTAGAAAACTATTTACAAAATATAAGTAGTTATTAAGAAACGACATATATTTAATATAAGGTTATTGTAAAAAAGGTTAAAAGTGTGAGAAGTGTGAGAAATATTGTGAAGATGACATATGTACTCAATCTAAATTAATTCAAAAGGGTAAACAAGTAATTTTATTTTGATTCAATTAATTCAAAACCTTCCATAATCGCCACCTTATATATACGAACATGATTTTTTAAAAAAGATCTCTATAAAAACACTACGAATAACACTGCAACCACCATTCAGCACGTATATAATACCATTCAATAAGTATATAACACATTTTTAAAGATCTCTATAAAAACACTACGAATAACACTGCAAAATCACCATTCAGCACATATATAACATCATTCAATAATTATATAACACCATTCAATAAGTATGTAAAACCATTCAATAGTTATATAAGATCACTCAATAAGTATATAACACCATTTAATAAGTATATAACACTATTAAAGGCACTACCTCCATTTCCATAATGTGTTCTTAGTATAATGTTCATAGTATGGTTATTGTATATGGTGTTTTAAACCTGCATGCATGGTGTTTTACATCTGCATGCTAGTAGATGTTCCAAATTCCATATGTTAAAACACCATGGTGTTTTAAAACCTACATTGCAGTAGATAAAAAAAACACCACACTTTCCAGTATGTATTTAAAACACCACGCTTTGAATCACAGTACAATTAAAACACCACTATATGAACATAGACAAAACATCATGGACTAAACATCTGGTCGAAACATATTTTTTTTCTCTATATAAGTATAGCAATATGGTACTCATATTAAAGATAAAAAAACGCTCGTTATTATGGTGTAATTTTTTTTAAAAGTTACGTATAAAAAGTTATTGACGTTTAAAAAAGACGAGGGGAAGTTGCAAGTGCATTAATGTTAGTTTCTTAATTTAAAAATGTTAAATTTTAACTGTATACCCTTAATCTAGAAAATTAATATGTTTAATAGTAAACATTATTTATAATTTTGCAATTATGATCTCAACTATTAAATCAAAGATCTAATGGTGTACATTATTTTTCACCTTTCTTATAAAAAAAACATTTTTTTTACAGGAACCTCTACATATTCTAAAGAACTATTTACAAAATTTAAGTAGTTAAAATCCGCGTACTTTTTGTTATGTTAGGTGCTATTTTATTTATTAATTGTTGGTGCATCCGTCTGTCGACTACGTCTTATATCGAGTCTTGTAGTGAATAGGTTAGAACAGGGCACGGAAATCAGGAAGCATGTGTTAGACCTGATTTCGCTTATGTGTCATTGTTCAGGTTTCGCTCATGTGTCAGTCATGAGGTTTCGCTTATGTGTCAAGTGACAGGTTTCGCTCATGTGTACATGTCTGTATGAGCGAAATCTGTGTCACTATATATAGGTTCTATGAGCGAAATCTTAAGCATAGTTGTAGGTGTTGTCTTCTGGTGAGCCACGTAGTGCTGCCGAAGTGTTGTCAGAGCTTGTAAACGTTATCAAGATCAATACAACAACAGTTTAAAATGAATCCAGCTGAAATCGTACCAAAGCATTAGTTTCCGCCTCTTGTTTTGGATAGGAATTCTTCTGATCGACTCAATCAGGGCCGAAAACGATCCTACAAGTGGTATCAGAGCTCAGGAGGAAGAGTTCTTGCTATTTCAGCTGCATTTATTCTGATTTTCTACATTTTCTTCAAAATTTCAAAATTTTTCACGGTAAAACCAACTCAATTTCACACACAGCACGCGTAATAATGTATTAGTAAACCCTTGAGAGTTTCAAAGCTAAAATCGACCTAGATTTTATGATTTTTGAGGTTTTGCTTGTATGGACTCGTGATAATGATGATGTCATCAGTTAGTTTCGCTCCAAGGATCAAGCTATTTTCGCTCATTGTGACATTCAGTGGTTTTGCTCCAAGGAACACTTGAGGTTTCGCTCTTTTGACAACTTGTTGATTTCGCTCATAAGGCACTTAGGGGTTTCGCTCATAAGTCACTTTGAAGTTTCGCTCATAAGTCACCTTGGTATTCCGCTCTTGTGACACTTCAGTGGTTTCGCTTTAGTGACAACTAGGGTTTCGCTCCAAGGGTCAATTTTGTCTAAGCTTGGAAATTTGTGAACTTGTGAACTTTAAACAATGGACAACGAATTCTATAACGCATTTGCTAGCCCGATCACAATCACTCAAAATGCTTTACTTGAAAACGAAACTGGGACATTTCAAAAACCACCCAAACTCATGGATATTGATGATTACAATGCATGGTCCGAACGGTTTGGAAATTGGGTTGAGGCGTATCATTTGGATGCGTGGGAACACACTGAGGAATCATATGTTAGACCCACAACAACTGGTGTGCAGTTAACAATTCGAGAAATGAGTACGGAAGATAAAAAGAAATATCGAGATGAGAAATTGATGGTGAGTCTGCTTCAGCAAGTAATAAAAGAAGATATCTTGATACTGCTTCAACATGATGGAACTGCTTACTCAATCTGGACAGAATTGGAAGCAAAATTTGTTGGAAGTGATGATATGCTCAAAAACAAAATGTCTCTCATGAAGAAAGAATTTGATTTATTCCGTGGTTTGAAATCTGAAAACACCAAGCAAATAATTGATAGATATTGTAACTTGGTGAGAAATATGACAAAACTTGGTATTAAAAAGGATACTGATGAATTGATTGAAAAACTTGCAGATGCGCTACCACATGAAACATGGGGAACGTTTCTGATGATGCTGAGATCCAACAGAAAGGATTATAAAAATTTGACACTGGGAGACTTCATCAAACACTTGGAAGCTCAAGAGATGGAGCAGAGAAAGATTGCCATGATGAAGAACTACGATGGAGAACAAAATATCAGCTTGTATTACAAAGGTGGTGTCAACGAAAAGTCAAATTTTTCTCCAAAAGTCGAAACTGCTTACAGTGTAAAAGATTCTTCTGAAAAGAAATCATCCCAGGGATCAAGCAGCACAAGATTTTCATCATTCGATCCAAACATTTCTGCAACAAAGAACGGAAGAAAACTTCAATGCAATATTGTATTAAATCTTGAAAGTGATCAAGATTATTCTGAAGAAGTAGCTAAAAATCAAATGTCTTTGTTGGGAATGGTGTTGGAATCCTATAGTAGTTTTGTGGCCGGAAAGATCGGTAATCCAATGCTCACGAAAGAGGATTACGATCAAATAGATGCTGAGGAAATGGAATTGATGGATATTAAATGGTGCATGGCTAGTGTGTTGAGACGAGCTGAGAAGTTTAAACAAATTACGGGAAGAGATGATTTCCGTGATGCAAATGTTTCAACTTTAGGCTTTGATAAATCTAAAGTTACATGTTTTCGTTGCAGGGAAAAGGGGCATTTCAAGAGGGAGTGTAAAAATCGTGAAGCTAGTGGAACCCAGAATCCTTTTGGAAACAACGATTATCACAAAAAGGCGATTTATCATCAAGTCACACCACCAGTACCGCATCAGGCACAAACTGCACACGGAAGAGATGTGATTGAAGGTTCAAAAAGAGCATGTCTAGTTAATCAGGGCAAATATGATAATTTTAGCTGGGATAAATATCTTCAAACAAACAGCAAAGTGTGTTTGGCAGAATAAGATGATGAAAAGTTGGCTGAAGGTTTCTGTTGGGACAATTTTTGCCCAGATCAAGAACTTATGGCCAAAGAGATGACCAAAGACACTTCATATGCTAAAGCTTTCATTGCAAATGCCTACGATATGAAATGTGCCAAAAAGTGCAAAAAAGTAATGGAAGCTGCTGAAGCAAGACGGAGAAAGCTTGAAGAAGAGGAAGAGAGATTAAAAGCTGAAGCCGAAGCTGAGAAAAAGAGAAGAGCTGAATTTTTACGGTCAAACAGAACAGTCAAGGAGATTCCTGAATTTGAAGTCAAAGTTGATGTAGAAACTGTCAAAGTTCCTGAAAAGTGCATGAATTGTGATTCTTTAATCAAACAGAACAATGAGTTGCTGCACAATATAAACAGATTGAAAGAATCCTATGATACAATGAACAGAGAAATCAACAAGTATACTGATTCAAACGGTGAACAAGTTGTGGTAATGAATACGATGAAGAGAGCATACCTGAGACAGCTGGATGATGTCAACTTTCACATAAAGAAATGTGCTGATCTAGAGTTGAAGTTAGCAACACAAAAGATAGAAACTGAGAGAGTCAACAAGTTATTAGAAAGTTACTCATGTTCTACTTTTGTTGTTGACAGGATTTATCCAGTTGTGGAGAATTTGAAGACGTTTGAAGATGTGAAGACGTCCGAAGAAAAGAAATCTGTGACAAAAGATGAAGATAAAATGAAGATTTCTGGTAAGAAACCAAGTGTGGTCTACAATAGATGTCCGCCCCAGGTCGAAAATGGATATTCACCTCGAAATCCAAATTCCGAAAGAGTTGAAAAAGCAATAAACTTACAATGGGAGTCTGGGCCGTCGGATAACTTGCCAGAAAATATTGATGTCACGTACAGGTCGTCTGACACTGATCATGAGTCAAAGTTGATAAAAAGTGTGGTCGATCAGGTGTTAGATAAAGATGACATAGAGGAGTCAAAACCGAAGTCCAAATCCAAATCAAAGTCTGAGTCCAATACGTCAAAGTCAACAGTCATAAAGGACAAACGGGTTTATGATAAAGAGTTTTTGTTATCAAAATCTAATTTGAATGATGAATCATTCAAAGTGGCATATACTTTGAAAGATTCTGACAAATTATATTCTGATGAAGCTTTTCCAATAAGAGGTGTTAAAAATGAAATGATTAAAAAGGTTTTCAAACTAACAGAAATCAACATTTCTGAAATAAATGATGCAAATCTTTCTGAAAAACCTAAACCTTACACCTCAAGAGTGCAACAAAGATTAAACAAGAAAAAGGGTTACAATTCTGGTTCTGGTATTCATAAAAAACCAAACCATAACTGTAATTTCAAAAAGAAAGGATTAGGATTTAATCAACCGAAATATTATAAAAATGAAAAATTTTCTAAACCAAAAACTGTGTTTGTTTCAGGAAAAACGACAGAGGCTGAGAAAGAGCAAGCATTCAGAAAGCAGACAAATCAATAATTCCTTGCAAAGAAGCAAGATGAGATGAAAAAAAGTATTGCTCAAAAGACTACAGAGACGAGAACCTGTTTTCAGTGCAAAACTGCTGGTCATATTGCTAGAAATTGTCCGAAAACATTCAAACCAAATCAGGAAGTCTCTGGTAAATTGAAAGAAAAAGTTGTTGAGAAAACTGAACTTACAACCAAAACATTTACAGGCTTTGAAAATTCAATCTTTGAGATTGGTGAATGTTCAAAGCATGTGGTTAAAAGAAAAGAAAATTTGAAAAATAAAAAATGGGTTGTTAAAGGTTCAGGAAACAGTTCTGGTGATGAATCTGATTCCACAAAATCAGAAGAGCCATGTGTTGAGAAAAAGGTTGAAAAATCAGTTCCAACTATGAATGATGAAAATTTTCCACCATTGCGTGCTGAAAATTTCATGAAGAAAGTTGGAAAAGTAGAAATTTCAAATCAATTTTATTCTGATAAGAAGAAATTTGATGTTGATAAGGCTTTCAACGGAACTGTGAAACACATTTTTGGAAAAATGGTCGATGGTAAGGCCAAAGGAGTGAAAGAATTTTATGCTTCCAAAAGACGTGTTCACAAGTCTGTTGAAAGAAAAGATGAAGAAGAAAATGTTGTTACACCCAAGGAAGGTCAGGCTTGGGTGGATATATTTTTCAAACAGTAAAAACCTGACTTGCCGGAGATCCCAAGTTGGTAATCGTGGATCATGAATCGGCATCATTCCTTATCATGTTTGTATAATGTGTTTTTGAAAAGCAGGACTTGCCGGAACTCCCAGGTTTGTAAGTGTGGAATAGGAATCGGCACCTTGAGAATTCAACCAACAAGATGATGATTGGTTGAAAATGCTTGATTGGATTGATCTTACAAGTGGTAAATCAGGGACATTAAGTTGTATCTGATTTCCTACAAGTGGTTAAAAAACAATGTGATGATTTGATCCCCAAACTTTAAAAGTGGTAAAATCAACAAAACTAATTTTCCGAAAAAACCATTTTGATTAAAACAAACTTAAGTGTTTTGAGATCATAATGGGAAAATAGTTTGTTGTGAGGGGGAGTTCTGATTGTTTATGCCAAGTGGATGGAGAATTGAGGCAATTCGATATCAGTTGTCATGTTCTTGTACAATTTGTTTTAAATTTTCTTTAGATGTATTTGTATTTTAGGGGGAGTATATTTTCAGAAAATCCAAAAACATTAGAAAATTTGAAAAAGACAAAAACATGATAAAATGAAAAATGAGTTTTTCTTGCATAAAAGAGGAAATGATAGTACATCAGTGGACTATCACAGCATGCTAAAAAAATGGAAAGTAAAAATGTGATAAACGGTCTCACTGATGATATGCCAGTAGGTTTTTACACATTTAGTAGACTGTGACGAGATATAAACCTAAATTTCAAACTTGCTTATATCGTGGGGAAACATCTCTCGGATATATGGGTAACCCCCGAAATCTTGTTTGAAAGATTCTTTTTTCTGATATACTAGGTTTTTATACTCAGTAATGTCTGGGGTATTATTCCAGGACTTCTGCTGAATGGAAGTTCTGACCTAGTCCTCGAATAATATTTTCTGCAATGCTTGAAATATAGCATCACCCTCAGCATATATGATAAGACAATAAAATTGCTTAGCAATGCTGTTGTAAAAAAGATCCTCTAAAGGGGACACACCCAAAAGTTGAGTCATGATCTCTCTGCTGAACGGTAGTTCTGACCTGAGCTCTCATGATTCTTCATAATTTATTAACCCCTACAGATATCATTTGTGTCATAATTACCTGTAAGACTGAATATTGGGATCTAGATATAGGAGTATATTCTGAGGTGGGACACGCGATTAAGTTTAAGTGCTTAAGACATTAATATCATATCTCGGATCAGTTGAACTTTGTGTGAAAATTTAAGTGGACCAGTATACTGACAATCTAAGTGAATCGTTTAAAACTTAAAATGAAATGAAGCTTAACGGTGTTGGTGATATGTCTTAGAAACTGATATGATCCTCTTGCACAAACTCACAAAAATATTGTCTGTAAATATTTCATTTCTGCATTTACTTTTGTTCAGAAAAACCAAAAAGATTTTAGTGTGTTTTAGCATAAATTTTTGAAAATTCAAAAAGATTTTCGACAACTGGTGTTGAGAAGCTGATTTTCGAAATTTCAAGTGCTAAACCTGAAGAACAGGTTTGGGAGAGAGTGTGAAAATGTTTTGTATCTACAAGTGGTTTTCAAAGAACAAATCTTTTCATAGAATGTCTGACATAGTTTTTAAATTGTTAAAAGATTTAATCTTTAAAAAGAAACTTATGTGTTGGGTAGAGATGTTTCAGGTAAATTCGTGCCAGGTGACGATACTGAGCTGTAAGAGAGCCAGGTAAAGATCTTGGAATGAATTTTGAAGCTGTGAATTCCAGACTACGATCCCAGCAGATTGAGAGGGGGAGTCAGAAGACACCATGATATTCAACATTTGAGAGAGAGGAGTTTGTTGAAGATAAAGATAGAGAATGAGGATTCTTGCAATGACAAATACTTCAGAGGAAGATCGAAGACTGATAAAGATTGTAGGTTGACAATCGAAGACTCGACACTGAAGACTCCATCAACATCCGAGGGGGAGTTTGTTGGTGCATCCGTCTGTCGACTACGTCTTATATCGAGTCTTGTAGTGAATAGGTTAGAACAGGGCACGATAATCAGGAAACATGTGTTAGACCTGATTTCGCTTATGTGTCATAGATCAGATTTCGTTTATGTGTCAAAGTGATGATTTCGGTTATATGGTAACTATCTGATTTCGCTTATGTGTCATGTATGTAAAAGCGAAATCAGTAAGCCTATAAATAGTGTTGTATGAGCGAAATCATACACATAGTTGTAGGTGTTGTCTTTCGGTGAGCCACGTAGTGCTGCCGAAGTGTTGTCAGAGCTTGTAAACGTTATCAAGATCAATACAACAACAGTTTAAAGTGAATTTTGCTGAAATCGCACCAAAGCATTAGATTCCGCCTCTTGTTTTGGATAGGAATTCTTCTGATCGACTCAATCATGGCCGAATACGATCCTACAAGTGGTGTTGAGAAGCTGATTTTCGAAATTTCAAGTGCTAAACATGAAGAACAGGTTTGGGAGAGAGTGTGAAAATGTTTTGTATCTACAAGTGGTTTTCAAAGAACAAATCTTTTCATAGAATGTCTGACATAGTTTTTAAATTGTTAAAAGATTTAATCTTTAAAAAGAAACTTATGTGTTGGGTAGAGATGTTTCAGGTAAATTCGTGCCAGGTGACGATACTGAGCTGTAAGAGAGCCAGGTAAAGATCTTGGAATGAATTTTGAAGCTGTGAATTCCAGACTACGATCCCAGCAGATTGAGAGGGGGAGTCTGAAGACACCATGATATTCAACATTTGAGAGAGAGGAGTTTGTTGAAGATAAAGATAGAGAATGAGGATTCTTGCAATGACAAATACTTCAGAGGAAGATCGAAGACTGATAAAGATTGTAGGTTGACAATCGAAGACTCGACACTGAAGACTCCGTCAACATCCGAGGGGGAGTTTGTTGGTGCATCCGTCTGTCGATGGAGAATTGAGGCAATTCGATATCAGTTGTCATGTTCTTGTACAGTTTGTTTTAAATTTTATTTAGATGTATTTTTATTTTAGGGGGAGTATATTTTCAGAAAATCCAAAAACATTAGAAAATTTGAAAAAGACAAAAACATGATAAAATGAAAAATGTGTTTTTGTTGCATAAAAGAGGAAATGATAGTACATCAGTGGACTATCACAGCATGCTAAAGAAATGGAAAGTAAAAATGTGATAAACGGTCTCACTGATGATATGCTAGTAGGTTTTTACACATTTAGTAGACTGTGACGAGATATAAACCTAAATTTCAAACTTGCTTATATCGTGGGGAAACATCTCTCGGATATATGGGTAACCCCCGAAATCTTGTTTGAAAGATTCATTTTTCTGATATACTAAGTTTTTATACTCAGTGATGTCTGGGGTATTATTCCGGGACTTCAGCTGAATGGAAGTTCTGACCTAGTCCTCGAATAATACTTTCTGCAATGCTTGAAACATAGCATCACCCTCAGCATATATGATAAAACAATAAAATTGCTTAGCAATGCTGTTGTAAAAAAGATCCTCTAAAGGGGACACACCCAAAAGTTGAGTCATGATCTCTCTGCTGAACGGTAGTTCTGACCTGAGCTCTCATGATTCTTCATAATTTATTAACCCGTACAGATATCATTTGTGTCATAATTACCTGTAAGACTGAATATTGGGATCTGGATACAGGAGTATATTCTGAAGTGTGACACGCGATTAAGTTTAAGTGCTTAAGACATTAATATCATATCTCGGATCAGTTGAACTTTGTGTGAAAATTTAAGTGGACCAGTATACTGACAATCTAAGTGAATTGTTTAAAACTTAAAATGAAATGAAGCTTAACGATGTTGGTGATATGTCTTAGAAACTGATATGATTCTCTTGCACAAACTCACAAAAATATTGTCTGTAAATATTTCATATCTGCATTTACTTTTGTTCAGAAAAACCAAAAAGATTTTAGTGTGTTTTAGCATAATTTTTTTGTAAAATTCAAAAAGATTTTCGACGACTGATATTGAAAAGCTGATTTTCAAAATTCCGAGTGCTAAACATGATGAACAAATGGTTTGGGTGAAAGTATTTGAGGATTGTTGAAATGAAATAAGAAAAAGTTTTGCAATATAAACGTTATTCCTGCAAGTGGTAAATTAGATTTGAAAATCTTATCCACAAATGGTTATCAGAAAATTTATTTTTGGGTAGAGTTTTTGCAGGTTGGCCAGGTTTCGATCCAGAGCAGGATGAAAGCCAAGTAATGATCTTGTGAATTCCAGACTATGATCCCAGCAGATTGAGAGGGGGAGTCTGAAGACACCATGATATTCAACATTTGAGAGAGAGGAGTTTGTTGAAGATAAAGATAGAGAATGAGGATTCTTGCAATGACAAATACTTCTGAGGAAGATCGAAGACTGATAAAGATTGTAGGTTGACAATCGAAGACTCGACACTGAAGACTCCGTCAACATCCGAGGGGGAGTTTGTTGGTGCATCCGTCTGTCGACTACGTCTTATATCGAGTCTTGTAGTGAATAGGTTAGAACAGGGCACGAAAATCAGGAAACATGTGTTAGACCTGATTTCGCTTATGTGTCATTGTTCAGGCTTCGCTAATGTGTCAGTCATGAGGTTTCGCTTATGTGTCAAGTGACAGGTTTCGCTCATGTGTACATGTCTGTATGAGCGAAATCTGTGTCACTATATACAGGTTCTATGAGCGAAATCTTAAGCATAGTTGTAGGTGGTGTCTTCCGGTGAGCCACGTAGTGCTGCCGAAGTGTTGTCAGAGCTTGTAAACGTTATCAAGATCAATACAACAAAAGTTTAAAATGAATCCAGCTGAAATCGTACCAAAGCATTAGTTTCCGCCTCTTGTTTTGGATAGGAATTCTTCTGATCGACTCAATCAGGGCCGAAAACGATCCTACATTAATTTTAGTATTATTAGTCATACCAATATCATTCTATTAAAGCCAATAATACATGTACTCGTGAAAAAAACAATAATACATCATTGTCTCTTAAATCCGTCAAAATAAGATTATATATATATTTTTTTAAAAATTGAATATTACCACATCAAAGTTTGACAAATTTTAAAGGTAATGATTATTATTTTAAACGTGTTTTCAAAAGTACAAGCATTCTAAACAAATTTTAATATATAAAACTTAATTAGGTTAAAACCCTGTGTATTACACGGGTTACATAAATATGATCTATATAATAAATAATAAAAAATATAGTTTTAAAAAATTTCGTATATTGCATATGTTGAATAAAATATAATGTCATATGTTAATAAAAACATTCATCAAGATTTATCATTTAGAAATGAACATTGATTGATGTACTATTTATTTATTATAACATTTTATTTTTTTAATTTTGCATAAATGTAATTTAATAAATAATAAAAATATATATACTTAAAAAACTCGTATGTTGCACGTGTTTAATAACATATAATGTCATATGTTAACACATACAATCATCAAAATTTATCTTTTAAAAATGAACTTTAATGTACTATTTACTTATTATAACATTTTACTTTGTTAAATATGTATTTTTAACTATTTTTTTTTTTGTAAAAAATAATTATTACTATTATTATTTAATATGATCATAATAAAAATAAATGTTTATATTCTTATCTAATTTTTTGTTTATTATTATTATTATTTAATATGATTATAATTAAAACAAATGTTTATCCTTATCTATATATTTATTCTTATCTAATATATTTGTTTAAAATTATTATTTAATATGAGATAAATAGGAAGATAAGGTGAGAAAGCAACATGAAATGACACGTGTCCAAAACAGATTTTCATTTATTAGTATAGAAAGATTAGAGGATTTTTATGTTTCTTTTTTGTCATGAATAGTGACTTTTATGGACTTCAATTATGTTAAGGGTTTGTTCTAGTGAAGAATTAGAAAGTGTGCTTCTTTTAGTTTGGCTGTTAACCTTTTATACCTATGCTTATTTACCGAAAAGAACACCATTTATTCTTTTAAAGTAAACTGCAATTTTACCCCTTGGGGTTTAGATCAATTGGCACTCTGACCCCCTCCATGGAAATAATTGCAATTTTACCCCCCAACGTTGTTGTTATGTCGCACATTTACCCCCTGTTGTCAATTATGTTAACAGATCTGTTAACTTGAAGATGAAATGACTATCTTACCCTTTAATATTACCCCCCAACGTTCTTGTTACGTCGCATAATTATCCCCCACTGGTAAATTACTAAATTGTCATTTCTTATTACCCCCCTATACTTTGTTGTAAGAAACAATATTACCCCCTGCAGTAACCAAAGCCCTTCCCGCCAAAAAAGTTTGACCAACCAAAGTCAACTACACATGGTAATTAACAAGAAATCGGTGCAATGTGTTTGAAATTGCCTTAACAATCTGATTTAAACTTGATAGACACTTGTATTAAAACCTGTTCTATGTTTCTCAAACCTGTTCAAACATTTGTATACTCAAAATCAGTTTAAACACTTCCAACCTGTTCTATGTAACCCTTCACTAGAAAGCCTTCACAAAATTAAAATGGTTAAGCACACTCAATGTATTCAGAAACATTACAATGTTTTGTTGCAACATTCAAAACATGTATGCACACTCAAAATCAGTTTAAACACACTTAATGGTTAAACCTATAAGCATTACAATGGTTAAGTGTCACACCACGATATTTTCACGTATTACCGGTGGGCCCGGTAGGGAGTATCGTGACGTAGTTGATTTCATCATAGTCAATTAATCACAGTTAAATGCACAGCGGAAGTCTAAAATAATATTAAAAACCGAATTGAAAGTATAATAAAATATTACACAACGGTTGTAAGTGGATCCATAGGCGGATCTAAAACAGATAGTGAATCTTTGTTCAACAGACTTTAAGTATTATGAGTTTGCAAGACCCTTTATCTAATACTCAGGAGCTCCCAGCCCATTACGCGTAGTACCTACACTTAATCTTTTTGAAAATACGCCAGTTTACACTAGTAAATACAATTAACTAACTCTTTTGAAAAGTGTTTATAAAAAGTTTGAATGCACAAGGCATAAAATCTTTTATAACTTGGGACAATTATTTAAAAATAATATTGTATACAGTTTTACATGTTTGTTGTCCATTTAGGACCCGGTTAGAAGAGCCGGATAAGATTAATAGACACACTACTTGGTATAATACCCACAAGAAGTTTTCTCACGAGCGGGGTACCGTTTTACATACGCAACTGTCAGGTGTATGCCTACACCCCGTGCTTAAGTCGTGGTCATTTCTAATGAATGAGCAGACGATATCCAGGACATGGTCATTAACCCCCCAAAGGCATTGCATCAAACAAGACAGATTAAAGCGGGTTATCTCAATGATTTTAACCACTAATCGATTAAATATTCGATACCTGACCAAGCGGTATTTTTATAATACCGTATCCCAATCCCGTATAATGGAAAATAAGTTAAAATTATTTACCTGAGCAAAAATATAATTTTATTCTCAGTCGTATATCAATCAGCAAGTACAAGTAACTTTTACTGGGCTCCTAATCTGGAACGAAGGTTTTAATAACCTATTAGATTCCTAACGGGTCTTATTTAAGTCTTAACTTAGACCGGTTAGTTTTAAAGAAAGGTTTACGGTTCAAAACACAAGATTAAGCGAAGACCGGACTAGAATGTGATTCAGACCCAAAAAGTATGAAGACTTGTATGAACTGGGTAAACTAAACACATTTTGGATTTTGGAGTATAAATGATAAGGTTTGACCCGCTTCGGCTAATTTATGCAAACTAGTTACATAAACCGTACCGAACGCGTATATGCATAACGAGTAACCGAATAAGTCAAGAACATGTTCCATAAGTTATTATGCTTAAAATATGTTATGATATCAGTAGGATATCTTCCATTATGCCCAAAATGAATTTAAAACCAATTTATTCCCCGTAGGGGTATTTTGGTCATTTTAAAGTTTATAAAAGAGGTTAAATAGAAATCTGAGGTTCTGGTCTAAAACAATCAGTAAAAATATTTATTTTAATAAGTTACATCAGTAAGATATTATACATATGTGAAATTTATTATTTATGGCCAAACTATGCGCCGCAAGGGCATTTTGGTCATTTCACATATGCTTTAAGGGTCAAATTTGGAAATCTGAGTTCAAGACTTAAAGTTACTATTAAAGTATAAAAATTTATTTTTAAAATCAGTAGGTAATAAGTCTTAGGTGCTAAATATGGTTTTAATCCATACTATGCGCTTATTTCGCATAAAAGTCGGTATTTGACGATATTCAGGTTGTTTAAGGAAGTCTGAGATTTTAATCACTCTCAAGTGTTTAAAACATCTTTAATGTATAAAATCAGTAGAAAAAGGTTTGACATGTAGATGATGTGTAGAACTCATTTTATTAGCGAAAAGGGCATTATCGTCAATTACCGAGCCCATGCAAGAACTCCATGTTATGGTCAGTATAAAATAATAGTGGGCAGAAAGTTTGGTGCCAAAAATTGGGCTTAAATATGATTTATGCCAAAAATGCCATTTAATTAATAAAAAGCTTTAGTTTTACGATATCGTGCATAACTTTCATTCTAGACCAGATTCGGATAACAAATTTTTAGTACATACTTATATTTCAGTAATAAAGATTTTTGTCCACTCACATTTCGAAAAAAAATTATATCAAAAGGGCATAATGGCCAACTTTTAAGCATTTAACGGAAACATGCAATGAACTAGGATTTCTATGGAACCATATTGTATAACCTTAGAGGGTTATACTAACATATAATATGGTCCTAAAGGAACCCTAAGGCATATATAAACTAAGCTAGATCGGGTCAGAACTGAAAGTCAAAGCAAAAGTCAAATTTTGCGACTTTCGGTTGCGAACCGAGCCTAAACTCAGAATTGTCGGGTTGAACATGCCTAGACATGTTCAATTAATATTTACCAAGTTATTAAAGTGATAAAACTAATTTTATTGCTTTTATATCATTAGTTATGAATTTTAATTAAAAACGACTCGTTTGACTTTTATTTTACTTACTTTGACCCGACAATTAACTAAGCAAACGTGATAATTAGGAGGTGCCCTATTGAGGGTTTAATACCTACCTAATTATGATCACGTAGCCATGTTCGTTGCGAACAATGGTTTGACCGATTAAAAGTCAAAGCGTTTATCGTAAACGCTTGACTTTTCGGCTTTTTAAGCCAATTAAAATTAACTAGCCACAAGAGGATACTTACAAAGGGTCCAATGGACTGAATAGAGGTTCCAAAATGTTTAGGATCCCCTTTAGAATTGAGATATAGCAGATTTGAATGAATTTTGCAAAGAAATGAATAAAGGGAACCATCTATTTGTAGTATTTAGATAGTTTGTGCATGCTTGACATGTGTTAGAGTGTCACTAAGATCTTTACAAGTGTCTTGACAGCTATTATAACCAGGATACCAGCCCAATGTTTGCTAGAAATGGTTTTAATGAGAGTGGGGAATCAAGAAATGAAAACCAGCAACAAATGAAAACATGCTGCAGCTGCTGTACATGGTTCGCGGCCCGCGTAGGCAGCCCAAGTGGGCTACGCGACCCTCCTAGACATCCAGCCCAGCTCAAAGTTTGTCTGTTGTGCTGTTTTGGTCCCGGTTATGTTTTCAAATGATTTAAACAATCCAAATGACATATCTGGTCCCTTGAACTTTTATATCAGGTTCATTTATGTTCAACAACAACTTATGAAGGTCTGTCAAGGACAACCCCTTCACATTTCACTATCTCATAAACTTTCATATTTGGCATTTTGGCACGAAAGTTTCTAAAATCACATAATAATTTAATACAAGGTTCAAAACCTCTCACGGTTAATCCTAGGCATCCCGGGAGCTCGACCGGGCATTGCAAAGGTCTCAATTCTTTTAAAAGACCACCCCAAAGTGTAGTTTTGCGCATTGACGCCTTTAAACCCTTAATTCGCAAATTCGCGCGCATCATCGCGAAACGGCATAGAATTCTTACGTAGCCCATTATTTAATACTCTGAGGGTATGAACGAACATTGCGGAGTTTCTGGTTCATTCAAAAGGCCTCTCTAAGGCGTAGTTTCGCTAGTCGTTGCTTTTAGTCCCTTAATCGCACAAAGTAGCGCGTAATACCGTTTAACGATATCTAAGCCTTTCGTGGACCATATTAAGTATTCCCAAGCATGTGCTTAAATATTACAACGTTCCCGTTTTCTTAAATGGTCACCCAATGGCGTATATTTAAAAGTTGACGCTTTTGGTCCCTCTAATGCGTAAACTTGCGCATATCATTTTTAATAGCATCAAAGCCTTATCTAATCCACATTAGGCATTCTCGAGAGTATTATTAAACATAACAATGCTTCAGGTTCGTAAAAAGGTCATTCAGAGGTATTATTAAACATATTGACGCTTTTAGTCCCTCTAACTTGCAAAGTTGCGCGTAACTTCACTTATAGGTATAAAAGCCCTTAATGGCCAATATTTGGCATTCCCGAGAGTATAATCAAACATCATGAAGCTCCCAGTTTGTTAAAAGGTCACTCAGAGGTAAGAATTGTCATGTTGACAAATTTAACCCTTCGTCGCGCAAATTTTCAATTAATTACGCAAACGGCTACTCTCGATCAACAAGTGGCTCATTTGTGAATATGATTACCGTGTAATGTTATTCAGAGGCTTATATTAAGCATTTTAACATTTCCAGTCCTTCTATAATCAAAGTTTTTGATTTTTCACAAAATTAGTCCCTCAAATTCGACGTTTGACTTTATTAGGGTTTAGTACACGTGTCGATACATCATTGGACGTGATTTTACGAGGTGTTACATCCTCACCCCCTTAAAAGAAATTTCGACCTTGAGATTTTCTAAAAAGATAGAAGTTCTTTTGTTACAAAGTGAATACGACTCTCGTATATATTCGGGACCCCAGCGGTATCCTGTTTAACCCTTACAATAGGTATATGCTCTCTTTTAGAGCTTTTAATCCTGTCGATCCTTAATCGATACTGATTTCTCAACAACCCATAAGTTTTTATTACCCTGCACGTCATAATGCTATCGACTTAACGGTTAGACATATCCTTAAATCACTAGTGTAGAGCACATTGTGATTTCCATCAAGCTTCTTAGGTAAGTTTCAGCTTGCCGGCTACCGATCTTGACATACTCGGTTTTTCTTGAATGGTCCAATATATATCCAGAGCTTAACTAGCCCTTTAAATTAAAATTCAGCACACTCTTCTAGGTGATACTTTCAGTTAAATCTTATTCCTTATTAAGGACTTAAGAGGTTTGCGACTTTCATCGATCATTGATTTTTCTGCCGATTACTAGCAGCTTCCAGACGATCATAAATTTATATGATCTTATTCGTCGTTTCCAGGGTAATCTTCAGATCCTGTTGATTGGACTTACCAAAGTCCTGTCCATCAAACAGACGTTTGTCATTCCGTCTATACAAGGTCCCTAAAGGAGCAGCCTTGGTACTTATATAACAACCATTAGTTATAGGAGAGCTTATTTAAGGTAAGATAGTCGTTCCAACTACTACTTAAACCAATCTCAAAGAATAGCTAACCTCGCAGTTAGTCGAACAAATCGACGATCCTGGGCAGCTGATGGCGATTATTAATTGTTGCCTAACTAGGGTTGCGGTGATCATTTCATAATGAACAGTCTTCCTTAATTAATAATACCGGAGTTCTCAGAATGACGAGCTAGGCTTTATGAACCTTTTTCTTAAAACTCCCTTGATTGGGGTTTCAATCCTTTCATTATTGTCGGTACTAACTGATATAGAGCTTTTACAATAAATACAACCCTAAGCGAGATGTTAATCTTAACTCTTCTTGTCTCCCAAGAGGTAAACAGGGTAGTTCTACTAAGAGGACAATCGAGATTCACAGAGATGACAGAAATATTCTGAATCTCAGGCTTCAGTTCACCTATCGATACTCGTGTCAGATAAATGACACATTTACTTTACGAATGCATGGATGCCTTAAGTAGTGACACCTACTTGGACATTTCTTTACTGGACATCTTCTTTGAATACCATTAGCTGACTTTAGTACAATATGATCATTGGGATATCTGAGTGGTTCCGTGCATTAAACCTCCATACTGATCAGGCATGGAAGCAATCTACGGAACACACTAATATACACCAATCCTCATATGGCGCCTTCATCAATACAGTTTGGCATTCGCAGTTGATAGAAATCAATGAGATAACAAAATAAAATAACATATATTATCGCACTCTGTCTGGAGAAAGAGTATTCTGGATTTTATGAATGAAGATTTCCGACAAAAATAGAAGAATTGATTCCTATGATTTTCGTCGGTAAATTTTACCTTATACTCAATATATGTAGTTCTTATGGGAAAATTCTAAGATTTTGCTAAGCTTATGATCTATGAAAGACTTAGTAGCACCTGAATTAAAACAAAATTCTTAGCAATTGATTCACAATAAGGGATGTACCTGGTGTCATTTTTTATATGAACTGCTTGGACATCATTAAAGGATGTTAAAATATAATCATCGTATCAGATGATATTAGTCATGATCGCACTAACCATATAGACTATTATGCTTGGACATAGTCCAATATCTTTAGATAGGGGGTCAAAGGCCACAACTGTCGTTGTCTTATTGGATAACAAGTTTAGCCCGTAGGCACTTCATCACTAACGGATGTTTATATTTTGATCATCATATTGATGATACTTGCCATGATCTAATTCGATCATTTAGGCTTTAAGGCTTGGACATAGTCCAAATACCTTGACGGCTGCTGTGGTCTCTCAAGTCACACTGCCAAAAGTGTTAACATGTTCTCAGATGTTAACAAGGATTAATTTGTCTTAATGGTTACACAATATTACCATGATCGCATTGATCATATAAGTTTGGAGGCTTGAACATAGTTCACCACCTCTGGATAGAAGGGGTATCTCCCTTAACTATCATAGTAGAATGAATAATTATCCTTAACAACCTAAAGTTTTGGCCAATTAATGTGGACTTGCCACTTGGCAGGGGTAAACCATTAAGAAGATCTTTTAAAAATATTTAGCAGATCGATAAAGTTCGAATAAAATTGATACTTGTTTGATAAAGGACGAAATGAGTACCTATATAAAATTTTCAAATCTTCCCATAAATTATTAAGAAATCTACAATAGTGCTTTAATCAGGACTTTTAGTATCATATTTGTCCACAGAGGACTTAAAAGGAAATTACAAGTCCGTATGGGGACTATTTAAAATAGTATAAGTTCTGTATGGGGACTATTAAAATATTATAAATCCGTATAGGAACTATATCGAAACAACTTGCCTACGAAGGGTTTATGATGAAATGTCATGTCCGCTAAGGGACTATGGTGAAATCTCATGTCCTCAAGGGACTATTTCGAAATAGTATATCCCCAGAGGGATTTTAAATAAATAACTTGTCCGTAAAGGGACTATATTGATACAGCGTGCGTACTAAAGGGCTTTGCTGAACAGATACCCTCACAGGGACTCAAATCAAAATATATATTCATTAGGGAATTATAATAAATCAACGTCCGCACAGGGACTATATAGAAAAGATAGGTCCTATTAAGGACTTTGAAGCGATACAAGTTCACGTGGGAACTGAAAGGAACATATTAGTCCATATGGGAATTGGAAAGAAAATATAAGTCCTTATGGGGACTATAAGTTATATTAACATTGGGATTATAGCGTAATAATATGTCCTTGAAAGGACTATTATGAATTATTATATTCGAAAGGGGACGTTGATGACATAACATGTCTACAAAAGATTTTTAATGAAATAATAAGTTTACAAAAAGATTCTTATTTGAAATATCACGTCCATGTAAGGACTATATAGCAAATGCCCATACAGGGTCTTAAGTCAAAATGTATGTCCACACAGGGACTTATTTAAATAGTGTATTTACAAAGGGATTTTTAACAAAATCACTTGTCCATGAAAGGACTATATTGAAATAGCATGCCCACGGAGGGACTTTATTGGATTACAAGGTCCATAAAGGGACTATATGGAAATATAATGTCCATGAAAGGACTATTTGGAAATATCAAGTCCACGAAGGGACTATATAGAATTATGACGTCCACTAAGGGATTTTATTGTAATATAATGTCCACGAAGGGACTATTATAACATACTTATATACAAAGTTTTATCAGGAGACGTAGATCCATAAGGATTATGATAAAATAATATGTCCACAAAGGACTTTAGTAATCAAATGCCCATACAGGGGCTTAAAGGTAAATAATTTAATTGTGATGAAAGAAAAGTTTCTAAGGGTTTCCTTGCTTTATTCTGATTGTTTCTTCTTCTTTATTTATCGTGCGCAGCAGCGACTCTGAAGATTTTAGTGAATAAAGTAATATTTTAAATTAGGATCCATTGCAGAAGTAGAATCCAAGGATTCAATGATTAAAGAAATGACATGGATTACAGATTAGGTTTTGACTGGTATAGTCTGAGTCTGAAATTCCAAAACTCGGAGGTAAGAAATAGGGACTAATATCATCCACATGTATCATCTCCAATGTGGGAGCCTCAGGGACCTTCTGGTATGGACTCCGTAGTCTGGATAAGGGTTTAAACAAGTCTGATTTTGGGAATAGGTCCATAAAGGTCTTTCCTTCAACTGGTTGCACACTTATCCTAGCTGTGGTACGAAGTTCGGCATTTCTAGGCTTCGGATGTGGAGAATTTCCATTACGGCTTCCTTGCCTAGCGACATATTCAAAATATATAAAATCAAAAACAATATTTTACTGAATAGGGATGAGAGTATTCATATGTTAAGTCTAGACTCAGAAGGTCTAAGGAATGTGCTACTGTGTCATTTGAGATTAAACACTAAAGGCTAGTGTTTAATTCACTCAAACGTTGGCTCTGATACCAACCTGTCACACTTCGATATTTCCACGTATTACCGGTGGGCCCGGTAGGGAGTATCGTGATGTAGTTAATATCATCATAGTCAATTAATTACAGTTAAATGCACAACGGAAGTCTAAAATAATATTACAAACCGAATTGAAAGTATAATAAAATATTACACAACGGTTGTAAGTGGATCCACAGGCGGATCTAAAACAGATAGTGAATCTTTGTTCAACAGACTTTAAGTATTACGAGTTTGCAAGACCCTTTATCTAATACTCAGGAGCTTCCAGCCCATTACGCGTAGTACATACACTTAATCTTTTTGAAAATACGCCAGTTTACACTGGTAAATACAATTAACTGACTCTTTTGAAAAGTGTTTATAAAATTGGTTTGAATGCACAAGGCATAAAATCTTTTATAACTTGGGACAATTATTTAAAAATAATCTTGTATACAGTTTTAGATTTTTGTCGTCCATTTAGGACCCGGTTAGAAGAGCTGGATAAGATTAATAGACACACCACTTGGTATAATACCCACAAGAAGTTTCCTCACGAGTAGGGTACCGTTTTACATACGCAACTGTCAGGTGTATGCCTACACCTCGTGCTTAAGTTGTGGCAATTTCTAATGAATGAGCCGAGGATATCCAGGACATGGTGACTAACCCCCCAAAGGCATTGCATCAAACAAGACAGATTAAAATGGGTTATCTCAATGATTTTAACCACTAATCGATTAAATATTCGATACCCGACCAAGCGGTATTTTTATAATACCATATCCCAAGCCCGTATAACGGAAAATAAGTTAAAATTATTTACCTGAGCAAAAATATAATTTTATTCTCAGTCGTATATCAATCAGCAAGTACAAGTAACTTTTACTGGGCTCCTAATCTGGAACGAAGGTTTTAATAACCTATTAGATTCATAACGGGTCTTATTTAAGTCTTAACTTAGACCGGTTAGTTTTAAAGAAAGGTTTACGGTTCAAAACGCAAGATTAAGAAGACCGGATTAGAATGTGATTCAGACCCAACAAGTATGAAGACTTGTATGAACTGGGTAAACTAAACACATTCTGGATTTTGGAGTATAAATGACAATGTTTGACCCGCTTCGGCTAATTTATGCAAACTAGTTACATAAATCGTATCGAACACATATATGCATAACGGGTAACCGAATAAGTCAAGAACATGTTCCATAAGTTATTATGCTTAAAATATGTTATGATATCAGTAGTATATCTTTCATTATGCCCAAAATGAATTTAAAACCAATTTATGCCCCTTAGGGGTATTTTGGTCATTTTAAAGTTTATAAAAGAGGTTAAATAGAAATCTGAGTTTCTGGTCTAAAACAATCAGTAAAAATATTTATTTTAATAAGTCACATCAGTAAGATATCAGTAAAAATATTAAGGCTCAAACGAATAAAAAACAGTTTTGAAAAACCCTAAACCTACGATGCTAAATTTTACTTTGTTATAGAGTTTATTTTTTTAATTATATCTATTTGAAACATTTATGGACTTTAATTGTGTTAGGTTTTTCTTTTTAATGAAAAAAGAGAAAGTACGTTTCTTTTAATTTCATGCTATTAACCTTTTATACCTATGTTTATATAATGAAAAGAGCATAGTATATTCTTTTGTGTTCAATTTTGTATAATACGACATGATCACACTAACATTAGCTAAGTTGACATGTAAATTAGTTAATTGTGACAAAATATTGGCTCTAAACTAAAGAAAAATATTTTTAAAACCCTCAATTTTCATAGTTGAATATAAGTTTTTATATATATATTTTTTTATAAATGGACTATTTTAGTGTATTAAAACTATCATTTACTTACATGTAGATTTTGCTTGCTAAGTTTTTTTTTTTTTTTTTTGAAAACTATATTGTTTTAATGTACTGTGTTTTAATTATTTCTTAATATTAAAGATCATAGTTAGATATTGCGCGTGCTATTTTGATATAATAAAACATGAACACAATAACATTAGCTAAGTTAGCATGTATCGTAGACGATTACGACAAAAGAGGAAGTAAAACGACACTTATAAAAGATTTTAAGCATAACTAAATAGAAAACGATGTGAGAAAACCTAAACCTACAATGGTAAATTTTACTTTGTTATAGATTTTTTTTTAATTACATCTATATAAAACAGTTTTTTGACTTAAATTTGGTTTCTTAATGAAAAGTAATGTTTCTTTTAATCTCATGCTATTAACCTTTTATACCTATGTTTATATATTGAAGAGAACATAGTTTATTCTTTTGTGTTTAATTTTGTATAACACAACATGATCGCAATAACATCAGTTAAGTTGGCATCTATCTTAGTTAATTGTGACAATATAGATTTTTTTTAATTACATCTATATAAAACAGTTTTTTGACTTAAATTTGGTTTCTTAATGAAAAGTATTTTAATCTCATGCTATTAACCTTTTATACCTATGTTTATATATTGAAGAGAACATAGTTTATTCTTTTGTGTTTAATTTTGTATAACACAACATGATCGCAATAACATCAGTTAAGTTGGCATCTATCTTAGTTAATTGTGACAAGATATCGGTTACAATCGCTTATGGAAAAAATGTTGGCTCTAAACTAAAGAAAATAAAGCTTAAAACCCTACACCTTCCTAGTTGTATATAATATTTTAATAGATTTTTTATATATGGACTATTTTCGTTTATTAAAACTATCATTTACTTATATGTAGATTTTGCTAACTGGTAAATGAGTAAATTTTTTTGAAAAATATATAGTTTTAATGTATTTTGTTTTATTTCTTGATATTAAAAGATCATAGTTAAATATTGTCTGTGCTATTTTGATATAACAAGTCATGAACATACTAGCATTAGCTAAGTTAGCATGTATATCTTAGGTGATTAAGGCAAATTAGAAAGTAAAACGACACCTACAAAATATGTTAGGCTCCAACGAATAAATAAACGGTGTTGAAAAAGCTAAATATATGGTGGTAAATTTTACTTTATTAAAGAGTTTATTTTTTAATTACATGTATATAAAACATTTATTGATTAAAATTATGTTAGTTGCTTATTTTTAGTGAAAAATGAGATAGTATGTTTCTTTTAATTCCATGCAATTAACCTTTTATTCATATGTTTATATATCAAAGAAACATATTTTATTTATTTTTGTTTATTTTTTTATAATACGATATGAACGCACTAACATCAACTAAGTTGGTATCTATCTTAATTAGTCGTGACAAGATATTGGCCAGTAATACGATACTTATGAAAAAAAATGTTAACTCTAAGCTAAAGAAAAAGATTTTGAAAACCCTAAACCTTCATAGTTATAGATTTTTTTATATATGGGATATTTTAGTGTATTAAACTATTATTCACTTATCTGTAGATTTTGCTAACCGATGACTGTGTAAGTTTTTTGGAAAATTATATAGTTTTAATGTAATATGTTTTGTTTCTCGATATTGAAAGATCATAGTTAATTATTGTGTGTGCTATTTTTATATAACAAGCCATGAATAGACTAGCGTTAGCTAAGTTAGCATGTATCTTAGACGATTATGGCAAAATAGGAAGTAAAATGACACTTACAAAGATGTTAGGCTCAAACGAATAAAAAACAGTTTTGAAAAACCCTAAACCTACGAAGCTAAATTTTACTTTGTTATAGAGTTTATTTTTTTAATTATATCTATATAAAACATTTATGGACTTTAATTGTGTTAGGTTTTTGTTTTTAATGTAAAAAGAGAAAGTATGTTTCTTTTAATTTCATGCTATTAACCTTTTATACCTATGTTTATATAATGAAAAGAGCATAGTTTATTCTTTTGTGCTTAATTTTGTATAATACGACATGATCACACTAACATTAGCTAAGTTGGAATGTAAATTAGTTAATTGTGACAAAATATTGGTTAGTCGCTTATGAAAAAAAATGTTGGCTCTAAACTAAAGAAAAATATTTTTAAAACCCAAAACTTTCATAGTTGAATATAAGTTTTTATATTTTTTTTTTTATAAATGGACTATTTTAGTGTATTAAAACTATCATTTACTTACACGTAGATTTTGCTTGATAAGTTTTTTTTTTTTTTTTTGAAAATTATATTGTTTTAATGTACTGTGTTTTAATTATTTCTTAATATTAAAGATCATAGTTAGATATTGCGCGTGCTATTTTGATATAATAAAACATGAACACAATAACATTAGCTAAGTTAGCATGTATCGTAGACGATTACGACAAAAGAGGAAGTAAAACGACACTAATAAAAGATTTTAAGCATAATGTAGGTTCCTCGGAGGTTGAGGTTAAACCTTATCCTTGTTAAGTTTAACACACTAGCAAGTGCGGAATCGAAGCTAGAATGCAAACCGGTAGTTTATATGAGAACACAAGCTACAAAGAGAAAGGTAGACACACAAGATATCAAAGTTTTCTCTTGTATTTCAGTGGACACAGTTACAGCCCTTGACCAAACTGAAAATACGCTCTCTACAAGACTAAGTTCACTCACTTCTCACACACACTTTCTGTCTTTTCTGTCTCTCAATGAAGTGAACACATTACATGGGTATATGTACCCGTCACAGCTCGTCTGGTCGAAGGATCAGATAGACTGATCGAAAGATCATCTATCGACCTGAAACCTATCGAAGGATCCACAATTACCTCGAAGGATGACATCCTTCGAGGTCCATCTATATCCATCGAAGGTTTATCCTTCGAGCTCATCGAAGGATCTAAACAATCCTTCGATGATTCATCCTTCGACACAAACATATTACATACTATGTGCTAACTGTTTGGCCAAGTCAAACCAGGAGGATGGTTGACTTGGTCAAACTTACATCGAACACACATAATAACAAACCTAAGACGTAACTCAGACTAACACAAGACATCGTTTTGTATCATGACAAATTACAGACAAAGTACAGACACAAGTGCACCAACAAACTCCCCCTTGGCTGTAGCTTTGTCTCGATCTTCGTGTCTTCAAGTCTCTGACGTCCTTTCAACCGAGTCGAAACCAAGTCGAACTGAGCTGAGTCGAACCGAGCCGAGTCGTGTCCACAAAATATGTATCAACAAACTCCCCCTTGGACACTACTCGTGAGGTTCAACTTCCATGTCTTCCACGTCGGAGGATCTTCAACGTCTTCACGCGTCGTAAGTAGAAAGTGTATCAACAAACTCCCCTTTTCATTTAGGTAGTGTGACAATAAACTCCCCCTTAGATTGAACTCTCCATTGAGTCATGCTCGTGAATCTTTTGACTTGTCAATTCTTCAGATCCTTGTGGTGTTGATGAAGGGTCAGCGGCAACTCGATCATTTTATCCTTTGAGTGCCTCCACTTCGTGTCTTCATTCCAAAGCTTGTCATCGAACATGTTCTCCTCGCCTTTAGCATCTGCACATGCAAGAAAGCTAAACGCATAATGAGAACAACCGCTTGGAATATAGTTAAACATTTAAACAAACGACACATATGAGATCAAATCTCAATCAAACACCGACCGACAACAGTTTGAAAGTTTAGAAAATGATCAGTTTTAGACTTTTAACTTTCAAAACTTGTTAACTTCGACAGTTTATGAAGATGCAATTGTTTTCCGGCTTACGATCAGGATTTTTGGTAGGATAGACTCGAGTTCCAACATCGGTCAATCAAAAATAAACTAGAAGCAAAATCTTTTTGGAATTTTTCATTTTTCAAATGTAAAGACGGAAAGCAATAAATAAATATATACAAGATGCATAAACTGAAAACAGTAAATAAATATCTACAGACATTCTTTTTGCGAGTTTCGAGGGTAAGAGAATCATATCAGTGTACGGTCATGCCAAAACGCTCTTTTTGTTCAATTAGTTAACATTAAGATAAGCATCCTATGACAATTATCGGTATTGTTGTCCACTTAAGCTCAACTTATCATTTGTAATCATGGCAAGGGGATACGTTAAGGTATGATTTATACTTACCAACCGGTGTTCATCCACATCACGACACATTCCCGTATCAAGGTATGCACGAGAGTTCATCTTACCGGTGAGTATACCGATTATCATCTGTTTGACCGTATATGATGTGAGATACTCACTTATTTTGATTTGAAAACAAGCCCTATGTGATAGAATCACTTATTGAAGAGGAACTTGATTTTCAGATGCATGAGGGCACAGGAGCAAGTCCGTGAACAGGTCAGTACTTTCGTACAGCAGAGAGACGAACTTGACTCCCGCAAAGAATCTGTGATATATTATCACTTATTTTGTTTGGACATGTGATTGTTGATCACTTATTGAGGTCGAATGCAATATGTACACGTATGTATGGTATCATGGAAGATCTAGACTTGCGTCCCCGTTATTTTTGGTAAAAGATACAACCATGATACCCAGATGATAAGCAGCATAAAGACCGAATATCTTAGAACCTCGGCAATCTCTCAAACGAAATTTCGGTACTAAGACCATATGCCAATGAATGGTTCCCACCTGGTCTTCAGTCGATTTAAGGTTTATATCACCCTGCACACTTTAAAATGATTGTGAGCCTACCGATACATCTTATATAGAGCTGCTTATCGCTTTTTCATTTAAGGTTTAAAGAGGTTTAGACAGACCACTGATGTACTATCATTTTCTCTTTTGCTCGCCAGGAAACTCATTTTTGCTTTTCTATTGTTTTTGTGCTTTTGAAATTTTTCGATGTTTTTGGATTTTCAAATTTGGATTTACTCCCCCTAAAATCAACAAACTAAGATAAAATTTAAAAACACAAAGGTATTTTAAAAAAAAAATGATTTTCCGATGTTGGTTAACTCATGTTTTACCTCAATGCCGTTTACCAAAATTAAATTTTAATCAGAAAAGATTTCTTGAATTTTGGAAAAATGAGTTGGCACGTCGGTAAGCGGTGCGGACCATGACAACATTGTCTGGCCAAAGAGTGCTGTACGAGAGAATAGCAATTTATAAAGTAGCTTAAATAACGACAAGTAAAGGAGAGATTAGAAACTTAAAACCGTATCCTGCAACTGCTTCGTGCATTGCAAGGAATCTGAGTGCTCTCCCAAACTGGATATCCACCCGGTGTGGACTTCAAAGTCGATTCTTTGTAGCTACTGAGAAGTCTCTTGACAGCAACAAGATCATAAACCTTTGGGTCCGGCTGGTCTTCCATATTGCACCAGCGAAGGTCTTTATCTTTCTCTTGAGAAGTAGTGTGCGGTTGTTCAACCCATGCCAAGACATCCGCACACATGGTTGGTTTGTTCAACAAACACATTTTCTTCAATCACACCACGAAGAAATGTACACTGCACGTTCATCTTGTTGATTTTGAACATCAGACGTGCTGCAGGTGCGTACATTTTGATTGAATCTATCCTGGGGACCCGATCAAAGCCTTGAACAATCAAACTTTGGAATGATTTTCAATTTGTCGAAGTTTTTCAATCTCTTTCAACAGACACTTCTGTTTTCTTTTTCATTTTTCTCTCCATCAAAGGCAACAATTTCTTCTGTCGCCTATCTTGTGCAAGGACGCTCCACTATCAACAATCTTACGACTATCGAAAGTTCCTCCTGGAATATCCTACACACTCACTCAGAGATTAGTTGGAGAGGGGGACCCAAGCCTTTGTGGACTTGGGTCGTCCTT
Organism: Helianthus tuberosus; assembly: GCA_030545235.1. Taxonomy (NCBI): domain Eukaryota; kingdom Viridiplantae; phylum Streptophyta; class Magnoliopsida; order Asterales; family Asteraceae; genus Helianthus; species Helianthus tuberosus. The sequence goes on from CM060389.1 coordinate 132,769,521, forward strand.
GATCATCAAGGAAAGTGATTTCAATCACTTGATGATTAGGAAAAAGAACCTGTGGTGCTCCCCCTGATTGAGTTACCTGCTTTTGCTTCCAAGCTGTTTGTCCTTTACCAGTATTTGAATTTATTGTTTTAGCATTTACTGGTTTTACAGTTTCAGATTTTGCTTGTACAGGTTTTTCTTATTTGACCTCTGATTTTAAGGCCTTTTCAATTACCTTTTGATTCTTTTGCTTTAACTTCTTTTCCCTTTCTTTCAAGACACGTGGGTCTTGTTTCGGGGAAACTGATCGTTTTCGGTAATCGATTTCTTGGGGAGCACTCATTGTTGACTTCAGCTTTTGCACGTGTGGGCAATATCTTACAATATGCCCAGTTGTCCCACATTCAAAGCATGTTCTCCGCTCTACAAACTTCGGAGAAACACGTTGATGACCAGACGGAGAACCAGACCATGAACTTTGTGATCTAGACGTGCTTGGACCTAAATCACATCCGTTGGTGTGTTGGGTGTAATTATTCTGATCATTTCGTTTTAAAATTCTAACTTGTTTTACAAAATCAACGTTAGATTTATCCTGAAATGTTTCTAGTTTGTCTGAACCTGTGGATCCAACAAAGTTCATTTTCGGTTCTCGTTTCTTAACAGGAGCTCTTTTGTTTTGCACCTTTTGTTGTTGAACCTTAGGTTGCTCAACCTTTGATTGTTGAATTTTAGGTTATGCAGCCTTAGGTTGAGTAGCCTTAGACTGTTCAACTTTAGGTTGTTGAACCTTTGGTTGTTCAGTCTTAGACTGCTGAACTTTAGGTGCTTGAACATTCTTGTTCTGAGCCTTCTTTCCCTGTACCTTACCCTTTCCGGAGTTGACTTGTTGTTTTCGCTCAATTGGTAGTTTTTGGTTTCCGTATTGCTTTCTAATTTGTTCACACGGAATTGGATCACATTGAGTGACGGTAACTTTGCCACTTTTGTTCCCCAAAAACTTATCAGTGCATCCTTCAAAAATTTGCTCAATTAAATCTTGATTTACATTTTTAATTGGAAAATCTTTGTTAGAGTAGATTTTGTTATCTCCTTTGAGCGTGTACAACAAGTTATTCCCTTCACAGCTAGATACAAGGGACTCCATTGCCTTTGACATTTCAGTCTTACTCGGTTTCACTGGTGGATCACACAGGATGTGATTCTCGATTGGAATATCTGTTGTAACCGAGTTAGACTGTTGTTTCACAATTTCTTCAGATTCATCATCCGAAAAATCAGATTCATCATCCGAAAAATCAGCATCCTCAACAATGGGAGGACTCTGTTCCTTAACACACGATGAATCTGTCACATTCTCAGATTCTGATTGACCCGAGGATGATGTACCAGTTGTGAACCCGAGGCCTGCTGCAAAGTCATCTAGACCGAGTGGCACAGTAGGTTCAAAACGGGGCATATCCTCGTCATCAGGCAGTTTGGATTAATTGTGATTCATTGGGGGAGGACATGATTTGAATCCCATACATTTTTTATCCCCCTTTTTCTTTTGAACGTCAATGATGTGATCCAATACATAGCGGGAATTGGAATAGCTTTCCAGTTTCTGCTTAATTGTCTCACATTCACATCGAGCTGTTGCCAACTCTACCATTTGCTTTTCAATTGTGTCAATAAGATTATTGTTAGCATGTTGTTTTCGTAAAACAGCCTTTTGTAATTCTGAAACATCATGTTTTAATGACGCAATTGTTGCTTTAAATTCCTTTTCATTTCTGGTTAAAAACAAGTTAGCTTCAGTTGCTTTAGAAAGATCTACAATCAATTCTTGATTGTGTTTGTATGTGATTTCAAACTGACTTTCCTTTTCAGCATATTTTAAACACTTTGCACATTCAATAGGAACAGAAATAGAGTCAGAATTAGTATCACATACCTGAGAAGTTTGACCTTCTACGTGAGCCATAAAGGCTGTATGAAAAGAAAAAGATCCATCTTCAGAGAAGAAACGAGCAAGCTTCTCGGAAGTTCCAGCAGATTTCTGGCAAAGAATAGATCTCCTCTTGCATAATGCTTCAGCTTAAGCCAAAAGCTCATCAACTTCCAAGTCTAAAGCATCACTTGATAAATCACCAGCATCAAGTGATTCCCCATCCATGCTCCCACTATAACCCGAACTATCTTCATCTTCTGAAGATTCACCAGCAGACACGGGTTCTACTACCTTCTCAATCACTTTAGCATAACATGCTGTTCCACCATTTCCTCTTTCTCCAAGCTGAAGGTTCCAATTGCAGATTTCATCAGCTTGAACAACCAATCCTCTGTGGGGATTAGTGTTTGTGGATCCAGATGCATTTCCTCCAACGGAAACTATTGATCTGTCAGAATTGTTGTTCGGTTGCTGTTGTGGCTGTCCTTGATTCCTGAAGGGATTCTGATTTCCTTGCTTAGGTGGCTTCTGACACTCCCGCTTGAAGTGACCCTTTTCACCACAATTGAAGCAAGTGACAGCATTCTTATCAAAACCATACTTGGTGTTGTTGTTGCTATTCAAGTTGGTTCTCCCCGTCCTTTCCATAAACTCCTTTGCTCTTCGAATTGCACTAGCAAGAGCCCATTTGATATCCATCATTTCAAACTCTTCTCTATCTACTTGCTGATAATCTTCATTGGTTAGATTGATATTCCCAATCTGACCTGCAACCAATCCACAATAAGCACTAACCAAGGTGTTCAACATCTCCATATGCTCCTTGGCTACTTCGACACTGACTTTGGAAAAGTTGGAAGTGTCTAATCTGACTGTGTTCGGATTGGAAGTGGCTTGAAAGTTTGAAGAGCTTCCATAAAACCCTTGCTGTTGCGGTTGTTGCTGCTGAGCTCTGCTTGGGTCTAAGAAAGGCGGTGGTGTGAATTGCTGAGCTGTCGGTTGCACATCCTGTTGTAGAGAAGAAGAATCTGGTCTTGAAAACATCGTGTATGCTGAAGGATCAAACTGATTTGTTGTGGAAGGCCCGGTGTTTGAGATGAAGGCTGTTTGAAGCTTCGCATGTTGAGAGATTGGTTTTTCTCCACTGATACCTCCTGCAATCCCAAAGTACATCTCTGGATTTTGAGGAGTTAGTGTTCTTTTTGCCTTAAGCTTTTCTTCTACATCCTTGTTCTCCAATTTTTGAATTAACTCATAAACGGTGATTGTGTCTAGAACACCATTTTCTTTGAGAATTTCAAGATAACTGCTCCACTTTGCTGGTAAGCTATCAGCGAATCTCTTCACCATTTCTTGTGGAGTGGCAGTGACTCTAAAAGCAAACATCTCGCTCAACAAGTGATGGAACCTTGTAGATAACTCTGCCAAAGTCTCATTCTCCATACACGTGAAACCTTCAAACTCTTTCTTCAGTAATTCTTGCTTGATCTTTCTAGATTGAGCATTTCCTTCACATCGTAACGTGAGCATATCCCACAAGCTTTTAGTAGTCGTGCAGTAAACAAACTGATGGTAAATGTCTCTGTGAAGAGCTTGTGTGAGAATCATGAATGCTTTCTTTTCTAACTCAAATTTCTTCTTATCATCTTCAGACATAGTGCTGTAAGTTTGTGGATTAGATCCTGCAACTTCCAAATCATTGTCAAATGCGGTGAAGAAGCACATCCATAGATCTTGACCTTGCCCCTGAACATAAGTTCTCAGCCTTTCTTTCCACCATCCCCAATCATTGATGTGATTTAGCTTTGGCGGTTTTGTGCTTGTACCAGTTTCACTGTCGTTCTGCATCATAGCTTGAATGCTGCTGCTTTGATTTGTGACCAATGCCCATTGATTTGCAGTTATCATTGCAGCTTGAGGTGGGGCAATAGCCTGCATTCATGCAGTTTTGTTGAAATCTGACGTAGATTGCGTAGCTGATGATTGTGGAGTCAAAGTTGTTTGAGTCCACGCAGTTGGATCCCACTGACCGTTTGTTCCCATTTTGTAAAGAAAATTAATATATTAAGTGAAAATTGATTTAAAATTTGAAAACAAGTTTTTCCTTTTTAAAAAAAATTAATTTTCACAAACTATCTTAATATCTCGAATGATAACAACCAGTCGAAGGATCCTTGATCGAAAGACCTGAAAAACACAAACTTGTTAAACTTAAACAGACTAGGATCGAAGGAACAGAACTTGTTCGAAGGATCAACAGTGTTCGAAAGATCACTGTTGAGTTTCGAACAATGATTTCGAAAGACTCTCCAATCGAAGGATCCTTGTCTTTCGAATAAGACCTGTAGATCGACAGATATATCCTTCGAAAAGATTCCTTGGATCGAAGGATAAGTCACAGACTTCGAAGGATGTTCGAAGGATGATTATCTATCGAACCTCCTTTGATCGAAAGATGATCTTTCGACTTCGAAGGATATCCTTCGATCTGCACTGACACAGTTGACAAAAGTTGACAGGTTGGTGAAAAGGTGATTGGTTGGTAAGAACTTTCGGCAGAAGGTATGTTCAGACCATACTTTCTGCCAACCCAGATTTGACCAATAAAATATTGCCTAAAAAGAAGTTTCTTATCCAGAAACCGGTCACCGGAGTAAGCCGGAATTTGGCCGGAAATGACTAAACTTTTTTTAAAAACAAGGTTTTAAATTACCCAACCCGACCTTTAACACACCCGGTTAGTTTAGAACACGTTTTTACGTCAAGAAATGCGAGAAAAACACTAAAAACGGGTGCTAAACCAAGTGAGTTTTTGTCCAAACACTCCAAAGTCTTGTATAAACTCGGTTTTTAACAAGGAAAAGAGCCACGGCTCTGATACCACTTGTAGGTCCCTCGTAGGTTGAGGTTAAGGGGCTGTTTGGCAACATCTGAATCAATAAGTGCTGAATGAATAAGAGGTCTGAATGGGTAAGAGGCTCTGAACCAGTAAGTGCTGAACTAGTAAAGTGCTGTTTGGTTGCACATCTGAATGACTGTGTATAATGACATTTTTACCCCTTCTAATTAAAAAAACCATTTTACTATTTAATGAAACCGAAGCTTTATCGAATACGCATATAATCTAATATCCATATACAGGCAGCCATAGATGAACATATAAACCACACAATTACACCTAATTGTCACAAACCTAACAAAAACAACATCATTCTGCAACTATTTCCACTAACCGCATCCTAATAAACCTAAATAGATCACTTACAAACAATCCTGAACTACAATTGCCACATGCAGTGATTAGAAGAATAGAACAATGAACTAACCGATTTAGAAGCTTTATCAGAAACAGAGCACGTGATGTTCGTCCATCGGAGTGTCACCGGATGAACTTTATCGGAAACTGAAGCTTCAGAATCCGAAATTTCTCCGTCGTTTTCTTCCTCTTCGGTTTCGGTTTCCGGTAAGTACGCAGGGCCGGGGCCGGAGAAAAAGCGGAGGAGTAACGCCGCCGCGACGGCGGCGAGAATCTGACCTACACCACCACCTTTGCCGGAGATTCTCACCATTTTTGCGTGAATTTTTTTGCCGCAACTAAAGGCGGCAGGAGGCGGGAGGTGGTGAGGAGAGGGAGGAGGAGGGCGGCGGGAGGCGTTCGATGGTGAGGAGAGGGGTGGAGGCGAAGGTCTGATGAGAGGTGAAAGGTGTTCGGTGGTGAGGAGAGGGGTAGGGTTTCTTGGCTGATAGAGGTGAAAGGGGGCAATGGTCTTTTTTTTCATTCAGCAAGTGATGAAAGCTGAATGATTCAGCACTGAATCATTAAGAGCTTTGCCATTAAGAGGCACAACCAAACACATACACCTCTGTCCGAATAAGAGGTTCACCTCTTAATGAATCATTAAGAGGGTTGCCAAACAGCCCCTAAACCTTATCCTTGTTAAGTTTAACACACTAGCAAGTGCGGAATCCAAGCTAGAATGCAAACCGGTAGTTTATATGAGAACACAAGCTACAAAGAGAAAGGTAGACACATAAGATATCAAAGTTTTCTCTTGTATTTCAGTGGACACGGTTACAGCCCTTGACCAAACTGAAAATACGCTCTCTACAAGACTAAGTTCACTCACTTCTCACACACACTTTCTGTCTCTCAATGAAGTGAACACATTACATGGGTATATATACCCGTCACAGCTCGTCTGGTCGAAGGATCAGATAGACTGATCGAAAGATCATCTATCGACCTGAAACCTATCGAAGGATCCACATATACCTCGAAGGATGATATCCTTCGAGGTCCATCTATATCCATCGAAGGTTTATCCTTCGAGCTCATCGAAGGATCTAAACAATCCTTCGATGATTCATCCTTCGACACAAACATATTACATACTATGTGCTAACTGTTTGGCCAAGTCAAACCAGGAGGATGGTTGACTTGGTCAAACTTACATCGAACACACATAATAACAAACCTAAGACGTAACTCAGACTAACACAAGACATCGTTTTGTATCATGACAAATTACAGACAAAGTACAGACACAAGTGCACCAACACATAACTAAATAGAAAACGATGTGAGAAAACCTAAACCAACAATGGTAAATTTTACTTTGTTATAGTTTTTTTTTTATTTACATCTATATAAAACAGTTTTTTTACTTAAATTTGGTTTCTTAATGAAAAGTAATGTTTCTTTTAATCTCATGCTATTAACCTTTTATACCTATGTTTATATATTGAAGAGAACATAGTTTATTCTTTTGTGTTTAATTTTGTATAACACAACATGATCGCAATAACATCAGTTAAGTTGGCATCTATCTCATTTAATTGTGACAAGATATCGGTTACAATCGCTTATGGAAAAAATGTTGGCTCTAAACTAAAGAAAATAAAGCTTAAAACCCTACACATTCCTAGTTGTATATAATATTTTAATAGATTTTTTATATATGGACTATTTTCGTTTATTAAAACTATCATTCACTTATATGTAGATTTTGCTAACCGGTAAATGAGTAATTTTTTTTGAAAAATATATAGTTTTAATGTATTTTTTTTTATTTCTTGATATTAAAAAGTCATAGTTAAATATTGTCTGTGCTATTTTGATATAACAAGCCATGAACATACTAGCATTAGCTAAGTTAGCATGTATATCTTAGTTGATTAAGGCAAATTAGAAAGTAAAACGACACCTACAAAATATGTTAGGCTCCAACGAATAAATAAACGGTGTTGAAAAAGCTAAATATATAGTGGTAAATTTTACTTTATTAAAGAGTTTATTTTTTAATTACATCTATATAAAACATTTATTGATTAAAATTATGTTAGCGGCTTATTTTTAGTGAAAAATGAGATAGTATGTTTCTTTTAATTCTATGCAATTAACCTTTTATACATATGTTTATATATCAAAGAAACATATTTTATTTATTTTTGTTTATTTTTATATAATATGATATGAACGCACTAACATCAACTAAGTTGGTATCTATCTTAGTTAGTTGTGACAAGATATTGGCCAGTGATACGATACTTATGAAAAAAATGTTGACTCTAAGCTAAAGAAAAAGATTTTGAAAATCCTAAACCTTCATAGTTATAGATTTTTTTATATATCGAATATTTTAGTGTATTAAACTATTATTTACTTATCTGTAAATTTTGCTAACTGATGACTGTGTAAGTTTTTTGGAAAATTATATAGTTTTAATGTAATATGTTTTGTTTCTCGATATTGAAAGATCATAGTTAATTATTGTGTGTGCTATTTTTATATAACAAGCCATGAACAGACTAGCGTTAGCTAAGTTAGCATGTATCTTAGACGATTATGGCAAAACAGGAAGTAAAATGACATTTACAAAGATGTTAGGCTCAAACGAATAAAAAACAGTTTTGAAAAACCCTAAACCTACGATGCTAAATTTTACTTTTTTATAGAGTTTATTTTTTTAATTATATCTATATAAAACATTTATGGACTTTAATTGTGTTAGTTTTTTGTTTTTAATGTAAAAAGAGAAAGTATGTTTCTTTTAATTTCATGCTATTAACCTTTTATACCTATGTTTATATAATGAAAAGAGCATAGTTTATTCTTTTGTGTTTAATTTTGTATAATACGACATTATCACACTAACATTAGCTAAGTTGGCATGTAAATTAGTTAATTGTGACAAAATATTGGTTAGTCGCTTATGAACAAAAATGTTGGCTCTAAACTAAAGAAAAATATTTTTAAAACCCAAAACTTCCATAGTTGAATATAAGTTTATATATTTTTTTTTTATAAATGGACTATTTTTTACTTACATGTAGATTTTGCTTGATAAGTTTTTTTTTTGAAAATTATATTGTTTTAATGTACTGTGTTTTAATTATTTCTTAATATTAAAGATCATAGTTAGATATTGCGCGTGCTATTTTGATATAATAAAACATGAACACAATAACATTAGCTAAGTTAGCATGTATCGTAGACGATTACGACAAAAGAGAAAGTAAAACGACACTTATAAAAGATTTTAAGCTTAAATAAATAGAAAACGATGTGAGAAAACCTAAACCTACAATGGTAAATTTTACTTTGTTATAGATTTTTTTTAATTAGATCTATATAAAACATTTTTTTGACTTAAATTAGTATTCTTAATGAAAAGTAATGTTTCTTTTAATTTCATGCTATTAACCTTTTATACCTATGTTTATATATTGAAGAGAACATAGTTTATTCTTTTGTGTTTAATTTTGTATAACACAACATGTTCGCAATAACATCAGCTAAGTTGGCATGTATCTTAGTTAATTGTGACAAGATATCGGTTACAATCGTTTACGGAAAAAATGTTGGCTCTAAACTAAAGAAAATAAAGCTTAAAACCCTAAACCTTCCTAGTTGTATATAATTTTTTAATAGATTTTTTATATATGGACTATTTTCGTGTATTAAAACTATCATTTACTTATATGTAGATTTTGCTAACTGATAAATGAGTAATTTTTTTTTTGAAAAATATATAGTTTTAATGTATTGTGTTTTATTTCTTGATATTAAAAGATCATAGTTAAATATTGTCTGTGCTATTTTGATATAACAAGACATGAAAATACTAGCATTAGCTAAGTTAGCATGTATATCTTAGGTGATTAAGGCAAATTAGAAAGAAAAACGACACCTACAAAATATGTTAGGCCCCAACGAATAGATAAACGGTGTTGAAAAAGCTAAATATATGACGGTAAATTTTACTTTATTAAAGAGTTTATTTTTAAATTACATCTATATAAAACTTTTATTGATTTAAATTATGTTAGTGGCTTATTTTTAGTGAAAAATGAGATAGTATGTTTCTTTTAATTCCATGCAATTAACCTTTTATACATATGTTTATATATCAAAGAAACATATTTTATTTATTTTTGTTTTATTTTATATAATACAACATGAACGCACTAACATCAACTAAGTTGGTATGTGTCTTAGTTAGTTGTGACAAGATGTACTGGCCAGTCATACAATACTTATGAAAAAAAAAATGTTGAATCTAAGCTAAAGAAAAAATTTTGAAAACCCTAAACCTTCATAGTTATTGATTTTTTTATATATGGAATATTATATTTTAGTGTATTAAACTATTATTTACTTATCTGTAGATTTTTGGTAACCGATGAATGTGTAAGATTTTTCGAAAATTATATAGTTTTAATGTAATATGTTTTGTTTCTCGATATTGAAAGATCATAGTTAATTATTGTGTGTGCTATTTTTATATAACACGCCATGAACAGACTAGCGTTAGCTAAGTTAGCATGTATCTTAGATGATTATAGCAAAATAGGAAGTAAAATGACACTTACAAAGATGTTAACCGCACCATCACACACCATCATCTGTATCAAACTCCACCCACCTTCTCTTCTTAAATCAAACTCCACCTATCACAAACTCCACCTTTTCAGATTCCACAATCAAACTCCACAATCAAAACACCTCTTGACCTAAACACCTCGATGTAAATATATGATTATTTTAGTTTCTCTTGACCTAAACACCTCCGTTTGAAAATCGAACATCAGCTCCGGAATACTCCGCCGATCGTCTCCGGAATACTCCGCCGTCTCCGATCATCTGTGTCAAACTCCACCCACCTTCTCTTCTCAAATTGAACATCTACACAAGTTTTTACATAAAATCTTTGCGATTTCTTCATATCTGTTTCTGTTGACCGTGTTGTAAACCCTGTAGTTACCTCTACGGGATGAGATCTGCTTCTATACCATGAAGGAACCAGCGGCAATTTACCTGACACCTTAACTGTAGTGTTGTTAAAAGATGATGCTGCTATCGAAGCTCACCGTCGGTCCCATACCAATCGTCACACCCTGTAAAAATCAACAACAATGTTGACCACTAAGATTTCTAACCAGTTGATGTTGACCACTGAGTTTATCTTTCTGTTTCAACACCACGAAATCTGAAAAGGTGTTTTGATTGTGGAGTTTGGACTTCGATGGGGGAGTTTGATTTGAGTAGAGAAGAGAAGGAGGGTGGAGTTTGACACAAATGATGGGGTTAAGTGATAGGTGGGTGGTGGTATTGTTTTAATTAAATTCTATTTATTTTAAATGGGGTTGAGAGAGAATTTACCATTTTACCCTCATGTGCATTGCATATGACAATTTTTAACTGATATTTCTAACAAGGTTTGGCCTAAAGGACAAAACGTGCAAGATTTTGAAAGGTTAAGGACACCGCCTGTAAACTTGTGGCCAAAAGGACAGCTCTTGCAATTTGATGTAAACATAAGGACAAAACTTGTAATATACTCTAATTTTTTAATAGATTGTTTATATATGGACTTTTTTCGTGTATTAAAACTATCATTTATTTATATGTAGATTTTGCTAACTGAAAAATGAGTAATTTTTTTTTGAAAAATATATAGTTTTAATGTGTTGTGTTTTATTTCTTGATATTAAAAGATCATAGTTAAATATTGTGTGTGCTATTTTAATATAACAAAACATGAACACACTAGCATTAGCTAAGTTGGCATGTATGTTAGACAATTATAACACTATAGGAAGTAAAACAACACTTACAAAATGTGTAGGTCCCTCGAAGGATGAGGTCAAACCTTAACGTTGTTATGTCTAACACACTAGCAAGTGCGGAATCCAAGCTAGCATGCAAACCGGGAGTTTATACGAGAACAAGCACAAACACAACACACAATCTTCACCGATTAACACCACTTGTATTAATACGTATGAAAGGTTCGGTTACAGCACAAGGTTTACAAATGTATTCTGTAAACTCTCTCTCTCGTGTGTGTTCTCTCCGTTTTCTGTCTCACTCTTGTCTATCTTTCAAGCTCTTTAGTGTCTTTCTTCTAAATGAAGTGAACACATTACATGGGTATTTATACCCGTCACAGCTAGTCTGGTCGAAGGATCAGATAGACTGATCGAAAGATCATCTATCGACCTGAAACACATCGAAGGATCACATATACCTCGAAGGATGATATCCTTCGAGATATCCATCGAAGATTTATGTTTCGAGTTCATCGAAGGATATAAACAATCCTTCGATGACACATCCTTCGACCCAGACATATTTCAACCAAAGTCTAACTGTTTGGCCAAGTCAAACCAGGAGGATGGTTGACTTAGTCAAACTTACAGGACTAACAAAGACATCGTTTTGTATCATGACAAAATACAGACAAAGTACAGACACAAGTGCACCAACAAACTCCCCCTTGGCTGTAGCTTTGTCTTGTAGGTCTTTGTCTCGATCTTTGTCTCAATCTTTGTCTCGATCTTTGTGTCTTCAAGTCTTCAATGTCGGAGGATCTTTAAAGTCTTCACGTCTTGAAAGCAGAAAGTGTACCAACAAACTCCCCGTTTCATGTAGGAAGTGTGTTGACAAACTCCCCCTTAACATAAGCTCCCCCTTGAGTTATGCTCGTGAAATACTTGTTCTTTATGAATTGAGATCCTTGTGGTGTTGATGATGGTCAGCGGCAACTCGATCATCTTCATCACTTGAGTGCCTTCACGTCGTGTCTTCATTCCGAAGCTTGTCATCGACCATGTTCTCCTTGCCTTTAGAATCTGCACATGCAAGAAATCTAAACGCGTAATGAGAACAACTGTCTGGAATATCGTAAGTAAACGACACACATGTGACCAATGTTCAATCAAACACCGTCCGACAGTTTGAAAGTTTTAACAAATTTATCAATTTTAGTTTTTCACTTTCAAAACTTGCAAATTTCGACCGTTTATGAAGATTTAGTCAATTCGGTTTTCGTTCAGATTTCAGGTAACGAAGACTCGAGCTCCAACATCGTACGATCGAAAATAAAATAGAAATAAAATCTTTTTGGCTTTTAGAAAGTTTATATTAAAACACACCTAAAATCTTTTTGGAATTTTGAATATTTTAAATGTAAAGACTGAAAGCAGTAAATAAGTATATACAAAGATGCAGAAACTGAAAGCATTAAATAAATATATACAGACATTCTTTTTGCGAGTTTCGAGGGTAAGAGAATCATATCAGTGTACGGTCATACCCAAAACGCTCTTGTTGTTCTTTTAGTTAACATTAAGATAAGCATCCTATAACAATTATCGGTATTGTTGTCCACATAAGCTCAACTTATCAGATGTAATCATGGCGAGGGGATACGTTAAGGTATGATTTATACTTACCGACCGGTGTTCATCCACATCACGACACATTCACGTATCAAGGTATGCACGAGGGTTCATCTTACCGGTGAGTATACCGATTATCATCTGTTTGACCGTATATGATGTGAGATTCTCACTTATTTTGATTGAAAACAAGCCCTATGTGATAGAATCACTTATTGATGAGGAACTTGATTTTCGATGCATGAGGGCACAGGAGCAAGTCCGTGAACAGGTCAGTACTTTCGTACAGCAGAGAGACGAACTTGACTCCCGGAGAAATGTGATATTATATCACTTATTTTGAGGGACATGTGATTGTTGATCACTTATTGAGGTCGAATGCAGTATGTACACGAATGTATAGTATCATGGAAGAACTAGACTTTGTCTTTTATAGAAACAACCATGATACCCAGATGATAAGCAGCATAAAGACCGAATATCTCTGAACCTCGGCAATCTCTCAAACGAAATTTCGGTACTAAGACCATATGCCAATGAATGGTTCCCACCTGGTCTTCAGTCGATTTAAGTTTATATCACCCTGCACACTTTAAAATGATTGTGAGCCTACCGATACATCTTATATAGAGCTGCTTATCGTTTTTCATTTAAGGTTTACAGAGGTTTAGACAGACCACTGATGTACTATCATTTTCTCTTTTGCTCGCCAGGAAACTCATTTTTGTTTTTCTATTGTTTTTGTGTTTTTGAAATTTTTCGAGGTTTTTGGATTTTTCAAATTTTTGGATTTACTCCCCCTAAAATCAATAAACTAAGACAAATTTAAAACACAAAGGTATTTACAAAAATGATTTTCCGATGTTGGTGTTACTCTTGCTTGACCTTAATGCCGTTTACCAATAATAAATAGTCAAATCTTGATTTGTCAAATGCTTTGGTAAAAAGGTCGGCACGTTGGTCATCGGTGTGGACGTAAGCAACATCGATTAGCCTTTTCTCAAAGCAATCACGTATGAAGTGATACTTAATGTCGATGTGCTTAGTCTTTGAATGCTGCACAGGATTTTTAGTGATCTGTAAGGCAGCAGAATTATCAACGTAAATAGGAGTAGTTAGGAATTCAAAACCATAGTCGCGCATTTGTTGTTGGATCCATAGGACTTGGGAGCAACAACTTGAGGCAGCAATGTATTCAGCTTCGCATGTTGATGTAGCGACGCATGTCTGCTTCTTGCACTGCCATGTGACTAGGCGATTTCCCAAAAACTGACATCCAGCCGTTGTGGATTTGCCGTCGATCTTGCATCCGCCAAAATCAGAATCACTGAATGCGATCAAGTCAAAGTTATTATCCCTAGGGTACCATAGACCGGTGTCAGGGTAACCCTTCAAATAACGAAAAATCCTTTTTACAGCTGCAAGATGTGAGGCCTTCGGGTTGACTTGATATCTGGCAAGCAGGCACGTTGGGTACATTATATCTGGTCTTGATGCTGTGAGGTACATAAGAGATCCGATCATCGCGCAGTAGTATGAGGGGCTAACAGCTTCACCCTTCAAGTCTGGAGTAATTCCGTGATTTTGCGGCAATGGGGTACCGATGGGCGTTGCATCAGACATCTGGAACCGGCTCAAGATGTCACCAACATATTTAGTCTGATGGATGAATATCCCAGACTCAGTTTGTTGTACTTGTAGGCCCAAAAAGAAGGTCATTTCCCCCATAGCACTCATCTCGAATTTATCCTGCATAATGCGCTCGAAATTCCTACACAAAACATCATTAGTAGAACCAAATATAATATCATCAACGTATACCTGTACCAGTAGAAGATCTCCATCTTGTTCTTTGACGAAAAGAGTACAATCGATAAGACCTCTGCGAAATCCATTCTCCAGCAGATAATTAGATAAGGTTGCATACCAAGCTCGAGGTGCTTGATGAAGACCATAGAGAGCTTTGTTGAGCAACCAAACCCGATCGGGATGGATAGGATCTTCAAAACCTGGAGGCTGTTCGACGTACACCTCTTCTTCCACCACACCATGTAAGAATGCACTTTTCACGTCCATCTGGTATACCTTGAAACCTTTGAATGAGGCATAAGCCAGAAAGATCCGAATTGCTTCTAGACGTGCAACAGGTGCATACACTTCGTTGTAGTCGATCCCTTCTATCTGACGAAAACCTTGAACGACTAGCCTTGCTTTGTTTCGAATAACGATTCCACGGTCATCCTTTTTGCATTTAAACACCCAACGGGTACCAATCTTCTTGTAACCAGCAGGTTTCTCTACGAGTTTCCAGACACCAAGCTTCTGGAATTGTTGCAGTTCTTCCTGCATTGCTTCAACCCATGAGTTATCTTTCAAAGCTTCTTTCCAAGTTCTTGGCTCTTCCTGTGAGACATAACACGCGAAAGACCAATCATTTTGTTGACCAGATTCTCTAATCGTCGCATACAAGCCTGCATTGTTGTTGTTCCGCAACATGTTTCTTGTTTGAACGCCACTTTGTACATTTCCGATGATGTTTTGTTGAGGGTGGGTATTGTGAATCCTTGTCTCTGGATTATCTTGAACTGGAATATTTGTACCCAGATTGTTGAGATTAAGATCAACAACCAATTCAATGCCCGGAATTGACGAAGAGGATGATGCAGTAGCTTCAGCTGTTCTAGGGACGACAACTGGAGGTGTACCCTCTGAAGTACCATGAACTGCTGTTATTGGAGCTTCTTGATCTGCATCGAGAAATTCATCATCCTCTGAAGATTCGTTCAAATCGGTAGCATCGTGAAAATCCTCATTGTCGAGAGCATTATTGTTCACTGAAGATGGTTCTTGATTGACAATAATTGGACGAACCAACGGTGAATCTGTTGCATTGTCACTCTCGAAAAACATCCTTGCCGCAGCATTTTCTTCAACGGCTTCAACATTGATCGAATTGAAAAAGTCATCGTACTCAAACATCCAAGGCTGACCAGGATTTTTGACTGGTAAAGTGTGCCTTTGTACTCTGACTTCAGACCATTCCTCGACCCTTTTAGTCTCTAGATTCCAGACTCTTAAGTTTGGGGTGGAATACCCAAGAAAGTATCCTTCAATTGCTTTAGCCCCAAACTTTCCATTAGGATCGATAATTGTGCACGGAGCTCCAAACGGTTCAAGGTATGACAAATCTGGTTTCCGTTTGTTAATAAGCTCAAAGCAGGTCTTGTTGTGCCTTTTGACTGTAAGGACTCGGTTCAACGTATAACATGCAGAGGCCACAGCTTCAGTCCAGAATGGAATCGGCAATTGTGACTCTACCAACATTGTCCTAGCAGTCTCGATCAATGTACGGTTCTTACGTTCAGCGACGCCATTCAGTTGAGGAGTATAAGCTGCACTAAATTCGTGAAGAATACCTTTTGAAGTGCAAAACTCCGCCATGGCATGATTTTTGAATTCAGTACCATTGTCGCTACGTATCCGCCTAACCTTCAACTTATATAGATTCTCAATCTGAATGATCAAGTTTTTGATAATACCGAAGGTTTCACTCTTATGTGCCATGAACGCCACCCAAGAAAATCTTGAATAATCATCAGTTATCACGAGGAAATATTGATCATTCCTGATACTTTTGTGCTTGACAGGACCGAACAAATCCATGTGCAAACGTTCGAGCGGAACGGCCACCGTGTTGATTTTCTTTGTAGGGTGTCGCTTCTTCGTTTGTTTTCCTTTCTGGCACGAGACACAGATGTCTTGAAGATGAAAGTTTTTAAGAGGAACACCATTCACTAATTCATTTGACACCAAATGATTCATTTTGCGTAAGTGAATGTGACCCATTCGTCTGTGCCAAGAGATTGAGTCTTTTTCTGTGGCTTTGGAAACGAAACAAGTTGCTTGTGCAGACGTTGTGATAGCTTGGCTCATATCAAGGACATACAGATCATTTATCCTTGGAGCCGACAAGAGAATCCATTCTTTCGGAATTTTGAAGCCGGGTTTCAGCACGTAACATCCATTTGCATCAAAGTGTACTGAGAACTGCTTATCACAAATTTGAGAAACACTAAGAAGATTGTGATCAAGTTGTTGGACGAAGTTGATCTTATCAAAGCTAACAACCCCGTTGGAAATCATTCCTTCACCCGTAATATATCCGCCCTTATCTCCAGCAAAAGCAACATAACCTCCTCTAATAGATTTAATGTCGTAGAGAAGCTTCATGTCGCCTGTCATGTGCCTGGATGCCCCACTATCAACAATCCAATGACTACTGATAGTTCCTCCTGGAACACCCTGCACATGAACTCACATAATTAGTTGGAGATGGGGACCCAAGCCATTGTGGTCTTGGGTCTTCCATTTTCATCAACAACAATAACTTCTATTCTTTGATGATTCGAAAATTGTGATGGTCCCCCTGAATTTGTGGTCAATTTAGGTTTCCATGTCTGTTGAGTTTTACCAGTTTGATTGTTTAACAACTTAACTTCGTGATTGTTTGAAGTTTTTGAAAATTTTGAGTTTTCTGGTTTAACTGAAACAGATTGTTTTTGAACCATATCAGTTTTAAGTGCCTTTTCAATCACCTTGACTTGTTGGTGTTTCTGTTTCTTTTCCCTTTCTCTTACAAGTCGGGGATCTTGTTTTACAGAAACAGATCGCTTTTGGTGATTGCGTTCACGGGGATCATCTTCTTTGGCTTTTAATTTATGAAGATACGGACAATTTCGAATTATATGACCAATTGTCCCACATTCAAAACATGATCTTCGTTCAACAAACCCCGAAGTATCATGTGATCGTCTTGCCGATGATGAACTTTGTGATCCCGAGGTACTAGGTTTTGAACTGTTTGGTTCATTCCTTTTCATCACTGTTGCTTTCTTGACAAAATCTAAGTTAGATTGGTTTTCAAACTTTTCAATTTTGTCCGTTCCCTTAGATTTCACAAAGTTCACATTCTTTTTCTTCTTTTGATTTGGCTTCTTTTGACCTTGAGCCGGTAATTTTCCTTTTGGTTTGGCATGATTTTGCTGTTTTTGCACTGTTGGTAATTTCTGATTTCCATATTGTTTTCGAACTTCGGCCTTAGGGATAGGAGGGCACTGTGTTACAGTAACATGTGATCCTGTCTTTCCCAAAAACTTATTTGTCGAATTTTCAAAGACTTTACTGATTAAAGATTGATTAACATTTTTAATAGGAAAATCTTTGTCTGAATAAATTTTATCATCATCAACAAGAGTGTACAGCAAATCCACACTCTCCGACTCTTTTGCAGACACGGGCTCGATTGCAACAGTCTTAGCGGGTTTTGCAGGAGGATCACACAGAATATGATTCTCAAGAGGTATGTCCTCTTCTTTTATCACTGCATCAGACTTTGCTGAATCAGTATCATCAGATTCATCATCAGAAGAATCAGAATCCTCACTGAATATCACAACTGGAGGAACCTGATTCGGTTCAGCAGTTACAAACGTATCTGCTGACACATCTGAATCAGATGATACTTCTTTCTTGTATCCGAGTCCTGCTGCAAATTCATTAACATCTAGAGGAACAGATGGTTCAAAGAAAGTTCTGTCCTCCTCGTCAGGCATGGCATCATAGTTGTGTCTCACAGGTGGTGGACATTTCTTGTATCCAATGCATGTGACATCCCGTTTCTCTTTCTGTACGTCAATGATGTGATCCAACACATAGCTAGAGCTCAAATAACTGTCTAGCTTAAGTTGGATCGCCTCACTTTCAGTTTTCACACAAGCCATTTCCTTTTGCATTACCTCAAGACGAGTTATATACAAATTAATGTCAGTTTGTTTTCTTGAAACCATTTTAGTTAACTCGGTTTTATCTTTCTTTAATTTTTCAATTACCGATTTAAACTCCTTTTCATGGTTTTCATAAAACATGTTGGCTTCTGTGCACTTAGAAAGATCCACGGTTAATTTCTGATTGTGGATAAATGTCACATCATATTTCTCTTGCAAAGCCTCGTGTTTGCTTTGCAATTCACACCACTTATCATTCAATGAAACATGTTTGTCTTGCAAGTCAAACAAACTAGTTTGTAAAGCATCATGTTTGCCTTGCAACTCAGACATGTTTGCCTCTAAATCAGCACATTTAACACGCAAACTATCACAGTTATCACAGCTAACAGAAGTGGGTTCATCGACACATACCTGACTTGATGAACTGTCGACATTAGCCATAAAGGCTGAATGGAGAGAAGACGAAGAATAAGCAGCTTGATCCACCAAAATAGATCTTCTATCAGTTCCTGCTGCAGCTTCCTCCAAAAGCTCATCAATATTTGCATCAACTGACGCACTTGATGTGTCATCCACATGATCATTGCCTGAAGTGGAGGATTCTTCATCTGAGCTTCCACTATAACCAGAACTGTCTTCATCTTCAGAAGATTCATCACCATTGGTGGAAGATTCTCCACCACTGGCGTGCTTTAAATCCTTAACCACTTCAGCAAAACATGCTGTTCCATCTGGAGCATCACCGCTCAGCTGAATTGACCAATCACAACCTTCATCTACTTGAACCACAAGTGCCTGGTTGGCATTAGATGGTCCTGCTTGACTCTGGTTGTTGACAGGCACCAATGTGCGCTCATTGTTCCTTACTTGGTTCTGATTTGCCCTGTTGCCTTGACCTCTGAAAGGATTTTGGTTTCCATGTTGAGATGGTCTCGTACATTCACGTTTGAAATGACCACGTTCACCACAATTGAAGCACTTAACAGCCTGCTTATCAAACCCATACTTGGTGTCTTTCTTGCTTTCCAAGCTGGTTCTGCCCGTTCTTTCCATGAAATCCTTTGCTCGCCTAACAGCACTGGCAAAGGCCCATTTGATGTCCATCATCTCCATCTCCTCTTTATCAATCTGCTGATAGTCTTCTTGAGTCAGATTAATGTTGCCAATCTGACCTTCCACTAATCCACAGTATGCGCTCACCAACGTGTTTAGCAGCTCCATGTGTTCCTTGGCTACTTTCCACACTGACTTTAGAAAAGCTTGAGGTGTCGAGCCGTACTGTATTTGGCTTTGATTGTTGACCAGCAGATGATGTGCTTCCATAACACGCTTGCTGTTGAGGAGGAAGTGGATTCCCATACATGTCTGTTGGTCCGGTAGATCGAACAGGTAATGGATTTCCGAACATATCTGTTGGTTCGGTAGATCGAACAGGTAATGGATTTCCGAACATATCAGTTGCTCTAATAGTTCGTTGGCTTTGCTGTTGTGGTGCTGGTTGAGAAACTGGTTCAAGCGGATTTCCATACATGTCTGTTGTTCTGATAAATCGTTGGCTTTGCTGTTGTGGTACTTGTTGAGGAACTGGTTCAAGCGGATTTCCATACATGTCTGTTTTTGGAGGGACTGGAACTTGGACAGTATTGCCATACATGTCAGTGCTAGTCACAAACGCTGTTTGAATTGGAGCATGTGAAGAAGGTTTTGTAGAAGTGTTAGAAGTTCCATAATACATTTCAGGATTTTGTGGCACTGGAACTCTTTTTGCCTTGAGAGTTTCTTCCTGATTCTTGTTTTCCAGGATTTGAACAAAGTCATTGAAGCTTGTTGTAGCTAAAGTGCCATTGTACTTCATGATTTCCAAGAAAGTATTCCATTGAGGTGGCAACGCATCTGCAAACTTTTTCACAATCTCTGCTGAAGGTGTAACGACCTCAAAATTTGCCAATTCAGTCAGCAAATGATTAAATCGACTTGTCAAATCTCCTAAAGATTCATTCTCCATACAAGTAAAACCATCAAACTCTTTCTTCAGCAGGTCTTTTCTCAATTGACGTGTCGCTTCATTTCCTACGCCCCTTGTCTTCAATGCATCCCACAACCTCTTCGTTGTCTTGTAACTGACAAATTGATGATAAATATCTTTACTTAACGCCTGAGTAAGAATGGCATATGCCTTCTTTTCCAAATCATAGACCTTCTTCTGATCTTCCGTAAGATCTGCAAACGTAGCAGCAGATGATGCAGCAACCTCTATTGTTTGATCGAAATCTGTGATGAACCGCAACCACAATTCTGTATTTTGTCCAAGGACGTATGTATGAAATCTGTCAATCCATCCTGGATATTCATATAAGTGCATCAACTTTGGAGGCCTATTCAAACTTCCCGTTTCACTCTCGCTTAACAAAATGCTTTGAACACTTGGAGTTTGATTTGATACGAAAGCCCATTGACCGGTAGATATAGCATTAGCTTGCGAAGATGAATCCGGAGTCGGAGTACCAAAATACATATCTGTATTTACCAGTCTACCCCATCTTGGATTCATTTTTGATCAAGAAAAATAATACCTGAAAATCACAAAATTGTTAAACATAAACAGACTAAGGATCGAAGGATCAATACTTGTTCGAAGGATCAACAGTGTTCGAAAGATCACTGTTGAATTTCGAACAATTGATTTCGAAAGATTCTCCAAACGAAGGATCCTTATCTTTCGAAAAAGAACTGTAGACCGAAAGATGAATGCTTCGAAAAGATTCCTTGAATCGAAGGATAAGTCACAGACTTCGAAGGATGCTCGAAAGATGATAATCTGTCGAACTTCCTTTGATCGAAAGATGATCTTTCGACTTCGAAGGATATCCTTCGATCTCCACTGACACAGTTGACAAACGAAGTGACAGGTTGGTGAAAAGTTGATGGGTTGGTAGAAACTTTCGGCAGAAGGCAGAAGGTATGGTCAGACCATACTTTCTGCATGCAAACCAGATTTTGAACAATAAAATATAACGAAAATGGAAGGTTCTTATCCAGAAACCGGTCACCGGAGTAAGCCGGAGTTTGGCCGGAAATTACCAAACATCTTAAAAACAGATTTCTAAGTTACCCAAACCTTCCTTTAACACACCCGATAAGTTTAGAACACGTTTTTATGTCAAGAAATGCGAGAAAAACACAGAAAACGGTTGCTAAACCAAGAGAGTTTTTGTCCAAAACACTCCAAAGTCTAGTATAAACCCGGTTTTTAACAAGGAAAAGAGCCACGGCTCTGATACCACTTGTAGGTCCCTCGGAGGATGAGGTCAAACCTTAACCTTGTTATGTCTAACACACTAGCAAGTGCGGAATCCAAGCTAGCATGCAAACCGGGAGTTTATACGAGAACAAGCACAAACACAACACACAATCTTCACCGATTAACACCACTTGTATTAATACGTATGAAAGGTTCGGTTACAGCACAAGGTTTACAAATGTATTCTGTAAACTCTCTCTCTCGTGTGTGTTCTCTCCGTTTTCTGTCTCACTCTTGTCTATCTTTCAAGTTCTTTAGTGTCTTTCTTCTAAATGAAGTGAACACATTACATGGGTATTTATACCCGTCACAGCTAGTCTGGTCGAAGGATCAGATAGACTGATCGAAAGATCATCTATCGACCTGAAACACATCGAAGGATCACATATACCTCGAAGGATGATATCCTTCGAGATATCCTTCGAGCTCATCCATCGAAGATTTATGTTTCGAGTTCATCGAAGGATATAAACAATCCTTCGATGACACATCCTTCGACCCAGACATATTTCAACCAAAGTCTAACTGTTTGGCCAAGTCAAACCAGGAGGATGGTTGACTTAGTCAAACTTACAGGACTAACAAAGACATCGTTTTGTATCATGACAAAATACAGACAAAGTACAGACACAAGTGCACCAACAAAATGTGTTAGGCTAAAATGATATGAAAGTATGTTTCTTTTAATTTCATCCTGTTAACCTTTTATGCCTATGTTTATATACAGTGGCGGATCTAGAAAATCCGTCAAGCCGTAACGTTTTATAAATAAGCCGTAACGAAATCGAAAAAACCTCAAATTTTTCCAAAATTTACACTAATTTTTTCAAAATTTTCCGCGCCAAACCGTAGCGGGCGTTGGCCCCCGGCATAAGGTAGCTCCGCCCCTGTTTATATATTGAAAAGAACATAGTTTATTCTTTTGTGTATATTTTTGTATAATACGACATGAACACACTAACATAGTTCAACTATTGGCTCTAAACCAAAGAAAAATACTTTGAAAACCCTAAACCATCGTGGTTGTATATAATTTTTTTACATATTTTTTATATAATGACTATCTTTTAGTGTATTAAAATTATCATTTACTTATCCGTAGATTTTGCTACCTGTACATGTGTAAGTTTTTTTGAAAATTATATAGTTAATTTACTGTGTTTTATTTCTCGATACTAAACGACCATAGTTAAATACTGTGTGTGCTATTTTGATATAACAAGCCATGAACACACTAGCATTAGCTAAGTTATCATGTATCTTAGTTGATTATGACAAAATAGGAAGTAAAACGACACTTACAAAATATGTTAGGCTCGGCCTAGGCGGAGAGTAATCGTTGAACACTTTATCATTGCAGGCTTAGTTGTAGAAGTCGCTAGGTGCTTCGAGGTCAGTCGATTGGAGAGTTGCGAGTACTCGGCCTAGGCGGAGAGTAATCGTGAATGTTAAATTATAAAGAAATTATTTTACATGAAACTATACATATATATATATATATATATGTATATATATATATATATATCAAATATCATTGTTTACTACTATTTATAACAAAAACACTTGAACATTAATATAAATAAAAAAAGATGCATGTTTAAATACTAAAGTATTTCAAAATCTGGTATTTAATTTGTTGAAAACTGATATATTTATTCATTTATATTAATAGATATAAAAATTATGTTTTATTTTTTTAAGTAAAACTCGGCTTAAGTTGATGACCAAATCCTATTGAGGCCGATGTTAACCGCATTTGATCGATTTTGAGTAATGAGACGGAGTTAAATAAATCGCATCGGCATCATAACTTGTAACGATTACTCGACAAGTACTTGGCCTCAACTGCTACTTTTACAACATTCATTGCTGAGTGATTCATGAATTCCAAAAATCAAACATTTTTTAATACCGTTATGCACAATTTTGAAGCATTGAATATATATGATCCTTGTAATTAAATAAATATTTTCCAAAAGCAAGGTTTTATCTCTATATATGGTAAAATATATCAACTAGAGTAATATTCAACTACCACTACAAATTTTATTGACTTTTATAGAGTGATATCGGTCTGATTAATATAATTAAATTGCTAAATAACATATCACCTCTCTGATAAAAATAAAAAAATATAAATAAAATTTTACTAGTTTTAAAAGGTTAAGCCTTTCACAATTTACTTGCCGGTTTTTCTTAAGACAATTTTATTAAAAAAATATCAATTCAAACACATGATACCATCAAGTGTACACAAGTATACTAACCAAAACTAAACAACTGATTGTAATGAAAACACCATACCAATCACAATGAACACACATATTATAATACTATGTCAAAATTTGTTGCCCGTCTACCTTGTATTTTAATGTAACTTGACAAGTATGAATGAAATAAACTATTGAAAAAAAAAATTGTTGAATAACATGGCTACAATGATCACATGCAAACCCGGTCCAATCATTTAAAAATACTCTTACCCAAAAAACTATCTCGAATGACTTAAAAATAGTTCTCAACCTCCAACGTTGATGGAAGTCCAACCTCAGCAAACCCGGTCCAATCAATGTTATCAAACTGAACCGGGTTAAGTGACCCGAAACCATTACCCATCACATAACATGGAACTTCATCGCCAAATGGTATCGGATCCGGTGATTGGAAGTCAAAAAGATTATCCAAGAATGATACATTGTCGAAAGCACCCGACCCATTCCGGTTAACCATTAAATCATTGTCCGGGTCAAGTCCATGAACCGGACCCCATTCGTTTGCTAACTCACACTCCATAGCATCATTGACCGGTCCAAGCGGTTCTTTTGAGTGACTAAAAATATCACTAGGGTTAGTAAACGGAAGGACAGAAGTCGGGGACAAAAGGTTGTTGTGCGACTCTTCACCGGAATCATAGTCCGACATTGAACCACTGTTGACAGCCACTGGTTGATTCTCATCAACCAGTGGTGAGTTTTCAATACCCACCGGTTGATTTTTAGCAATCGGTGGATTTTCAACAATCAAAAGTTGATTTTTATCAACCAATGGGCTTTCAGCATCTGTCGGTTGATTTTCAGCAACCGGTGTTTTTTCAACAATCACTGGTTTATTTTTGTCAACCAATGGGCTTTCAGCATTTGTCGGTTGATTTTCAGCAACCGGTGTTTTTTCAGCTACCACTGGTTCATTTTTGTCAACCAATGGGCTTTCAGCATCTGCCGGTTGATTTTCAGCAACCGGTGGTGCGATAAAGTTGGTCACAGCATTAGGACCGCGAAGTTTAATAGCTGCATTATCATAAACCCTAGCAGCCTCCTCCGCGGTGTCATACGTCCCCAACCACAATCGTATCCGCCTCGTCGGATCCCTAATCTCTGCCGCCCATTTACCCCACGGCCTTTGTCGAACCCCTCTATACTTCCCGACCTTTCTCGGTTTTGTCATCTTCTTTGGCTTCTGTTTAGCCTCTAACCTAGACCCCTTACCGATCTTTTTCCTCCTAGCATCAACACCCGCGACTGGAACTTCAGTAGACGTTTGTAGTTTGATCTCATGGACGTACTTCTTTACGCGCCTTCGATGGAAAACCGACCGATCTTCGTCACCGGATGAATCAGTTGCATCTGGATCCGTCATTGATAACCTTACATGCATTGGGGAAGGTGTGTTTTCTTGATCGGAACCCTTTTTTGTCAATGTTGGAACCAACATTGTGATCACTTTTTTGTGCTCGGTTTGTTTTAGAGGAGATAATGTAGAGTGGTGATCCATGTCTTCCTTCTTCTTCTTTTTTTTCAATTGATCAATGAAGAATGTAAAGAACTGAGATGAAGTTGCAGTTTTTATAATAGGATGCATCCGATCACAAGAACATGGTTGGAGGTTACTTCGAGAATTAACATTAATAAATAATAATATTATTGCTATTACAATGGTAAGAATATTAACTCATGTACAAATATATTAGTTGTTAATTAGTTGGCTTTGAATTAACTTTTCAAAAACGAGACTTGTATCGCTATGCAATCACATATGCGTTTAAGTGTGAAACAAATTTAAGTAAAGTAAAGTAAATATTTAATATTTAATATTCTAATAAATACTTATTACTTTATAGAGTTTAACAGAATCATTGATTTATTAACAATAAAAGATAAATAAATTAATTGCTCACATGATACAACGTTAAAAACTTTTTGTGGATCCTAATTATTATTAGACTTTAAAGTGGTCGTGTTTTGCATAGGGTTAGGATCGTGTAAGATTTATCAGGCTAATTGAGAAACATTTTAAACGACACATTTCCTCTAAGCTTTTCATAATATACAAATATGCATAGTTTAAAATTGATTATATACATGTGTATAATTCAAGATTAGACAATATACATATGTATATAGTCAATTTTAAACTACACATATGTATATATTACAAAAAACTTAGAGAAATATGTGATCCAAAATGATTTTTAAGTTTCTCTGAAAAGATGGAGTCCTTTTACAATCCCTTCCCTATCCTATCACAACTCAAAAACCTAAACACCCCCCCCCCCCCCCCCCCCCCCGCCCCACACACACACAAAAAAAAAAATTAAAAAATAAAAAATATCTCACCAAAAACCCCACAAAAACCCTAACACCACCCCACCCCAAAAATTTCTTACATCTTAAAAATATTTTCTTTAGTTTGAACTAAAATTTAATAATATGTAAATAATACTTGCCATCACCACTTTGGTGGGATGGCAAGGAGTTTTCTCTAAAGGGTTTCTTCTATGAGAGGTGTAGGGTAGGGTTCGACTCCCACCCAGATTAGTTTGTTCGAAATGAGGGGTTGGACCTTAGGGGGGACGAGGATCGAACTCGAGAGGTGGAGGTACTTCGTTAGGGGTGTGTTCCACTAAGTCGTTAAAAAAATGTAAATAATACTCAAAATGGAAACCTTCGGTATCATGCATGAACTAAAATTTAAAGTATTTATTTTTATATTTGTATTAAATACATCTATCTTTTTACCAACCTTTTTTTCTTAGTATCAAGTGCTAATAAGTGTGAACGAATTTTGAAATAAAAGACTTTATTAGTATGGCTTATATATTTAGAAATAATTTTAATTCACTTCATTCTCCATTCTAGAAAAAATGATTATGATAAACGGAATTTGCTTATATTATATCAGTTGAGTAAATGAAATTTTAAATAATTAATAATAAAGATGATTATAAATTCTAGAAAGGCATTGTAAGATTATATATTTACAAAAAATAAGAGATAGAACACGATATAGTGATATAAGAGAAGCGGAAAAAAACATGAACTTGTAGAATCGTGACACGTGACGTATATAGTTATTTATTTGTTAGATATAGATTTTGTGGTCGGTTACCGTGCGGGACACTAACTTGAAAATGATCACAACTTACATTTAATTTTGAAAAGGAGTGGAGATCATAGCGGATGTGAAGGCATGTGGTTTTTATGGTATAATCATAGAAGTAATGGTAGTGCGTGTGATTGGGATTCATGGTGTAAATTAACTTTGATGTAATTTTGGTTTTGTGGCGGCTCGCTCTCCTCCTTGGAGACGAGTAGTGCCGGTTTTTAGTGAAGTTCTCTTTTAAAAGAAAAAAAACATTTAATTTTGTAATCTTGTGGAATGCTCTCTCCTTTTTAACTAGTGTAGTGTTCAACTAATTTATCTAGCGATGGATCACATGATTCTCAATGCAATTTTAGCTTTCATCGTTGATAACAAATTGTATGATTAAGACGACTACATTTTCAGGTTTGTTTAAGTGTACTTTGTGTGAACGGACTTTGTTCAAATTTTAATCAAAATAAGAAACATATATATTTAGTGTTGTTAAGTTGGTTGTTTCAAAATCTATGAAACACTAAGGTGTATACAATATCCTAAAAACGAATGAGAGGAAAGGGATGGTGGTTAAAGGTAACTATATATATACACACACAAGGTTACAGTCTCGTGTATTGCATAGATTTGAAAAAATGTAATGTTATATACTTAATAATATAAAGAAATTGTGTCTCTGAAAAACTGTGTATTACACTGGTTGAAGAAAACCATTTATTATACATGTTAAGAAAAATATATAATGTCATCTGTTACTACATTTAGTCGTCATGATATGTCTTTAAACAATGACGTACATTTATAAATTATGTTACGTTAATTTTATAACACTTTTTCCAACCGGTAGTTTTTATTATGTAATTGATAAATGTTAATTCAATTAAAGTGTACTTAATCCTTTAAATATAATTTTAACACAGTTAAGTTAACTTAAATTACAACTATAAACATATAGTAATATTAATACAAACAAAAAATTAAGGATTAAAATTTGGATTTTTTTAATATCATCTATTTTTTATTTGATATATTTTTACCACTCAAACCATATAACCAATTTTGATATTCGAAATAATTTAAAAATCACTAATAAAATAACAATTATTATCATCATTCATCCTTCGTTATATTATTTTAGAAAACACTAATAAAAAAACTTTATAATCATCATTTTTCCTTCTTTATAATATTTTAACTAGAATAATTTTGATATCATCATCATTTAAACCATCTAACCAATTTTAATATTTGAAACTAGGTTAGAGTCCCGTGTATTACACGGGCTGAACAAATTTAATTTTATATAAAATAATATATTTTTAAAAAACCTTATTTAACACGGATTGAATAAATGTAATTTTATATATTAAATAACAAATAAACTTATATATTTAAGAACCTCATGCATTGTATGTGTTGAATATATGCAATTTTGTATACTATATAATAAAAAAGTTATATGCATTACACGGATTGAATAAATCTAATTTTATATATCAAATTATAAAAAAAGTCTTGGCGTCATCCTACTTCCCAAACGACTTACATAAAGCATTCATGAAATTAATGCATTGTTCTACATAACTTCCTAAGCCTAAAGTACTATATTGCTTATATACACTCTCTTACTCAGTCTAATTACTTATATCATTTTAGAGATAGTTTGGTTGCTAACTAATATATTGATAGATAACTTTACTTGTGGATAATGTGTTGATAATAATATTAAGGGTAAATTACTTTTTGAGTCCCTATGTTTTATGGGTTTTAACTAGTTGAGTCCAAAAGCAAAAAGTTTAACGACCTGAGTCCCTATAAGCATTTTCTTTAACCATTTGAGTCCAAATTTCTAACTCAGTTAGATAATCTCAGTTAACTTTTTTTAAAATGACCAAAACACCCTTTTATATTAAAAAAACTTATTTACTCATATTATTATAATTACATATACATACAAACACAAACACAAACACAGAACAATGTGCATCTCTCTTCCTCATCCCTCTCTCTCTCTTCCTGATCTCTCTCACAACCACCACCACCACCACCGCCGCCACCATCACCGTGGTTTCAATCGAGCTGAAAATACCAGCATTTTTTCAATCGAGCGTAGCACTACATATTGCAAAGCACCACCGGTCAACCATACACATCAAGAACACACAAAAATATTCAAACCCACAAGATCCAAAACACCAAATAGTTTCCACTTTCTAGTTTAAGAATTAAATACCTGCTGAAAAGACAGAATATCCGAGCTGAACCGCATCCGTTCACCCTTATCACAATTAATCGATTTCGATACATTCTGAATCAATATCCCACCCGGGATCACAATATCTCTAACATGTTCATCATCTATCCCAATCAACCTCGACTCGGGTGACTTCCCTTTACAATATTTCAATCTCAAATCCTCCGTAAGATCATACCCCAACCCAATCGCCCCGATCGCTTCCTCTGCGGCCGCCATCATCTAAAAGGTTGAGACCGGGGCAGCGAGTGAATGGTAAATATCATATGTATTCCTTGAATTGGTGTATTATAGAAGTTAGGGTTTATAAGCAGTTGATTTGGGATTAGGGATGAATAAATAAAATTCGAAGCCAAGTTGATTTGGTGGTCAGATTTGAATGATGGTGGGTGGGATGGTGAAGGGTGCGGCGGTGGTGATGAGATCTGGTGGATGATGGTGACGGTCTGAGGCAATTTCAGGTTTAGTGATGGTGGCCAGTTGTTGGAATCTTCATCTGTGCATCTTGTGCTTCCAATCTACTGGTGGTTGTTCGGCCTCTGATGTAATGGTGATGCAGTGAAGTCGGATTGTTGGAGGTGGTGCGGCGGTGGTGATGGTAGTGCGACAGTGGTGAAGTGGAGGTGTGGTGGTGGAGGGTGCTAGGATGTGCAGAGAAAGAGAGTGTGCAGTGGGAGTGTGAAATGTGTATATAATTAGTTTTATATATAAAATTAAAATATTTATGCATTAAAGACTTGTTTTTATACTCTTATGCATATAAGACTTGTACTTTGTATGTAAATGACCAAATTACCCTTGTAGTTAACAAACTTGGTAGATGGAGTTAGAAATTTGGACTCAAATGGTTAAAGAAATTGCTTATAGGGACTCAGATCGTTAAATTTTTTGTTTTTGGACTCAACTAGTTAAAACTCATAAAACACAGGGACTTAAAAAATAATTTTCCCTAATATTAATTAATATAATAAACATGGTACTATACAAAAAATGCGATGATATATATCTTATGTGTAATTAACTCTAATTTAATAAAAAAAATACATATTTTTCTCTAAATTAACTTTACTTTTCAAAACCCCCCATATTCAACTCTCTATATATTTCTCTATCATACTCACAATCACTTATTTTATTATTTTTTCTCTTTCCTGCACACTAACAATAAAAATATAGAGCCTAAAATATAAAACTACAAACCCTTCTCTATTATAAAGATTCCAATGTAATGGTGTTTTTGTTGTTTTCTCCATTTCTTTCTCTATATTATATAGAATGCATAAATATAGAGGCTACAATGTGAATGCTCTTATATATATATATACTAGGTTATAACCCCGTGTATTACACGGGTCGAATAAATGAATTTTATATACTAAATAATAAAACAATATATATTTAAAACCTCTTTTATTGTACGGGTTGAATAAATATAATTTTATATATTAAATAATAAAAAGTTATATCTATAAGAACCATATTGTACGGGTTGAATAAATATAAAATTATATACCAAATAAAAAAGTTATATCTTTAAAACCGTTTGTTTTACACGAGTTGAATAAATGCAATATTGTTTACCAAATAATAAAATAATACATCTTTAAGAAACCTCATTTATTAGACGGGTTGAATAAATGTAATTTTATATACCAAATAATAAAAAGTCACATCTTTAAAAATATGTGTATTACACGGGTTGAATAAATTTAATTTCCTTTACTATATATCCTTAAAAAAAACCAGTGTATTGTACGAATTGAA
Source organism: Helianthus tuberosus (assembly GCA_030545235.1). NCBI lineage: Eukaryota > Viridiplantae > Streptophyta > Magnoliopsida > Asterales > Asteraceae > Helianthus > Helianthus tuberosus. The sequence goes on from CM060389.1 coordinate 132,800,594, forward strand.
TAAATCTAATTTTATATATCAAATAATAAAAAGTTATATCTTAAAAAACCTCATCTATTACACGGCCAAACTAAACAAAACGTTCAAATATATAGTTAATATCAAGAGTAAATTATGATTTTGGCCCCCTGTGGTGATATCACTTTTACCCTTTTAGCCAAAAAACGAATCTTTTAACATCTGAGCCCACAACGTCTTTTTTAAAAGTGATATAAGCACAGGGGCTAAAATCGTAATTTACTTTAATATCAAATTAGATAACTAAGTTTGAATTTGAAGTAAATAGATAAATATAAAAGTAATAATTAAACTAAATAAATATTTAGTAGGAGGATTATCTATAATTAATTAGAAGAGATTAAACTAAAATTATCCATAAGACATGGCCTAATATGATGACAAGTGTCCTCAAAGTGGTTTCTTTTATTATATGTATAGATATATTGATAATATTTTTAGTATCCGAATATATATTGATAATATTTTTAGTATCCAAATATATATGTTCAAGAGATTTATATATATTTTAGTATTAATACTAAGCGATAATGCTGTTTTTTGAAAACATTTATGATGTTTTGAATATTATATAATCAATTTATATTGTTTAGTATCCGATTATATATGTTCAAGAGTTTTTATTATATTTTTGAAAATATTTATTATAATTGGATTTAAGATAATGATTAGCATTATTCATATATTAAATTAAAAAGATTTAAGATAAAGATTAGCGATATTCATATATTAAATTAAAAAGATATATTAATTAAAAAAATTATAAATAAAATTATAGAATTGAAGGAGAGAATGACAAGTGTCCTTTCATTGGTTTCTTTTATTATAGAGTAAATTTCAAAGTTCGTCCTTTATGTATGTCTAATATATCAAAGTATGTCATTTATCTTTAATATCCTCAGAAAACATACTTAATGTTTGCAAATCCTTACATGTTACGTCCTTTAGTCCTAATCCAGTTACTTTTCATGGTTAAATTTGACTAAGTCAGTCCCACATAGGGGTATTTTGGTCATTTTATCATAAATATTAAAATAAATAATAAAAAAAATTATATATATATACATACACACTCTCTCTTCTCTAGAAGTTCCCTACCAACACACTCTCTCTTCTCTCTCTCTCTACTCTCTCCCTACATTCCCGCCGTACTGTAACGTTTGCAACACATCTCCAATGGCGGCAATGGCGGAAACACCTAAAACACTCAAACAAACCCCCAAAAAATCACTCAAATCGCCCCCAAAAACTCTGATTCCTCACACACCACAAACCCTAGCTTCACCTCGCCGCTCATTACGCTTCATTTCCTCACCAATTCAAACAAATCAAACAATTTCACCTGCAAACACTCCGAAAACCACAATCAGATCGAAAAACACGAAAACAAAGCCTTCGAAGAGTGTCGATTCACTCAAGGACGATAAAATCGATACACTCGACGCGTTCTCGCCAGTTTCGCCCGATCGAACCGAGCTGAAGAAGCGGAAGAGCAGATCTGAAAGTGTTAGTGCGAGAGTAAACCCTAGGGTTCATGAGAAGAGAGAGATTGCAGCAAAACGATTGAAGCCTAAAAGGAGAGTGTATTATAAAAAGGTGAGTTATGATGGAGGAGAGTTTGCTGTAGGAGATGATGTGTATGTGAAGAAGAGAGAGGATGGTAGTTCAGATGATGATCCTGAAGTTGAGGAGTGTAGGGTTTGTTTTAAGACTAGTAGAGCTGTGATGATTGAGTGTGATGATTGTTTAGGTGGATTTCATTTCAGGTGGATTTGGTGGTGGTAGGATAGTTCGAGAGGAAAGAGTGAGAGAGAGGGGCAATATGCGGTGGTTGTCGGTCCGGTGGTGTATGGCGGTGGTTGTCGGTCCGGTGGTGGTGGTCCGGCGATTAGAGAGAGAAAGCTGGTGGTGTGTGTTTAGAGAGAGAGAGAGAGAGGTGTTTATGTGTGTGAGAGAGAGAGCTGTATGTATATATATATAATTTTTTTATTATTTAATTTAATATTTATGATAAAATGACCAAAATACCCCTATGTGGGGCTGACTTAGTCAAATTTAACCATGAAAAGTAACTGGATTAGGACTAAAGGACGTAACATGTAAGGATTTGCAAACATTAAGTATGTTTTCTGAGGATATTAAAGATAAAGGACATACTTTGATATATTAGACATACATAAAGGACGAACTTTGAAATTTACTCTTTATTATATAGTATAGATATATATAGTTTAGAAATCACTAATAAAATAACAATTATTGTCATCATTCATCCTTCGTTATATTATTTTAGAAATCACTAATATTTTTTTTTATTATCACCATTCTTCCTTCTTTATAATATTTTAACGATATTTTATAATATTTAAAGACCTAAAAACATGTTTTAACTAAAACATAAGTTTATGTGAAAAATACATAACTAGTTTCATATGAAATTCATTTGTTAATGGATATAATTATTATCAATAATTAACTAACTAAAGTTATCAATAATTTACTCATACTCTATTACACTAATCTATAATACTATATAAAGCATTTCACATGTACACAAATGTAATTTCCATACAATTTTTTAAGACGTCAGCCCAATAATCATGCTTTGTTTCTCTAATTTTTCATCCCTTCTCAAATAATCCCCCACCCCTCCCATTGAATGTCATCAAACCTAATTGATGAATGAAAGTGAAGAATCAATGTCGTAGCTAAGTTCCCCAATCGATTCATTGTGCAGAGACTACATCATATTCCCCTAAAAAAGAGAGAGACTGAGGACAGTGATGATTGTGAAGAGAGATCCGATTAGGATTTTTAATTTATTTTTTTCGCTTCTATTTTTTTCCCTGTGGTTGTAATATAATTTTCCAATTGTAAAACGCCAAGATACCACAAACGCCAAAATGTATATAAAGAATAATAGAACAATGGGCCATATTGTCTAAAACGCCTTGAAAAACGCATTCAGAGAGATATTCTGACCCCTAGGGGTTCCAATAGCATACGATTTGAAAAACGCCATAAACACCAAAATGTTAATACAATGAAAACATTAAAACGCCATATAATTATTGAATTTGGTTAAACCCCAAAAATAAATCAATATTGTGAAAAGTAGAATTGGAAAAGCGGAAGATAAAATGACAAAAAGCCCATACGCCCTAATTATATCGCGTGTCACGTGTTGGGCCAGGATGCGTTCTCACCGTTCTCACACTTTTGGGCGTTTTAACCACTTGGGGTGTCCCAGTGGCCAGCCTCACCAACATCTCCCCAGAGGACCCCGGTTCGAATCCTGGCAGGAATATCCTCCAGGCTTTCGCTCCGGGTTAGGTATTAACCGCCAGGCAGCTATGGGGATAAGCTTGCTTGTGGAGTGGGATCACTCCAGCGGTTGGGAGGACCGTGCAATATCCCCCCCCCCCCCACTTTTGGGTGTTTTCTCCTGATCCCGTTTATATATATATATAGAAACGGGATCAGGAGAGAACTCCTCAAAGTGGAACGATGAGAACGATTCTCAGCCACAAGATCTTAGTGGTTTGTGGCTGAGATTGATATGGTGTCATTTTTGTAAATAATAGGGGTCTTGGAACTAGCAGGAGGGGTAAAATATGAAGATCCAAACAAAGGTGCACATGCTAATCACATGCCATTTTCCCCCATCATATTTAAACGACAATAACTTTTTTATACGTGATTATTTTTCGAAAACATTACACCATAAAACTCAGCATTTTTTTAATCTTTCCAACGAGTATATTATTGATATACTTTTCGAAAAAAAAAATTAACCGGGTTTTATATCGTTTTTCTGAAATGGGTGTTTTATGGCGTTTTAGACTATGTATTTTCATGGTGTTTTTCTGAACTAGGTGTTTTTATGGCGTTTTAACTAGATATTATCATGGCGTTTTTCTGAACTAGGTGTTTTATGGCATTTTCAACTGAGTTTTTTCATGGCGTTTTTTCTGAAATAGGTGTTTTATGGCGTTTTTAACTGGGTATTTTCATGGCGCTTTTCTGAATTTGGTGTTTTTATGGCGTTTTATTTGAACACCCAGTTCATGTGAGTGGGTTTTTTGACAATATTAACCCTTAGTGTAATTTAGAATCAATGTTACATGTCACCACCAAAATCGTTCACCGTTCTCACACTTTTCACCATTCTCTCTAAATCCTGACCCTATATATAGGGTCAGGATTTAGAGAGAACGGGTGAAAGTGTGAGAACGGTAAGAACGATTATGGATCGTCAGATCAAAACAATCTGTGGACTACATGGTGCGGTGACGTTTTCGTAAATAACATAAACTTTTTAAAGGGGGCGCGCTTCCATAAGGGCAAAAAGGTAAATGTTCATCTATAAAACACAACAAAGCGTGACAGAAACATATATACTTCCAAGAGAAACCTCCCCAAAACCAACGTAAAACGCGAAAACCCTAGAAAACGCGAAACAACAAAAACTATGGCGTCGAAAGATCAAACCAGATCCAGAGGAAAAAAAAAGCATAGTGAGTTAACTTCGATTTACATTGTGCTAGTTTATGCTGCTTTTGGCGTTCTAATTTTAACAATAAATTTGCAGTTTCTACAGGTGTGGAAGGGGAAGGGTCATCTGCTCCAAAATGCCAAAAACCGAACGAGCAACGAAAGAAGACAACAAGAGGACATGGTACAAAATGTTACTTTTAGTGATGTAAAAATACACTTTGATACTTTGTTGCAAAAACGCCAAAATTTGTAACGTTTGTTTAACATTGTATGAGAACGAAATTTTACATATATGTCATTTTCTTATTGAAAAAACATATATCATTCGTGTGTTACTAAACACCACAAACATGTATCATGTGATAGCTTTGTTATTAAATGCCAAAAAATGTACGGTTTGTGTTATAAACGCCATTTAACTGTTATTGTCTTATTCAACATCTATCATTTTTTATTGATTTATAAAACGCTATACATGTATGATTATATTTAATTTTTTTGGGCAACGGAATCATAACGTCATTGGTTAGCGGGAAGTGGACAGTGACAATCGTACCCCAACATAACAATTAGCCCCCCCTGCCACGTGTTGGGCCAGGATCCGTTCTCACAATTCTCACACATTTCACCATTCTCTCCTGATCCCGTACCTGTATATATATATATATATATATATATATATATATATATATATAGGTCAATTATCCTTAGAATCGTTATCCAGTTCAGAAAACTTATAAGACTCTATGTGTGAACAAGAGTTTGCCACATTGCATGTGTTACAGAAATCACAAAGGACAATATCGTAACTTTATAATTCACACATGTTGAATGTTTTAGAGGTTAATTGACACGCTCTTTTTATCATGATTACTAGTAGTTCACGTTGTAAGGCTACACGGTGTGGAGGATGGTAGTCCTCAAAGAATGCTCCGCCACGTAGGATGGGTGTGAGGATGGGACTAAAGGGGATGAAGCTAGGGAAATGGAGGATGGGCCTATATATATATAGAAACGGGTTAAGGAGAAAACGCTCAAAAGTGTGAGAACGGTGAGAACGCATCTTGGCCTAACACGTGTCACGCGGCTTATAGAAGGGCGGAAGGGCTTTTTTGTCCTTTTATCTTCTTCTTTTCTAGTTCCGATTTTCCCAATATTTGTTTTATTTTTTGTGGTTTAAGATTTTTGGCGTTAACCAAATTCAATAATTAATGGCGTTTAATGGTTTCATCGTATTAAGGTTTTGGCGTTTATGGCATTTTTCAAATCGTATGCCATTGGAACCCCAGGGTGGTCAGGAATCTATCTGAATGACATTTTTTCAAGGAGTTTTAAACAAGATGGCCCATTGTTCTATTATTTTTTATATACATTTTGGCGTTTGTGGTAACTTAGCGTTTTACAATTGTAAGATTATATCACAACCACAGGGAAAAAATAGAAGCGAAGAAAATAAATTAAAAATCATAATCGGATCTCTCTTCACAATCTTCACTGTCATCAGTCTCTCTCTTCTTTAATAGTACAAGAACTTTCACCAATTATATGGCGTTTTATGTAAAACTTAATAAACCCATCGGTTTGATTATTTTGTCTGCTCGTCTGTTGAAGTGGCTTTTTGTGGATGTTTGGGATCATAGATCTATGTCGTGTAGGTGGGTTTTTCGCTTTTTCTTCATCGTCATCTTCATCTTTATAATCATGGCACTCTTCAGTGTCATTGATCTCTTTTCCTCATCCAAGCCTTATTCAAGAACAAAGAACACAAAATGACATTCGATTGTCATTAGTATTTTTTTCTTATAGGATTGTCCATCTCATGCAGCAAAATCTTTCTGAATTACTCCTCTCAGCTAACAATCCATTCAGTGAAGCTTCACGAAAAACAATAATGAATATCCAAGATAGCATATTAGCCATCTTTGATTTTTTGGCGTTTTGCACTCAGTGGTATTTAGTAGTATTTTGGCGTTTGTTTTTTTTTTCGAGTAAATGGTAGTTGCTGAGAGTTATTATTTTATATGATTTCTTTTGGCGCGTAGGTTATAGGCGGTGCATTATTATAGTAAAGTATTCGTCGTTTCAGTTATTGTTTGTAATTATTGTTTTTGATAAGCTTTTTTCTCTGAAATCTGTAACACGTCCCGTCTTTCAAGTTTGGCGTTTTAATTCTAATATAATAAATTTTCCGTCTCTTCATTTTTACTGTTTCTAGTTACATTTTCAAGTTTGCTTTTTATTTTTTGGGTTTTTTATAATACTTTTTCAAAGTAATGTTATTATAGTTTGGTAGTTATTGGGGGTGTTTTAGGGGATGATAGCGTTTAAACAAACATTTTGGCTGTTTTCGTGTTTTTATTATATATGGCGTTTTTATTATATAACAATCAACTGAAAAAGAAAATAAAAAAAGAATATATAAACAATTGATCGTCCGATCAAAACAATCTATGGACTAGATTGGCGCGTTGGCGTTTTCGTAAATAACATCAATTTTATTACGTGGACGCGCGTCATTAAGGGTAAAAAAATAAAAAACCATTCCTCACATAAAAGCCATTGAAAAATAAAACGCCAAATAAATACAAAACGCTAATTTTATCACCGCGTACTTTTTTCTTTGTTTTTATTTAAGCTCTCTGGCTACAAAAACGCCATAAAATATGAAACGCCATTATATATAACGCCAAAGCTTACATACGGATAAATGTTAATTACATTTTTTGTTATAAAAATAACATCCCGCCTAAACTACGCGCCAAAAAAATTCTATAAATAGAAACACCTCACCACCCTTCGTTTATAACACCAAAAAAACACAAAAAAACACACAGTGGTTGCTAAAAAAATTTACAACTCAATGTAAAACGCCAAAAAATACAACGACAGCAAACATCTTTTCTTTGATCCTCAGTAATGTTCTGGATGAAGCTTCATTTAATGATTTGTTACGTGAGTGTAGTAAGATTTTGCTGCATGAGATAAACAAAATTGAAAAAAGAGGGACTTATGACACCCATATGTCATACTGTCATCTTTGTTCCTGAAGAAGTTTTGGATGATAAGAAGAGACCTGTAACAGTATAAATGCTACTTTGGCCTCAATGAATATAATGAAGACCACAGGCAGATAGCATCCTCCTACAGGGGGGTCGCTCTATTTCTCCAAGATCCACAAATACACTTCAACACATGAACAAAGAAAATAAACAACGCCAAACCCAAAACGCCATTTATTTGTCACATTTCTTGTAGTTTCAAAAGAAAAAAAGAGACTGATGACACTGAAGATTTAAAATCATAAATTCCTTATATTTTGTTTTTTCTTTTTTTTTTTAAATTTTCTTTATCTAATATTTGTTTTGTAATGTCAGTTAATAAACAACAAAATAATATTAAAGCTATAATGAAAAATATAATAAAACGCCAAAATTAGCAAATACGTGTAAAACGTCATAATGCCATAAAAATGCCCCCAAAAAACTACCAAAATAAAATAAAATTAATTTGAACAACTAATATTATAAAAAAAACGTGAAACCATGTGCAAAGAATATAAAACAAAAGAAGTTCAATAGTTATCTAACCGCAATTGGAAAACAAAACGCCATAATTACAGCCGTCAAAAGATTTGACGTGTTACACCATTAAAACAGTTGAGTTTGAAAACAAAACACGGTAAACTGCAAGAAATAGTAAAATGAAACGACGGAAAACATAATTACTAACATTTATTATATTAAATTTATTTCTCTTTTTCAAAACGCCATAATTACCTGACATACGCGGGAAAAAAAGTCAATATAAAAGAAGACCATCTGAAGAAAGTGATGAACAAAGCGATGGGTACATCTCTGATGTAATCCCACCTACGGAAGACTATTACTTTATTTTGATTTTCGTGTTATTGTAGTTTAATAAAATATTAATATATGGTAATGAATTATTAACAAAAAGATTCAAAACGCCAAAAAAATGACATGGAAAAAGCCATAACGCCAAAAAATTAACTATATGACACAAAAAGAATTAATTCAACGAGAAGAAATCTGAGAAAAAAACAGTAAAACGCCAAAATAATTAATATATCTACATAACGCCAAAATTATCTTGCACGCAAAAAATAAAGAAGCATGTCAAACGCGAAAATCGTGAAAGGAGAAGAATACTAAAAAGACAAAAAAAAAACCCATAGGACCCTAATCATGCCCCGCGCCACGTGTTCGGCCAGGATGATTTCTCACCGTTCTCACACTTTTTGCCTTTTTCTTCTGATCCCGTTTCTATATATATATATATATAGGCTGATTATTGTACAAATTTCCTTAACGTACGCTGTGTACGCGATTGCGTTACAACATGCAAAATTTTCTTTACAGCATGCGATTTCCCCCTTTTTCTTCATTTTTTTAAATGCAACTTTATATTAAATAAGCAAACAAGCGATTTCCATAAAAAAAAGAGCACACATGCGATTTCCATAAAATAAAATGAGCATCTGTGCATTAAATAAGCAAACATGCGAGTTCCAAAAAAAAGAGCACACATGCGATTTCCATGAAATAAAATGAGCATCAATGCGATTTCCCATAAATGAACATGTGCTTTTATTTTTTTTAGTATCATACATGCGATTTCACCAAAATTTGGGTACATGCGATTTTGTTTTTTTTAAAACATAACGTGTGATTTGCCATCTCGTACATAGCGTATGTTAAGACATATTGTACGAGATACTTTATATATATATATATATATATATATATATATATATATATATATATATATAGATAGTGGAGGGTTCAAATGAGAAGAATTTTTTTGTAAGAAGAAAAAAGAAGAAGTTTCAACCAATAAGAATGCTCCATTTTACTTCATTTAATATTTGCATTTAATTTTAATATAAGGGTATATTGGTAAACTTACATAAATCATTAATTTGTATTCTTCCCATTTAATAACTAACTAAATTAAATTTGTAACTCATTTTCAAAATATATATTTTTTCCAAATTAAAAAAAAACTTTATTTAAAGTGTAAAATAAATTACTAGTTGTGTAGGATAAATTACGAGTTGTGTAGGATATATTTCGAGGTGTGTAGGATAAATTTCGACTGTGTAGGATAAAATTCTATAATGTGTAGGGTATATGTAGGAAAATTTTGATATGTGTAGGTTTTGTAGATTATATGTAGGATAATTAATGATTAGTTAACTAATTAATTAAAGAGAGAAAAATTAATGATATAAGTTATAAATGAAATAGTATTTTACTAATATGCCCTTTCTTCTTTTTCTTCTCACATTAAATTTCTTCTCAAATGAACCTTCCCCTATATATATATATATATATATATATATATATATATATATATATATATTGTATGTATATGTGTGTGTGAGAAGGGGGAGGCCCGTCTTGAACGACTAGCAGAGGACGATCTCGACGGGGACGGGGCAGCGGAAATGGTGTTCCGTGGCGGCGCTGGGGCTCGACGGGGCTAGGACGCCCCCACACCAAGTAGCCTTAGACTAGATGTCAACCATCATCTTTTGCATTAAATATGTGTACTATTTAGCGAATTGTTTTTTTTTTTCCCATTTTTTTCTTTTTTTTTTTTACAGTTCTACCTCCTTTAAGAAAGTGAAACCCTAACTAAACAAACATCTATAACTATCACTTTACCAGTTTTCTCTCTAAGCATTCAAGAACTTTAATTTAATGGGGGGGGGGGGGGGGGGTTGAGAGAGAACATAAATCCTTTTGCATTTAATCCATCAAACACTTTTAAAAAAAAAAAAGTAAATTACGATTTTAGCCCCTGTGATTATATCACTTTTACTATATTAGCTAAAAATATGATTTTTTAACATCTGTGCCCCCATGGTCTCTATAACTAACTATTTTGGCCACTGAGTCTAACTCAACCCCTTACCCTGCTTAATTATTTGTCACATGCAAGTTACATGATGGGTATATTTGTAATTTCTCCTCCTTTTTACTGACTTTATAAACAAAACCCTAGCCATTTCTTTATCAATTCATCTTCTTCAACCAAATCAAGAAAGATACTTCCAGTTAGAAGCATGTACAACATTTAAATGAGAAGAAATTTATCCCCCTTCTATGTTCACCAAGAGTTATTATTTGTCTTTGTGTAATATCGGATCGATCTGTCATCTGGGTTAGCGTTAAAGATATCAAGTTTTGATTTTTATCAATATTTGGGGTTGTTTCTATATGGGTATTTGAGAATCTAGGGTTTGTTAGTGTAAATGATGTCAAGTTTTGATTTTTATCAATCTTTGGGGCTGTTTGTATCTAGGTATTTGAGAATATAGGGTTTTGAAATTTGTAAACAGTGGGTCGTCGTTTACGGGAGTTAGGAATTCGTGTGATTCAGTGATGGATTTGAAGCATCGGACTAGCTTGGCGGTCGAGTGGTCAGTTGAGGAACAATATAAGTTAGAGGAGGCACCTCCCAAGTAAGTTTAAGTTTTTTAGCCATATAAACAAAACAATATGCTGATTCTTGACTTACATGACTTTGACATGATACAACATTCTTTTCGATATGCTGATGAACCTGGTATCATAAGAGATGTTGAGATCCCTGCCACATTGCGTAATAAGACAGTACGTGATGTTTCACTGAGGTGTAGGTGGATGGGGTGAGCGTCTCACCTTTTTTCGTAATTTCTTTTCTTTGTTTGAAATTTGAAAGTTAAAACACTATATCTTTAGTTCCCAATCATTTTTAGTTCATCTACATCAAACCCAAGTAATAGAATATACTAAAAAGTTTGTGATTTGCGTATATGTATGTTCAATTTGACCTCATACTTGTTTTGACCAGCATATACAACATTTAACTAAAAAGCATCTTTCTTGATTTGGTTGAAGAAGATGAATTGATAAAGAAATTGCGAATAAGATGAATTGATAAAGAAACGGCTAGGGTTTTGTTTATAAAGTCAGTAAAGGGGAGGAGAAATTACAAATATACCCATCATGTGATTTGCATGTGACAAATAATTAAACAGGGTAAGAGGTTAAGTTAGACTCATGGGTCAAAATAGTTAGTTACAGAGACCATGAAAGCACATATATTAAAAAAATCATATTTTGGTTTAATATAGTAAAAGTGATATAACCACAGGGCTAAAATCGTTATTTACTAAAAAAATTAATCCGTCAAACTCGCTCCTCCCATTGTTTATTCTGATGACGAATCATCTTTAATGGGCTCCCCTACACGTGTTGTTCCTCACAATCTTGAGTTTTCATTTTTTTTGAAAATAGACTTTCATTCACACTAAACCGACCCGAAGACCGGGCCGGCAACCAAAAACAAAACACCTAAAACAAGTTACATAATTACAAATTTACACCAATCGCTCCAACCTATTGAATGAAATTGAGACCTATGTTTAAGCCAAAAGAATCCCATGGATCTTAACTCGCCGAAAATATCTTCCACTTTAGCTCGATTGCCTTCAAAAACCACTTTATTTCTTGCCGACCAAATGCACCAACAAGAAATGATGATGATGCCTTAGAGAACCTTCGAAGTCGAGCGGCCCAATTTGCTGAACTTATAAACTTCGAGAAGATCCTTCATTGAGAACGCGAAGATCGATGGAATGCGACACCATCTACTAACCTTTTGCCAAATTAACTTCGCAATACGACACGAGATAAAAAGGTGAGGAACAGATTCGTCTTCATCGCCGCACAAAGGACATACCCCATGATGATTAATGATACCCCTAGAGTGAAGCGCATCATAAGTCGGAACACGATTCAGCTCTAATCTCCAAGCCAAGATGTTACACTTAGCTGGAATCCATTTGCACCAATCAAACACAAAAGAATTCGGATTGCATCTATCACGAACCAGAATATGTTTTGCAGACTTCACCGAAAAATACCCGTTGCATCGCCCGTCCATTTCCATTTATCTCTACCGACGCCGAGAACGAACGAGGATAACATACCCGTAATCGAAGCAAACTCGTGAACCTCCTCAGTTGTGTCTGGATTATTCTTCCAAAGCCACCAAATGCCTCCAGACAACCGATCATTCACCGAACAATTTTTAACCACTTCCAGCCGAAAGAGACAAGGGAATAACTCTTTGAGGGGCACCTCAGAAAGCCAAGGATCTGTCCAGAAAAAAATATCCGTGCCCGAACCAACCTCTCCTTGGAAGAAGTTGCGTAAAGGCTTGTTATCAATAACCGGTTTGCTAATAATGTCGCAAATATTAGCCCAGACTCCTCTAATTGCTTTATTATAAGGTAAAAAAGCCCACTTCGATCGCCCCGAGTGAATAGCATTGATGACTTTGACCCATAAACTTTCAGGTTCGTTCTTGAACCTCCATCCCCACTTGCAAAGCAACGCCAGATTGATATCTGATAATTTACTCAATCCCAAGCCTCCCGCTTTCTTAGGAAGAGCCACCCTGTCCCACGCCACCCAATGAGTTTTCCTCACATTATTCGAACCTCCCCATAAGAACTTTTTAATAATACATTCTAAATCTCTGATAACCCTCATAGGGGCTTTGTTATCCTATGAGGAGGTTCGAGAACCGATCGAACTAAAGTCACCCTTCCTCCAATGGATAACAAAGCAGCCTTCCAAGGAAATAACCGATTCTCGAAAATATCATAAACCGGCCTCCAATTATTGATACGATTCATGTTGGCACTGATCGTTAACCCTAGGTACTTAAAGGGAATAGAATCAACCCTACACCCAATCCATTCCGCTGTCTCCTCAATCTCCTCAAATGAAACTCCAATACCAAAATTGCTAGGCTTATTAAGATTGATCTTCAAACCCGAACACACATGGAAGCAATTCAAAATCCTAATGACGTTAGAAATATTCTCTCTATCCCATATCCCCATAATCATAGCATCGTCAGCGAAAAATAAATGGGAAACATTAGTGTTGTTGTCGGGTAGATTGATACCTTTAAAGACGTTAACCTCACAAGCCTTATTAAAGAGGCAAGAAAGCGCCTCCATCACCACAACAAAGATAAATGGAGAGATCGGATCACCTTGCCTCATTCCTTTATTGCAACCAAACTCGAAGGTGGGCGAACCATTAACCAACACGGACGCCCTAGCCGAAGCCAAAATGCCCGAAATCCAACCACACCACTTTTCCCCAAAACCCATTTGATGAAGAATATCCAGAATAAAGCCCCAATTCACATTGTCGTATGCTTTCTCGAAATTGACTTTGAGTAAGAAAACTTGTTTCTTATTTTTTCTAGCCCAAGAGAAAAGCTCATTAATGATCAGAGGACCATCCAAAATGAATCTACCCCCTAGGAAAGCCGATTGAGAGTTTGACACCACCTCCTTTAGAACCGGTTTCAACCTATTAGCAAGCACTTTGGAAACCACTTTGTTGATAACACTAACCAAACTGATGGGACGATAATCATTCAACCCAAGAGGATCTCTTATCTTAGGAATAAGAGCAATAAACGCTGTGACAACCTCATAATTACAGGTATCCGTATGATTAATTATTATTAAATTGTGCTTAATGATTGCGAAGAAAATTGACTAAATGGTCCTGAATGTTTTCCTAAGTGTTGAGAATTAATAGTGTCACAAAAGGTTACATAAAAGACACTATACGGAACATCTTAGCACTTTAACGAACCGGTATCTAACCAAACAACCGGACATTATCCGGGACACCAAAATTTTGTCAGAAACATTGTTTTATTATTTTTGGACTAGTTATGGTCCCCGAATACCCCAACACATTATATAATGCACCACACACATAATACACTAGATATTACATTTAACTTCCAACCATTTACCTACTTATCATAAAAAATTACAATTAACACCCCCCCCCCCCCTCATGCCATTTACGGTCACCAAGGACCCACCCCCATATCCCACTAGATTTTATCCTTTATTTTATTTAGATGTTGCTTGATATGGTGACCAAGATATTAGATGAAAATCTTATAAGTATGGAGGCCAAGATCTTTCCATATCTCCAAAATCTTCAGACCGCTCCCTCATACTCAATCTCTCCCTCTCGGCTCTACTTAGAACCGCCACCACCACCACCATCATTCCATTTTTAAGCTTATTTCAAGTACAAGAAGGTGATCCATGGAGCTTGGTGTTTGAGGAACTTGAAGAACCTTCATCCTTTGCATTCATTCATCATTTTCATCATCTTTTTCCCTTGTGTTCTTCCCTAGCTTAAAGCTAGTTGTATGCTTCTTGTTAACTCTTGGTTACTTCCTATTTTTAGTAGTTAAAGGATGTATTATGATGAAATGACTAGAAAACTAAAAGACTTGAATCTTGAATCATGAGATGAAATATGATGATACATGATGAAATATTGTTAAGATGATGTTGTTAGAAGGTGTTGTGATCATATGTGAGTGTTTTAGTAACGTTTAAGCGATTAACGGCATGCTGAGTAACATTTACAGCCAACTTCAGTTGGCTGTAAACGTACCGTTATAAATCAAAAAATTGATTTTCTGAAGTCTAAATTATGTGTTTTCGAAAAACGAATCAAATGGCACTGGAATCATATTTTTTCGAGGCCGTTTACTATTTTTAAAGGTCCGTTTTGTACAGCAGCAAAAACTACGTTTTTACTGCAGAAAATTTGTGTTATATTTTTCGTCATAACTTGAAATCTGTGTAGAATTAGGTCATGAAATTTGTACTGTAGATGGCCACTGATGTCATTGTAATTCTCCCACTGGAATTTCGTCAATTGGACTTACGATGAATTTTAAATGAATTTTTCCGTGGACTGCAGTCAGAAAGTGACGAATCTGATTGCAGCCCGGTAAATGATTTTTATAAATAATGGGTAAAGAATTGGATCCCGAGATTTTTACACAGTAATATTTGGATTGTTTATAACATTATGTAAAAGGTTGGGAATTTTTGGAATAAGTTAACTATTTTACTAGATTACTCGAAAACAACCCAGTTTTAGATGTTAAAGCTGAAACGATGTATGTGGTGATTCGCGTGTCTAAATGTCGGTTGTGTTGTCCGATAATGATCCAACTTGTGGTATGTCAATAAAAGTGTTATGTGAGATTTCGTATGCTTGCTCTTGAGTAGTTATAGGAGGGAGGTATGTATGGGCATGATCAGTTAAAGTGAGTGCATATTATGTGATAGATACGTGTAGGAACTTTGTGCTTTAATTGAAATTATTAATAAACTAAATGGTAATCATATTAGGACGTGATTGACCAACCTCGACCGTTAGCTATTTTAAAGAGTTCAACCGAGCAAACCGAGGTGAGTTCACACTCTTTCTAAGGCATGGGATTCCCGGTGGTTGGGAATGGGTTAAAGAACTAAAATGAAACCTGCATATCCTCCTTGGGTAGGATATGTACTGCCATCCTCCATGGGTAGGATGCCAATATTAATCCTGCGTATTCTCCTTTGGTAGAATACGTAGGTTCGTCCTCCTTGGGTAGGACAACAACCTTAAACTTACTAGACAAAACTCTATCGCTAAGTCCCTCATTTTTATATTGACTTAATCGCCGGGCCAATGGCGAGCGGGTCATTAGTTAATAGCGCTATTAGGGTTGACAAGCATCACACCGTGCCGGTAGGATGGGCGTGTACTAATGGATCTGGGCACTCAGTCAATAATGATAGACATTGACTTAGGGCACAACTTACTTTCGTCAGTTGTTGATATGGTAATGGTCTAGTGGTTCACATGGGGAAGCCCCCCCCCCACTGATTATGGATATGGTTTGGGAAAAAACAAAGATACTGGTTAACTCGTGGTTTACGAAACAATTTATGGTTTTCAAAAAAAAAACTTTTAAAACTAAACAACCAACTGTGAACTCGCTCAACTTTGTTGTTGACTCGTTGTTACATGCCTTGCAGGTGTTAGGTATCTATGGAGCTTGCATGAGAGGAAGGAGTCGTTGTGGGACATGGACATTGTGTGCCATGTTAAACTTGCTAAACTTATAACTTATGTTTTGGTTTTACATTTGATGCTTCCGCTGTCTAACTTGAAATTGATAACCTATGTTTTGAACACCAATTGTATTAGGTGGTTGGATTTTATTTACTTTTTATACATTGTTCAATATGATTGGTGGCTTAGTCCTGGTCAGTCACGCCTCCATGCAGTGATACTCCGCTTGTGGATTTTGGGGGTGCGACAGATTGGTATCAGAGCCATTGGTTATAGTGAACTTGGTTTTAAAAAGAGAAAATATTTTTGACAAAACTAGACTCTAACCTATACAGTGCTCAACGATCCACAACGACGCTTCGCTCCACGTGCAAGACGCGACACAATAGGTGGTATGATTTATGTTTATATTGTATGTTTGATAGTTCACATAGTACATTAGTTAACGTGATAACTGCTATTTGAACCATGTGTGCTTACTCTCTTCTGTCATCCCACGCTTACGCACTTTCGCGACACTTTTCTCACTTACGTTGCTTCGTTGTGAAGATCATGAGTGGACGTTTGAACTTGACTCAAGCCCAGCTGACGGCTCTAATCAACGAACGAGTGGCTGAGGCACTCGCAGCTGTCCCTGCAGGAGGTATAACCTGCCATATCAACCCATCTTAGGACGTTTAGATCCTATCCTCGCGAACCAACTCTTGTGCTTAACCTTGCCTTTTATTCTCGCGCCACAGGTCAATATGCTCAGCCTCCCGTATGTATGTTCAAAACATTCATGGATTGCCGACCTAGTACTTTCAGCGGCACAGAAGGAGCTGTAGGTCTTCTTCACTGGTTCCAGAAGATTGAGTCTGTTTTCGATGTGTGAATGCCTTGAAGCTCGTAGGGTGAAATTTGCTACTGGAACACTCGAAGTTGCTGCGTTAACCTGGTGGAAAGCACAGGTTCAACTGCTAGGGCTGGCGGTTGCTAATGCCACCCCATGGAACGACTTCAAAGATTTGATCAAAGAAGAGTACTGTAGTCGTGACGACATCCACAAGTTAGAGGTGGAATTTTTCAATTTGAAGATGACGGGGTCTGAAATCAAGGCATACACAAAGAGATCGAACGAATTAGCTATCTTGTGTCCTACTATGGTGGATCCTCCTATCAAGCGTATCGAGTTGTACCTTAAGGGTTTAGTGCCAGAAATTTAGAGCCAAGTGACCTCAGCTAATCTTGGCACCATTCAGCAAATCATTCGGTTGGCTCATCGTCTCACTGATCAGGCAGTTGAGCAGAACAAGCTGCCCAAGCGTATTAGCGCTACTACTACTTCTGATGCTCCTCGTGATAACAAGCGCAAGTGGGATGGAAATTCGGGCAAGGGTTGTACTTCAGTTCAGTCTCAGTCTCAGCAACGAAATACAGATGAGTATAGGAGCCCCAGTCAGCAGTCTTCTGGGAATCAAGGTCAGGGTGGATACAGGGGAAATCACCCTAAGTGCAATCGATGTAATTTGCACCATAGCGGGCCGTGCAACAAGGGTCGTTTTCAGAGATGTAACAAGCTGGGTCATGAAGCCAAGGATTGCAGGAGCTCACGTCCTGCGAATCAGAATCGTCAACAGTAGCCACAAGCTCCACAGAATCAGCAGCATCAACAGCAGGGTAACAGGGGATGCTATCAGTGTGGTGCTGAAGGTCACTTCAAGAGAAACTGCCCCAAGTTGAACCAGAAACAGAACAACAACAACAATCACGGGAATGGAAACAATAATGGGGGAAACAATGATGGCAATGGAGCCAGGGGACGTGTGTTCGTGATTGGGCAGGGTGATGCAAGGAACGATCCCAACGTTGTGATGTGTAAGTTTCTTCTGGATAACTTCTTTGTTACTGTTTTATTCGATTCGGGTACCGATACTAGTTATGTGTCCTTAAAAGTTGGTCAAATGCTTAAGCGCACCCCAACACTTTTGAACCACAAACACATGGTAGAGCTAGCAAACGGTAAAAGTTTAGAGGCCACACACATAGTTAAGGGTTGTAATCTTGTTCTTGCTTATCAGACCTTTTCTATCGACCTTATTCCTATCGTTCTGGGTAGTTTCGACGTTGTTATTGGGATGGATTGGTTATCTCAACATCAAGCGGAAATTCTTTGCAAGGAGAAAATTGTCCGCATCCCTCATTCTGATAAAGAACCCCTCATGATCCGTGGTGACAAGAGTGGTGCAGTCATAGGCATTATCTCTTTCCTTAAGGCCCAGAAGTGTTTGCGAAAGGGCCACACTACCATTCTAGCTCTCGTTACTGACGCATCAATGGAAGAGAAGAGAATTGAAGACATTCCTATTGTACGCGATTTTCCTGAGGTATTCCCCGAGGAATTACTTGGTCTTCCGCCTCATCGTCAACTCGAGTTTCAAATCGAGCTAACTCCTGGAGCACCACCCATAGCTCGTGCGCCTTATCGCTTTGCCCCATCATAACTAGAAGAATTGTCCACTTAATTGCAGGACCTCTTGGACAAGGGTTTTATTCGTCCTAGCTCTTCGCCCTGGGGAGCTCCAGTCTTGTTTGTGAAGAAGAAGGACGGTACTTTCAGAATGTGTATTGACTATCGCGTACTCAACAAGGTGATTGTGAAGAATCGTTCTCCCCTCCCACGTATTGATGACCTATTCGACCAGCTACAAGAGTCGAGCTTCTACTCTAAGATTGAATTAAGATCGGGCTATCATCAGCTGAGAGTCTGAGATAAGGACATCTCCAAGACAGCATTCAGAACTCGCTACGGGCACTATGAGTTTCTGGTCATGCCTTTTGGATTAACAAACGCACCTGTGGTCTTCATGGATCTCATGAATCGAGTGTGCAAACCTTACCTGGATAAGTTCGTTATTGTTTTCATCGACGACATTCCGATCTATTCTAAGAGTCAGGAGGAACACGAGCAGCATCTACGACTTATTCTGGAACTTCTTCGAGCAGAGCAGCTTTACGCCAAGTTTTCGAAATGCGACTTTTGGCTTCGTGAAGTACATTTCCTAGGCCATGTGGTAAATGCGGATGGGATTCATGTGGATCCATCCAAGGTTGACTCGATCAAGAACTGGCCTGCACCCGTACCCCAACAGAAATTCGACAATTCTTGGGTTTGACGGGTTATTACAGAAGGTTTATCAAGGATTTCTCAAAGATTGCGCAACCTCTCACTTCACTGACTCAGAAGGGTGTCACCTATCGTTGGGGTGATGCACAGGAGTCCGCATTTCAGCACTTAAAGGAGAGACTTTGTAGTGCACCTATTCTTTCATTACCTGAAGGCACAGATGATTTTGTGGTTTATTGCGACGCGTCCATACAAGGATTGGGTTGTGTGTTGATGCAAGGAGATAAAGTCATTGCTTATGCATCACGCCAACTTAAGGTTCACGAAAGGAACTACACTACACACGATCTGGAGCTGGGAGCCGTTGTTTTCGCACTAAAGATATGGAGGCATTACCTGTACGGTACCAAGTGCACTATTTACACAGATCACAAGAGTCTCCAGCATATCCTAGAACAGAAGGAGTTGAATATGTGACAGCGTCGATGGGTAGAACAGAAGGACAAGATGTACCACGATCTCAAGACTACGTATTGGTGGCCTAGTATGAAAGCTAACATAGCAGCCTATGTCAGTAAATGCTTGACTTGTGCTAGGGTCAAGGTCGAATACCAGAAACCATCAGGCCTACTTCAACAACCAGAGATACCTAAATGGAAATGGGAGCAAATTTCCATGGATTTCGTTACTGGCCTGCCTAGATCTCAACGCGGAAATGATACCATTTGGGTGATCGTGGATCGACTGACCAAGTCTGCACATTTTCTGGCTATCAAGGAAACGGATAAGTTTTCTACTCTAGCAGACGTCTACCTAAAGGAAGTAGTATCGAGGCACGGAGTGCCAACCTCCATCATTTCTGATCGTGACTCACGTTTTACATCTGAATTGTGGCAAGCTATGCACAAGTCCTTTGGCTCTCGATTAGACATGAGCACGCCATATCATCCACAGACGGATGGGCAATCTGAACGCACCATCCAAACCCTTGAAGACATGCTTAGGGCATGTGTAATCGACTTTGGTAATGGCTGGGAAAAACACCTCCTGTTAGTGGAGTTTTCGTATAACAACAGGTACCACACCAGTATCCAGGCCGCTCCGTTCGAGGCATTGTACGGACGGAAGTGCCGATCACCTCTTTGTTGGGCAGAGGTTGGCGACAGTCAAGTCACTTTCCCAGAACTTGTGGTAGATACAACCGAGAAGATTGCTCAGATACGACAATGAATGGCGGCAGCTCGGGACCGTCAGAAAAGCTATGTTGATAAGCGAAGGAAACCACTCAAGTTCCAGGTTGGGGATCGAGTGCTACTTAAAGTCTCACCTTGGAAAGGTGTAGTTCGTTTTGGCAAACGAGGCAAACTCAACCCGCGATATGTTGGACCCTTCAAAATCATTGAGAAAATTGGCAAGGTGGCCTACAAGCTGAATTTACCGGTAGAACTCAATGGAGTTCACAATGCTTTCCATGTGTCGAATCTGAAGAAATGTCTGTCAGATGAGACCCTCTTAGTTCCTCTCAAGGAGCTCACTATCGACGATAAGCTACGATTCGTCGAGGAACCAGTAGAGAATACTGATCGAGATGTTAAGGTTCTCAAGCGTACCAGAATACCTCTTGTTCGAGTTCGTTGGAACTCCCGTCGCGGCCCAGAGTATACCGGGGAATGAGAAGACCAAATGAAACTCAAGTATCCCTAATTTTTTAGGAAAACTGCAACCACTACTGAGACTGAAGCTACTACAGAATTTCGGGACGAAATTCCAAACCAATGGGGGGATGATGTGACACCCCAGGAAAACCACGCAACTTAACTAGCATCTTCAGTAACCACGTGCTAAATTTCGGGACGAAATTTTCTTAAGAGGGGGAGAATGTGACAACCTCATAATTACAGGTATCCATACGATTAATTAATATTAAATTGTGCAGAAAATTGACTAAATGGTCCTGAATGTTTTCCTAAGTGTTGGGAATTAATAGTGTCACAAAAGGTTACATAAAAGACACTATACGGAACAACTTAGCACTTTAACGAACCGGTATCTAACCGAACAACCGGACATTACCCAGGACGCCAAAATTTTGTCAGAAACATTGTTTTATTATTTTTGGACTAGTTATGGTCCCCGAATACCCCAACACATTATATAATGCACCATACACATAATACACTAGATATTACATTTAACTTCCAACCATTTACCTACTTATCATAAAAATTTACAATTACCCCCCCCCCCCCTCATGCCATTTACGGTCACCATGGACCCACCCCCATATCCCACTAGATTTTATCCTTTATTTTATTTAGATGTTGCTTGATATGGTGACCAAGATATAAGATGAAAATCTTATAAGTATGGAGGCCAAGATCTTTCCATATCATTTCATATCTCCAAAATCTTCACACCACTCCCTCACACTCGGCTCTACTTAGAACCGCCACCACCACCACGTTGCCACCACCATCATTCCATTTTTAAGCTTAATTCAAGTACAAGAAGGTGATCCATGGAGCTTGGTGTTTGAGGAAGTTGAAGAAACCTTCATCCTTTGCATTCATTCATCATTTTCATCATCTTTTTCCCTTGTGTTCTTCCCTAGCTTAAAGCTAGTTGTAAGCTTCTTGTTAACTCTTGGTTACTTCCTATTTTTAGTAGTTAAAGGATGTATTATGATGAATTAACTAGAACACTAAAAGACTTGAATCTTGAATCATGAGATGAAATATGATGATACATAATGAAATATTGTTAAGATGATGTTGTTAGAAGGTGTTGTGATCATATGTGCGTGTTTTTGTGACGTTTAAGCGATTAACAGCATGCTGAGTAACATTTACAGCAAATTTCAGTTGGCTGTAAACAGACAGTTATAAATCGAAAAATTGATTTTCTGAAGTCCAAATTATGTGTTTTCGAAAAACGAATCAAATGGCACTAGAATCATATTTTTTCGAGGCAGTTTACTATTTTTAAAGGTCCGTTTTGTACAGTAGCAAAAGCTGCGTTTTTATTGCAGAAAATTTGTGTTATGTTTTTCCTCATAACATGAAATATTTGTAGAATTAGGTCATGAAATTAGTACTGTAGATGGCCACAGATGTCATTGTAATTCTCCCACTAGAATTTCGTGAATTGGACTTACGATGAATTTTAAATGAAGTTTTCCATAGACTGCAGTCAGAAAGTGACAAATCTGATTGCAGCCCGGTAAATGATTTTTATAACATAATGGGTAAAGAATTGGATCCCGAGATTTTTACACAGTAATATCTGGATTGTTTAAAACATTCTGTAAACGTTTAGGAATTTTTGGAATAAGTTAACTATTTTATTAGATTACTCGAAAACAGCCCAGTTTTAGATGTTAAAGCTGAAACGATGTATGTGGTGATTCGCGTGTCTAAATGTCGGTTGTGTTGTCCGATAATGATCCAACTTGTGGTATGTCAATAAAAGTGTTATGTGAGATCTCGTATGCTTGCTCTTGAGTAGTTATAGGAGGGAGGTATGTATGGGCATGATCAGTTAAAGTGAGTGCATATTATGTGATAGATACGTGTAGGAACTTTGTGCTTTAATTGAAATTATTAATAAACTAAATGGTAATCATATTAGGACGTGATTGACCAACCTCGACCGTTAGCTATTTTAAAGAGTTCAACCGAGCAAACCGAGGTGAGTTCACACTCTTTCTAAGGCATGGGATTCCCGGTGGCTGGGAATGGGTTAAAGAACTAAAATGGAACCTGCATATCCTCCTTGGGTAGGATATGTACTGCCATCCTCCATGGGTAGGATGCCAATATTAATCCTGCGTATTCTCCTTGGGTAGAATACGTAGGTTCGTCCTCCTTGGGTAGGACAACAACCTTAAACTTACTAGACAAAACACTATCGCTAAGTCCCTCATTTTTATATCGACTTAATCACCGGGCCAATGGCGAGCGGGTCATTAGTTAATAGCGCTATTAGGGTTGACAAGCCTCAACCGTGCCGGTAGGACGGGCGTGTACTAATGGATCTGGGCACTCAGTCAATGATGACAGACATTGACTTAGGGCACAACTTACTTTCGTCAGTTGTCGATATGGTAACGGTCTAGTGGTTCACATGGGGAAGCCCCCCCCCACTGATTATGGATATGGTTTGGGAAAAAACAAAGATACTGGTTAACTCGTGGTTTACGAAACAGTTTATGGTTTTCAAAACAAACTTTTAAAACTAAACAACCAACTGTGAACTCGCTCAACTTTGTTGTTGACTCGTTGTTACATGCCTTGCAGGTCGTTAGGTATCTATGGAGCTTGCACGAGAGGAAGGAGTCGTTGTGGGACATGGATAGTGTGTGCCATGTTAAACTTGCTAAACTTATAACTTATGTTTTGGTTTTACATTTGATGCTTCCGCAGTTTAACTTGAAATTGATAACCTATGTTTTGAACACCAATTGTATTGGGTGGTTGGATTTTATTTATTTTATATACATTGTTCAATATGATTGGTGGCTTGGTCCTGGTCAGTCACGCCTCCATGCAGTGATACTCCGCTTGTGGATTTTTGGGTTGCGACAAACGCCAACCCACATCCTTTACTTAACTTCCCCGAAGCAAAGAAGGCATCCAAAATGTTATAGAAATCCGAAGCAAAGAGGTCCCAAAAGTGGGTAAAGAACCTAAAATTAAAGCCGTAGGGACCAGGAGCACGATCTTTACCGCATTCGAAAACCGCCACTTTAATCTCCTCCTTAGAAAACCGAACCTCTAAACTGGCCGCAGACGACGCAGAGATCTTCTTAAATTGGGAACCCATCAAAAGCGGTCTACTTACGGCTTCCTCCACAAACTTATCTCTAAAAAACCGAAAGACTTCTTTTTTCACAAGGGACGGCTTGGAGGTCCAAACCCCGTTCACTTCAAGACCATGGATCGTGTTACTAGCTTTTCTGTTATTGATCATAGCATGAAAAAACTTAGAATTTTCGCCTCCTTCTTTCGCCCATCTGATTCGAGATTTCTGTCTAAGATCCAAGGTTGGGGTCTTTTCCGCTTCGCAGATAATACTCTTGTTTTCGTAAAACATCCTTTCCTCCTCCTCGGTAAAATCTCTAAGGTCGAGAATGGCTTCTAAAGATTCGAGTTCATTCTTAGTGGCTTCCAAAACCTCACCTTCCTTCCGTTTCAAATCGTCTTTCCAAGCTCTCAACTGGTCTCTAATAAAACTTAGCTTTCTAATGAAGGTAACGTCAGGATAAACATCAATCAGATCGAATTCAGACACAGCTTTGGTTACCACCTCATCAAAGCCCGGTTTACTAATCCAAGAATTAAAAAACCGAAAAGGGCACGGCCCGAAATTCCTTGACCGGCACTCCAATACAGTAGGATTATGATCCGACCAAAGTCTAGGAAGAACCCGACAACTCGCCGCCGGCCATGAGTTAAAGAACTCAGAATGAACTAAGAACCGATCAAGTTTGCTGCACTTACTGCCATTATCGGAGAAGAATGTGAATTTCCTGCCGCTCATGTTGTATTCTAATAACCCCGAATAAAAAATAAATTCGTTTAAATTATTAGCACAGTTCTGCTTAAACGCACAATTTCTCTTTTCCTCTCTAAACCAGACCGCGTTGAAATCACCTGTTACTACCCATAATCCATCGTTCAAATCAATAATGCTCTTCAGCTCTCCCCAAAAATTCTTCTTAGCCGACACCCCCTGGGGTGCGTAAACGTTGAGAATGTTGACAGTAGAACCATAACCCACAAGGGTCCCTCTAACATGCATGTAGTGTCTATTTTTTGAACCACCCGACTGTCTAAACAGCTTCTCATCCCATATGCAAATTAAGCCTCCTGACAAACCCACAGACTCAACCAATTACATCTCAAAATCCTTTTTACCCCAGAGCGACGCAATATCGGAGCGAGATACATTAGCAGACTTAGACTCTTGAAGAGAAAGAAACGAGATACCGTGTTCATTAACAAGATTCCTCACCTAACCAGATTTATTAGAACCCCCAATTCCCCTAATATTATGCGAGAGAAAATTCATAAATGAACCACATTAATACCTGAGATTATAGATCTCCTAACCAGCTCCGGGTGCTCAGCGATGTTGATTCCGATTTCCGAGCCAACCTTGATAGTTTCCGACAGCTCTTTATCCACTTCCGTCGTCACTGTCACAATGATATCCTTTGATCCTTTACCACTTTTTTCCTCAGGAACTTGACGAATATCCCCCACATAATTCGCATCCGAATTGACATAAGAGGTATTCTCGTCCGAAGCCAAGTTATTTAAATCAAAGAAAAATTCCTCAAATCTTTTATCTTTTCCATCTCCCCCAGGTTCCCCACTGTTCTCGAGATTTCTATGGATACTAACCCCTTCTAAAACAGACCTGGGCCTCTTCCTGGGTCTTATCTCATCAGCGTCATGTGCTGTCCCACCACAACTCGTAGAGGGCCTATTTTTCAAAGAGGATTTCCTACATTTCTTATAGGGCCTGCTCAAAGAGGACTTCCATATTTTGAAAGAATCCAATACATCTTGGGCCACTCCCCTCGTCTGACAAACACTTTTAGTAACATGAATATTAAAATCAAAAAACTGCCCCTCTTCCCCATGTTACTTATCTCCAGCTACCTCAGGAACAATACCGCCGCCCTCATAATTATCCTGCATGGAAGCATGAACGTCGCCAATTCCCGCTCGATTCTCCATGGACTTTTTAGCTACCTCGTCAGGAAGCACCGAAAACTCTTCATCTTCCTTATCATTCGACCCCTCAATCACCGGAGACTCCGGAACGCCACCCAATTCCGACGAAGCCGCCACATAATCCTCATCGTCATCAAGGAAAAACCAGGATCTATTGATCATTTTCTTCGATCATCCACACTTTATATCTTTTATCTTGCCAACAAAGGTTGAGAAGTTCGTTAATCCTATTACCCGAATCTAAAAGAATCCCCAGCCGGTCGAACGAGAGATCCCCTTCTAATTCAAGAAATTCAGAAGAAAGGACAACCTTACCATACTTGCTGCCGATCAAATTAAAGACACTTCTAGATACAAGATGAGGAGGAACTCCAAGGATGTTGACCCAAACCAGTCTTTCATACGGAAGGGCCTGACCAAGCCAAGGTTGAAACGAGGAGAACCACCGGCCCCACATTTCCTTCTCATTAAGCAGCTTAGACATCGAAACCTCATTATCAAAAGCGAATAAGACTGACAGACCTCCCAAGTATTGAATAGAGGCTCCCCCGAACCCCGCTTCCTTCAACAAAGTTTTGATAGATCTGAGCTCATGAAAAAACTGGCAAGAGAAAAAGTAGAGGGGTCCAATACCAACATGTCTTCCTCCTTATCCACCTGAGTCTTATTTGTGAGAACGTCCAGGAAATAGACTCCACTTTTGACTGACTTCTGCACTTTGGCTTGAAGATAATCCTCCTGAATTCTATGTTGGCCAGCTCCCATCATCTTCGGTTTACCCCCGTTACCACCGTTGCCAACAACAGACTTAGCATTGCCGTTTTCTTTAGCATATAAAGCCACGTTAATCTAGAGTTTGTTACCTCCCAGTTTAACGTTGGAAAAACTGCATTTAAGTTCCTCCAAGTCCCTAACACCTTTGAAGCTCACAAAGCCAAAAGTTCTGCTGACTTTATCTTTCTTTTTATCAATGAAAGCACCCGCGATCTCCCTATATATTCTTAACGCATTAGCCAAGTCCCACGGACGACAACCTTGGGGTATATTAGTCACGAAGAACTTGGAAATCTCCTGCCTGAATCCAGCACCAGCACCACTGCCTCTGCGTCTGCTGTTTTGCACCTCCCACGTCTCTTCATCGGCGTCCATTGAAAGCTGCGAAAAAAGCGGAAGTGGTACCTACCAGCCAGCGAATGGAAGTGTCGAGAAACCAGAATAGAGAGAAAGGAAGAGGGATCCACTATGTTCACAGTGGACCGAGAAACCTCACACTCTATGCCAGTCACCTCCCCTTCGTCGAGCCACCAGTCAAAAGGAACCACAAGCAACGGAAACAATAAAGGAACCGAGTCCCGAACGGCTTGAGTTTTCATTTAATGTTCAAACTTGTCTGTTTGTTCAGATAACACAGTCAACCCACAAATTCTAGGTTATGCATTTGTGTTCTTTTTAGTTTTTTATTTTATTTTATATTTTTGTAGATTTTATCTTTGATGGTTAATAATTTATGGTTTGTTTGTAGATACAGATCTTAATTGTGTGTAATCTATTTTCATGTTGGTGTAAGTTTACTTGAGATCTGGAATCAGATAATTGTACATTTTATGATCATGCTGATAACGGATGCAAAGCACGCCCAGTGGCGGACCCAAATTTTTTTTGCTGGGGTGCGGATGAGGTGTTCAACCATATTTTCAAGGGGTGCTGTCGGGTTTTTTTGCCTAAAATATACACTAATTTTTTTTTTCAAGCGGTGCGGCCGGCCTCCCTGGCCAAAGGCTAGGTCCGCCCATGAGCACGCCTCATACAACTATGTCTTGTACCTGCTTTCCATAACAAAGCGAATTGAAAATACTAGTAAAAAAGTAAAAGTCCAAAAACAATTAAGGGAGTATTTAGATATACATATAGAAGTGATTATTGCAGTTGGATAAGTAAGGGGTGTTTCATGCTTCAAGAAGCTTATTTGGTGCAGATTCACAATGCATTGGATCTTATGCGCAGGGGTAAACCATTAAGATTTGAGGTTAGCTTTTAATAAAAAGAATTCTATTTTGATTTTGAGAATAAAGATGATTAAAGTCATTCTTCATGTTGTTTCAGAATCTTATGATTACTCAGTGTTGCTGATATATGATAAGCATAGAGATATGAGGCTTACTGAAATAGAATAATAACATAAATGGTCATTTGAAAATGAAAGAGTATTTTAGTCATTTACTGAAATTTGACAAGAAAAATTAACTAATATTGGTGTTAGTACCCAAAGGTGTTACAAAATTGAAACTATAGAATCTGAACCTGTTAAAAAAAGTTAGCACCCAAATGCGAAACCAGCTATAAACCACAAGGACTATCTGTGTAATTAACTTTTTTTAAAGCATGACTATAATTAAAAGGTAATGAAAATATTGTTCGATTCATGACTATAATTAAAAGGTAATGAAAATATTGTTCGATTTACAGTCACTATACTTTCAAAATTCTTATAAAATTACTAATCCGCTTCAGTTTTGGTAGATCGTCTGAGAACTATGTCCAACTACTATCGGCATAGCCAGTTGTAGTCAAGGTGCGACGTGTAGAGTACAAGATGCAACAGGTTACGTTTCAAGCATAAAGAATTTCGAATTAGATAAGCTGCCCCCTTACACTTCATATATATTACGCTAAAAAACAAATTGTATATAAGATCATGTGTGATCATAACTCAAATGATACCATCACCCTCCACCAACGTTATATCACCTCATCCTCATCCTCATCCACTAACCAAATCCATCACACTATTTGCTATGGACCATGACCCCCACTATCATCCACATGGAGTAAACCATGCGAACTACCATGGTTTGGGAAGAAAGACGGTGTACCACGTACGAGAACCATGTCCTGCATGACAATCCATAATCCAATCCACCACCCATACGCGACACCCATACACGAAAAGGAAAAAGATTAGCCCTTTTCCCTGTTTTATTTATTCACTTTTTCTTAATATACATTCTGAAAATAATAACAATTATTCTCACAAACATCTTGTCATATTTGACACATAACAACCTAGTAGCAAACATCACAACAATTTGTAGCAATCAAGCATTTGATCTGTAACTTATATGGCTCTCTTCCACTTCATGATCTCCTACACTCCTCATCTACACCTCCACCTTGTCCTTACTTCCATCTTCACCGGAAATCTCCTCCAACGACCGCCCTTTCGTCTCTGGCACCAAAAACGTAAAGAAAAACCCTAATATATTCATCACCGCCAACATTATCATTGCAGTTTTAATCTTTCCCTTATCGCCACTCAAAGTGTACTTTTGTATCCCAAGCGCACTCACAATCGCTCCAGCCTTCCCACATGCAACACTTATTGCATGACATGTAGACCTCACCCTCGTCGGAAACAACTCTGCCGGTAAAACAAAAGTTGTGCTGTTTGGCCCGAAGTTTGCGAAGAAGATGGTTAACCCGTACAAACCGGAGAATATCCACCTGTTCTCTTTAGTCGCAAGCTCTTTGTATTTGATTCCGAGTATGAACATGAAAACCGACATAAAAAAGAATCCCATTAGCTGGATTCTGAAGAGGCCGAGTTTTTCGGTGAATGCTACCGTGAACCAGTAGCCTGGAAAGGTGTGGCACCTGTAGAAAATCCACAGTCATCCTGATTTAACATCTCGCAGCTTTGGATTACTTGTCAAATTTCGGGACGAAATTTCTTTCAAGTTGGGGATGATGTGACAACCCGAGATTTCAAGGTCTTTCCTATACACATCACTGACTTCACAATCCTGTTTTTACAATTTGATTTACGTGGTGTCGTGTGTAGTTTATCTGAATGATTAATGTTTTATGTGAATGCTTTGTTGTTAAAAGTGTAGTGTTAAATATAGTTTATTTAAGGTTTATAATAAGGATATGCAGAAATCGCCCCCAATGCATCAGAGAATTATCAAAATATTTATAAAGAAAAAATCAAGAGAGATAAAAAGGCTTTACACATCATATTCCAAGCAGTAAATGAAACAGTATTCGAACGAATCGCTACATGCAAAACATCTAAAGATGCCTGGGATGTTCTTCACAAGGCGTACAGGGGAGAAAACAGGGTAAAAACGGTAAAACTTCAAACCCTACGTTGTGAATTTGATTCGTTAAGAATGAGAGAGAATGAATCTATAGAAGAATATGTTAATCGAACAACCATAATAGTTAACCAATTAAGATTAAATGAAGAGAGAATAGAAGAACAACGAATTGTTGAGAAGATTTTACGAAGCCTAACACGTAAATATGAGGCAGTAGTAGTAGCCATAGAGGAATCCAAAGATTTACATACGATTTCTACGGAAGAACTGCTGGGCATTCTTCAATCACATGAACCTGAGATTAAAACAATATGATGATGTGCCAACCAAACAAGCCTTTCAAATTCAAGGCAACAATTATGAAAGATGTAGACAGTCTCGGTCAGAATACACTACACTGGTAGAAGACGTGGTAGGGGACGAGGAAGATACAATGGCTCCATCCGATGCTATAATTGTCAAAAACTAGGGCATACAGCAAGATTTTGCAATAAGAGAGACGATAATGAAAAGACAAGTAGTGCCCTAATGCACAAAGATGATACAGAAGAAGAGAATGATGAAACTATGTTTATGATTTTTAATGTGGAGGAAGTAACCAAGAATGACTGCTGGTATTTAGATAGTGGGTGCAGTAATCACATGAAAGGAGATAAGAATCTATTCGTTAGTCTAAATGAATCAGATAGAAGAGAATTGAGAACCGGAGACGATAAAAGACTCGAAGTATTAGGCTGTGGAGATGTAACTATTAAGGTTAAAGGTCAAGAAAAGCGGGTTCCGAATGTATGTTATGTAGCAGGTCTAAAACACAATTTACTAAGTGTTGGACAATTAGTTCAGAAAGGTTATGAAGTAAAATTCAACAATCAAGGATGCATGATCAAAGATCCAACCGGGGTTTATATTGGAACAATTAAGATGACGGGAAACAAGATGTTTCCATTGAATATGAACCAGGATATAACACCCCGAGTATGAAACATAACGACAATTGATCCATCTACACTATGGCATCGATGGTATGGGCATTTAAATCTTGACACTTTGTACGATATGGGGATAAATGAGACAGTAAAAGGCTTGCCGAAACTCACTAGAACACATAATGTGTGTGAGGGATATATTTTTGGTAAACATGAAAAGAAGCCATTCTCAAAACAAGCTACATGGAATGCAAGTAAGCCACTTCAACTCGTACACACAGATATATGTGGTCCTATGAGGACTCAATCTATAGGAGGGTGCAAGTATTTCATTACTTTCATAGATGACTTCTCGAGGAAAACATGGGTATACTTCCTAAAGCTTAAGTCAGACGCCTTGAGCCGGTTTAAAATATTTAAAAGTCTCGTAGAAAATCAAGTTGATCACAAGATAAAAAGCATACGATCAGACAGAGGAGGCGAGTATTGCAATCATGAATTTCAAAACTTTCTCAAAGAAAATGGGATACATCACCAACTTACTACAAGTTACACCCCTTAACAAAATGGGGTAGCCGAAAGAAAGAATAGGATGCTCATGGAACTAAGTAGAAGCATGCTGAAGATGAAGAACCTACCACACTCATACTGGGCAGAAGTTGTTGCATGTGCTACGTACTTACTGAATCGAGCTATTACCAAAAATGTGCCTAAGATAACATCTCAAGAAGCCTGGGGTGGAAGAAAGCCAAACGTGGAGCATCTCAAGGTCTTCGTATGTGTTGCATATGTTCATATCCCAAAACAACATTCGAAGTAAGTTAGATGACAAAATGGAGAAAGCTATATTTGTGGGTTACAGCGAGAACAGTAAAGCATATAAGCTATACAACCCTACATCAAACAAAATGATTATAAGCAGAGATGTAATCTTTAACGAAGATCAACATTGGGCTGCAATCAAGGAAAGTCAAGGAATTTCACCATACATCGAAATAAGGAGTGATGGTGATGACAAACAACCTGTAGCTGTAGAAGATCAAGGCAATCAACCTGTAGCTGTAGAAGATCAAGGCAATCAACACGTAGCTGTGGACGATCAAAACAATTCTATAGCACCAGAATTAAGCAATCAAAATGATAATCAATACAGTGAAGACGATGATGAAGAAACCACTAATAATCATGAAGATATAGAATCTTCATCGTCATCCGAGAACAAAGTATTGAGCACCCATACTGTTGCAGACTTGTATCAAAGTTCACAAGCATTAACGGAAGCACAAGTTGATGAACTCTATAAAAGAGATCAACTAAACACAGGAGATACAGCCAATTTTGTTCTCTTCACAAATACAGATCCCACCTCATATATGGAAGCATGCAAAGAAATGGAGTCGATACTTAAAAATGACACTTGGGAGTTGGTGGATCCAAAGAATCAAACTCCAATTGGCATGAAGTGGATATACAAAACGAAATATGATGAGCATGGAAACATAAGTAAATACAAAGCACGTCTGGTAGTAAAAGGTTACAAGCAAAAATATGGAGTTGATTATCAAGATGTATTTGCTCCGGTAATAAGATTTGATACTGTTAGACTTATCTTAGCCTTGGCTGCACATTATGGTTGGCGTCTACATCAAATGGATGTGAAAACCGCCTTTCTAAACGGCACGTTAACGGAACAAGTGTTTACCGAGCAACCAGAGGGGTATGTCACAAAAGGAGAAGAAAAGAAGTATGTCGGCTCAAGAAAGCTTTATACGGTTTGAAACAAGCCCCGAGGGCATGGTACAGTAGAATAGAAGGGTACTTCACGTCATGTGGTTTCAAGAATTGCGCTTATGAACACACTTTGTTTACTAAAATTTCTAAGGACGTGAAAATAATGATCTGTCTGTATGTGGATGACCTCATTATAGCTAGCAATTCTTTAAACACGATACTTAAATTCAAGGAATCCATGAAAACGGAATTTGAGATGACCGATATGGGTGTTCTACACTATTTCCTTGGAATGGAAGTATTATATAATAACGGGAACATTATGCTGTCTCAACAGCAATATGCTAGAAGTCTGCTCGACAAATTTAAAATGACGAATTGCAAGATTGTTTCACTAATGGAATACGGCTTACGTTTATCCAAACAAGATCCAGAAGAAGAAATGGACTCGAACGTTTACAGAAGCTTGGTTGGAAATCTCATGTATTTGACAAACACAAAACCTGATATTATGTTTGCCGTCAACAAAATAAGTCAGTTTATGGAACAACCCAAGAGAAGCCACAGGGAAGTAGGGAAAAGAGTTTTAAGATACATAAAAGGAACTCTAGATCATGGACTCGTATACTCTAAAGGAAGCAAAGGAACTCTAATCGGATTCAGTGATAGTGATTATGCAGGAAGCATTGATGACAGCAAAAGTACATCTGGGTATTTATTTCACTTAGGATCTTGAGCTATAACATGGCAATCGAAAAAACAAAAAGTAGTGGCGTTGTCTTCAACTGAATATGAATATATTGCACTTTCTATGGCCGGATGTCAAGCTCTTTGGCTTAAAGGAATTCTGAATGAATTGCAGGAAAATGTTGATTATCCACTCACAGTTTACTGTGACAATAAATCAACTATATGCTTAGCCAAAGATCCGGTATATCATGGTAAAAGCAAGCACATAAGAGTTAAATATCATTTTATTCGAGACTTGGTCAAGAACAGTGAAGTAGAAATTCTATTTTGCCCAACAAAACATCAGATAGCAGACATACTTACCAAAGCACTACAACCGAAGGACTTTGCACATATGAAGGATCTCCTGAATGTTACTGCATTCTAGCTTATGGGAGGGTATTAGAGGATGATTATAAGCTAGAAAGAATAAAAGTTAGATTAGTTATAAAGTATGTTTTATGTAGCATTATTATTTTTAAATTTATATCCTATGTATTGGCGGTTCTCTACATGTTAACCCTAATATATATATGTAATCCCCTGTACGATTTGTTTTCACCAATTCAATCAAGATCACGATTTATAATTCATTCGAATATTCATTCTGTTATTGGCTGCAAATCCAATATTCCGGCGATCACGATGGCTTTGGCATGGTACCATTGTGTGCGAGCTGAATCAAGTGCTTCAAGTACAGATAAGTTATTGGAAGCCATCCTTAACTTATTATGGTATTGAACTATGGTTCATACATGATTGATTATATAGATATAAAAAATGACAAGATTTTTATTAGTTGGTAAACTAAGAGCGTTTCTAACAAGGGATTAGTTGGATTTAAAAGGAATATCCATGGTCAATTAATATTGTAAAAATCTAGGGTATGTTGATGCATGAAAGTTGATCATGTGACAACCTTATACTTTCTATATGTCGTATAATCAATATAACATATATATTTTATATAGTAATTTATACGGATAATCCGTTTTATTACGGGTTTGGTATATTGTTCTTGTAAGTAAATTACATGTATGGTGCTGTTGTGGATCGATTGGCTTGTTGTTAATAATCAAGAAAATAGGAAGAGGCCAGAATAGAAAATAGGGAAGATATTGAAATAAGAGTTTTTTCTGCATGTTTATTAAAACTAAAGGCAGTGCCTTTTATAGGAAAACAAACAAGAATAATTCCAAAACTACTTCCTAACTAATGGGAAATAAACGTTACGAGGAAATATGGGCATCCCCATTATTTCCATTATTTTAGCACATCATAAACAGAAAGCAATTCAAATAAATAACTTTGAAAATAGAACGTTGAGATCTGCAGACTTCACGGTTTGTTCATGGGCTCCTCCTTATGCATGGGCTTCATGGGCTCCTCCTTATGCATGGGCTGCATGGGTCTAGGCACATAACAATCCACCCCCTTAAACGAGCCTTGTCCGCAAGGCGAAACACCGGGTAAGGCTTTTTTGGCTGTATTTCCGCGTAAGGCTTTTTTGGCTGCATTTCCACGACCTAATTAGGTTTCGATTTATCCAAGCCGGAGCGTTTCAATCCCTGTAGCTTGTGTGACGAACCGGATATACAGAACCCAATAGTAAGGTCATTAAAGTCAATCTCAACCGGGCCTAAGAGCATTCACATCCAAGGAACCATATTATGTGAGGGGGGTTTTTATATTTATGTGGGGTATAAAAAGTGGTTGTGAGTAGAGGAGAGATAAAAAGTTACTGTTCATCTGTATATTTGGGGGGACACTGTTCACCTGTTATAATTTTTTAATATATTTTGAAAGTGGTTGTGAGTGAAAGTGAGAGAAAAATGTAATGATAATATTATTTAATTGAAAGGAGAGAGAAAAAGTATTTGTTTTTAGTGGAAATATATTGATATAGGAGTTGTTTTTTAGTGGAATGTATGTATAATTTGATGGTTTGGATGTGAATGCTCTAAGGTCTTCAACCACTGGATCCCTAGGACGATCGGACTGGCCGCGACGGGTAAAACGAAAAAGTCGGTAGTAACTGTGTATCCTGAAAACATAATTGTGAGGTTCCGAACCCGACCGGTACAAACGAGTGTTTCACTATTAGCAACCACCACCTCAAACTTCACATCATAATCCACTCTAATTCCTAACTGATCAACCAGCTTTTGAGATAGGAAATTATGGGTACTTCCAACATCTACCAATGCGACGACATCTGTGGTTTTTATCTTTCCCAGCAATCTTAATGTTTGGGGAAGAATAGTACCCGAGACGGCCAAAAACGAGATTTCCGCTTGAATAACACCCTCCCTCATATCGGAAGGTTCGTCTACATGAAAAACCTCGCCAAGCTCACGCACGTCGCTAATCATAAATAGTTGAGGCTTACTACATTTGTGTCCTGGTGTAAAATGATCGTCATAATAGTAGCAAAGACCTTTCTCACGACGTTCACGCGCCTCCGCATTTGACAAACGACGAATTGGGCTCGGTGCGGGTAAGCTAAGCCGTTGAGACGGAGCCGATCCCAATATTCCGGGACCTGACATCATGCGGTGAGAATCATTAGTTAATTGTGGTTTTGTGATGGAAAATTCATACCTTCATGCAACATTAATTTCTCTTCCACCATCCTAGCAACCCCAATTGCTTCAGATAACAATCTAGGCTTTTTAAGCTTCACCTCCAATCGTACTTCATCCTTTAATCCTCCGTTAAAACAACCCACAAGAAACGACTCTGTTAGCCCATCGACTAGATTCGAGAGCCGCTCAAATGCTTCCTGGTAAACGGCAACCGTGGTGTCTTGTTTGAGGTGATGTAGAGCCTCCGACAGATCATCGTAATCGGTAGGTCCAAACCGATTGAGCAAGGCATTGGTAAACTCCGTCCACGCTAACAGACCGCGAGTCTTGGTAAACCACCGATGCCACTATAGTGCGATGCCGTCTAGATGGAAAGAAGCCAAACTAACTTGATCTTCCGTCGCCACTTTTTGAAACTCGAAATATTGCTCGGCTTGGTAGATCCATCCCGTAGGATCGTCACCACTGAACCGGGGAAAATGAAGCTTTAAATAGGGCTTCCCCTCGCCTCCTGTCATGACCATCGGTCCCTTACCGGAACCCGAAGCACCAGTTGGAGCCTTCTCCTTGAGGGACTGCACTTCCGTCATTAACTTAGTGAACATAGCTGTGAATTTCTTGAAGTTTTCATTTGTTTCTTGTTGAAATTTCTCAAGAGTTTTTTTACAGGTATCCATGGGATCAGGGCTGCTCTGATACCACTTGTTGTGGATCGATTGGCTTGTTAATAATCAAGAAAATAGGAAGAGGCCAGAATAGAAAATAGGGAAGATTTTGAAATAAGAGTTTTTCTGCATGTTTATTAAAACTAAAGGCAGTGCCTTTTATAGGAAAACAAACAAGAATAATTCCAAAACTACTTCCTAACTAATGGGAAATAAATGTTACGAGGAAATATGGGCATCCCCATTATTTCCATTATTTTAGCACATCATAAACAGAAAGCAATTCAAATAAATAACTTTGAAAATAGAACGTTGAGATCTGTAGACTTCACGGTTTGTTCATGGGCTTGATGGGCTCCTCCTTATGCATGGGCTTCATGGGCTCCTCCTTATGCATGGACTGCATGGGTCTAGGCACATAATAGGTGCCCGTTTTACAATCACTTGTATCATGTTTGATATTTTTCGCTAACTAACTATAAAATTCTGTTATTTTCATACAAAATAACCATTTTCACATATAGCATGTTGTTTGTTAGAATAGTATGTTTCAGTTTATACATTTTGTATTGAATTATTGTTTTTCAAATATTTATAAATCCAAGATTCGTAAGTATTTATCTTTTTTTTTTGAAAAGAAGTATTTATCAAATAACAAAATTTTACACGTCACAAAAGAATTGGTTTTACCTTTCTAATAATAGAATATAGTAAAAAAGAGCCATGTGTACCGACTAAAATAAGTTATTTAAAAAAATATTTTAGACATCATAATGTCGGAGTATGCAAATCTAACATGTATTTTAGACATCATAGCTACAACTTCCTTTTTCTTCTAACACCCTTTTTTTACATGATATTTTAACTTTCTGAAAACTTATGAAATAACTTAAAGTTACTTTGTATCTTAAGTTTCTAAACCATTGCTTGTAACTTCAATTTCATGGAAGGTAGCAAAATACTTGGGCTATGCAGCTAGGTTTCGGTCGGTATTCATTCGGTTTGGTATGATACAGAGACTAGGTATTGCAATCAAATGGAATATTACCAAAAGGATATCGACAAGCGTAATATATCGATAAAATACCATACAAAAAATTTACTCTGGAACATAGCCACAACTTCTACTAGATGCCCATACGGCTCAATCACTGGAACATAGCCACAACTTCTACTAGATGCCCATACGGCTCAATCACGGGTTGATGAACTTGGTACAAGATGGGATTTTTAATGCCTCCTAACCGTAAAATTATTGCTAAAGTTAAGAAAAAAAAAAACCTCTTCCATACCATATAAATTTCATTTCCTAATTTTTTTTATACACAACCAACCCAAATCTTTCAATATTTTCTTTCAAACAAAAATACTCAACATTTTGAAATATATTCTACCCGCCTGATCGCCTTCTTCCAATTGGAGATAACTGTTCTTGTAAGTGAAGATCGTCATGCTGGATCAAGGTGTGTCTAACTAGATATTGAAAAAATCATTTATCTAGCTATCAAGTATTAACAAAATGGGTTTCTGTCGGAGAGGGATGAAGGGTGGCAACAATAAGGAAGAGCAAAGGAGTTACAACAACAAGGAAGGTGTAACGAAGTTCTATATCACAAGACTGCTGGAAAGGTGCAACTCAAAGGAGGTAGCGGAAGCCTTGAAGAATTACGGCGAGGTGATCCGGGTATACATAGAAGAGATAAAAAAGGTAACAGATTCGGCTTCGCTAGTTTTAATGGAATAAGAGGCGCGATAGAGAAGGAGACGGTGATGAGGAACATTTGGATGGGTAACTATAAACTGTTAATCAAGATCGCCAAGTTTGCTTCAGAGAACGGAGAGGTATGGGATAACTCAAAGGTTAAAGACAACTTAGGGAAAGAGAAGAACACGGAGAAGGTGGCCCAAGCAACGTGTACAAGAAGAAGGAGAGCAATGTTTTTTTTTTGGGTAAAGAGGAGAGCAATTTTAATCTGAGCAAAATCAACTTTCCACCTTTGGTTAACAAGGGTATTCCGTCAGCTAGCAGGTTTCAAGGATGGACCCAGTCGTCGAAAACCGACATAGAAATTGAAATTGAAATCTCAAACTTTGTTAAACCTTTTGTGAACTACTATGACAGAGCTATAATGGGGAAAACAAAATATTTATGGACGCTGAGAAAAATTAAGGTGCTCATGACGGAGGCCGGGTTCAGGGAGATGGAGATCAAGTATGCCAGAGGTATATATGTCCTGTTAGTTTTCAAGTCATCTTTAGAAGCAGACCTGTTTATGGCAAATGCTGACTCCTGTAGTTGGTTCTGTAACATTGAGATCTGGAAGGGGCAGCCTTTGGCATTCGAAAGGATAGCGTGGGTCAATGTTCATGGGCTACCACTTCACCTATCGGAGAACGAGGTGTCCGACTCAATTGGAACAACATTCGGTAAGGTGTTGCACACCTCACAGTTGTAGGAGGATGACAAAGACCTATCGAAAGATTACATGGGTATTCTAACGGATAATGTTAGGCGGATCGAGGGAGTCGTCACCGTTAAATGGGAAGGTAAGAAGTTTCAGGTACGGGTGGAAGAGGAAAGGGGTTATTGGGCTCCGGATTTTATTAAAGAGTTTAGTGATACGTGTGTACAAGAAGAGCAATGGGGCCTTCTGTTCGAAGAAGAACCGGTAAGAAACGCTAATGCTCATTCACTGGTCAAGGTTTCAAAATCGCCGGCGGGAGGTGGGACAGCAGATTCGGTAGAGGGAGCGAAACCGTTGGCCTAGACGGAAGCTTTTCCGATGGGTTTGGATGGTAGGAAACAAACAGTCATTGACGTCCTCAAGGAAAGTGTTAAGACATTAAATGAAGTGGCTGGGAGAGAGTTCGAGGCACCGGTGGAGTTCCCTACTTTCTACGACCAGTATGGTAGGTGGGTTGGGGAACATGTTTCAAGGAGCAATAATTTAGAGATGGACCCCCCTTTTAGTAACAACGATAGCGAAAAATTTTTAGTCTTCAAAGGGAAAATTAGAATGCGAATTAAAAAAGGCAGGAGGGCTTCATTTGAAATTTCACCAAGGGAGCTAAAGCAAAGTAAATTAAAAAAATAGGACTATGGAGGTGGGTAATAACATTGGGAGTAATATTGGGACTCCCATACCCAAAAAAAGAACCAGGAGAGGAGACCTTTTCAGTTTAAATGAAATACTGGGAATTCACTCAGAAGAAGAAGCAGAAGATGAGGATAATTCTTTTGAGATAAATAAAGAGGAGTTACAAAAATAGGACCTGGGGGAACGGTTTTTCAAGAAAAAAAATGGAAGCTACATCAATGATATGGAGGTAGACAAGCAGGGGTAACAAATACTGGAAATCAGATGGAGGAAGGACGGGTTCAAGAAAATGTTGAATCAGAGGCAATAACTACGGTAGAGGTGGGAGCAGTGGTAGGGGCGGAGCTTGGAGGACACGGTGTGCTTCTAAAAGACTCGATAGTGGAAGAAGGTATTCAGTTAGGTAAAAGATGATTTTTTTGTCAATTAATTTTAGAGGGACTGGGGTTGGTGATAAAGCGGGGTGAGTAAAAGATCTTAAAAAGATCATGATATTGACGTTGTGGCTTTGCAAGAAACTCAACATAGGGATGTCTCGGGGGTGGATTTTGGGAGGTTTTGGGGTCCATCGGTTTTTGATATGGACTATGTCACGGAAAATGGGAGGTCGGGAGGGGTGGATAGCATATAGGATGTGACACCTCGAAATTTCATGTCCAATAATGTATTGACACGTGTCATAAGCTTTGAACGTGTAAAAGAATACTCTAGAGGGACTAAAGTTGACAAACAAAGAAAGTATGTGAATATAAGGGTTCAGAATGTCAACAATGGATAAATATACTTTACAGTAACCCTACATGATGCTCATACCCTTAAACGAATGAATCATGGATCATACGAAGCTAATTGTGAAAGAAAGTGAGAGATTACAAACTACAGGGGTTAAATGTGTCAACATGTTTAAAGTATACCTCTGAGTGACCTTTTAGCAAACCCGAAGTTTGTAACGGTAAATTATGCTCACTAGAATGTGTGATAAAAATTTCATAAAGTTTCGTTATCGTATGAGAAAGTTATGATCAAATTCGTATACGAGGGATTAAAGCGTCAACGTTGAAAATTATGACTTTTCGGGTAATAACAAAGTAGCCAAGGACTTAACAAAGTGGGTATAAGTCTTGAAGCCCTTCTAAGCCAATTTCAGGGACTCAAAGTGCAAGGAATAAAGTTCGGTTGACCTTTCGAAGGGCCAAGGGACAAGTTGCAAAAGTTAAAAAGCTTTTTACCTGAAAACGAGGCCTAGGCGGGCCGTGTAAGAATTGTTATGATCTTACGCGGGCCGCGTCAGACCCCCAGATGCAGAAAAATGTGAAAGTTGGCTGTTCAGCCTTGGAACCGACTTAAGAAGATATTTTCTCATCCATGAGCGACCCCTAAACATTCCTAGGCACTTAGGGACACTTGTGGGTGATCCATGATCAGTTGTAGCCTTAGTTGTCAACAATCTAATGAGATTTAAGCATTATAAAAGGCCCTTATGTTGCAACCATTTGATCACACCTTCCATCTGCTTTCATGAAGACTTCTGGAGCTCCAAAGCAGAACCAAGTCATCACTAATCGTGCATAGAACTTTGGTTAGTGCCCTTAACCTTTCTTAGTTGAGTTTTTTACTTAGTTATTAGCTTAAAAGTCAAACCGTCGTAATTACCGTTTGACTTAGCGATTAATCATTAATGGTCCAATGATTAGTCTAATTGAAGGTAGTTATAAGTTGGTAATTATGTGGGAAATAAACCCTTAAAAGGGCACTCTCTGATTCCCACTCTAACTAGATCAAATGTCGGGTCAAAGTTGTTTAGAAAAAGTCAACAGAATGCTAATCTTCGAATTAACGCATAATTAGCAATGTAGAAGGCATGTAACCTATTTTATCACTCATATAACTTGATAATAAGTATAAGGACTGGTCTAAGCTTGTTTGATCCGACAATTTTCTGTTTAGACCCGGTTCGGAACCGAAAGTCGCAAAACTTTGACTTTTTCTTTGACTTCAGTTCTGACCCAATTTAGGATGATTGGGAAATACCTTAGAGCTTCCTTAGGACCAGGTTACATGATAGTATAACCCTCTGTGATTATACACCTTGGTTCATTAGCTATCTAATTAATATGCATGATTCCGTTAATTGCCTAATGTTGACCATAATGCCCTTTTGACCATAAAACGAGAATTTTAGAAATGTGAGAGGACAATAATCTTTGTTACTGATCTATAAACATGTCCCTAAATTTTCACATCAGTTGGAGGTCTAGATTAGGAGTTATGCTCATTAACGTAATTAGGACGCCTTTAAGTAATTAAACAGCGCCATTAGCATAACGCCTATCTAAACCCAATTTTTGACGCCAAACCTTTTACCCACTGATGTAATATAATATTTTGGGATTTTTAAATATTTTTAATTATTTTTAACCTGCTCATAACCTAAGGTTATGACCTTAATTCGGTAAATACCGATTATACCCTTTTCGGTCATAAAATGAGTTCTACATAATATTTTGACACCAATCCAATTGCTACTGATTTTAAATAATAAATAAAGTATTTTGAACTTTAACACCTGATCAGAAAACTCAGATTTCCGGTATAACCCGGAAATCGCTTAAAATGGCTTTTAAGCGTTATAAACGCATAGTCTGGGTTTAAAACCATTTTGTCACATAAGACTTATCATCAACTGATGTAACATGTTAAAATAAGTTATTTTACTGATGTATTCAGACCCGAATCTAAGAAACACATTTAATCTCTTTTATAATCTTTAAAATGACCAAAATACCCCTTCGGGGCTTGTATTGAGGTTAAACTCGTTTTGGGCATAATGGAAGATATCCTATTGATATCACAACATATTTAAGGCATATTAACTTAGGAAACCTGTATAGGACCCGTATGGTTACCCGTTATGCTTCTTGCGCGTTCGGTTCGGGTTATGTAACTAGTTGCATAAATTAGCCGAAACGGGTCAAACCATATCATCTTTGTCTCAAAATCCAGAAGGTGTTCAGATTACCCATATTACACAGGTCTTCAAACTTGTCGGGTCTAAATCACATTCTATTCCGGTTTTCGCTTAATCATGCGTTTTGAACCGTAAACTTTTCCTTAAAACTAACCGGTCTAAGTTACGACTTAAATAAGACCCGTTAGGAATCTAACAGGTTAATAAAACCTTCGTTCCAGATTGAGAGCCCCAGTAGAAGTACATGTGCTTGCTGATTAGAATATACGGCTGAGTATAAATTGCATTTGCTAGCTCAGGTAAATACTTTTAACTTATTTTCCCTATACGGGCTTGGGATACGGTATTATAATAATACCGCTTGGTCGGGTATTGAATGTTTAGTCGAATTGTGATTAAATTATTGAGGTAACCCGCTTTAATCTGTATTGTTTGAAATCAAAGTCTTTAGGGGTTAATGACCATGTCCCGGATATCCTTGACATCATTGTATTATAAAATGGCCACGCCTTATGCACGAGCTGTAGGCATACAGTTGACAGTGCATAAGGGAAACGATATCTCACTCTCTTGTGGGCCTATACTTGTGGCGTGTCTGTTAATCTTGACTCGGTTTCTACATCGGGCCCTGAACGTACAACGAACATGTAAATCTGTATATACAAGATTATTTATATAATTGTCCCAAGTTATAAAAGATATGTTGTGCCTTGTGCATTCAAATCAATTTTATTAAACATTTTCAAACGAGTCGGTTAATTGTATTTACCAGGGTAAACTGACGTATTTTCCCAAAAAGGTTAAGTGACAGGTACTGAACGTAATTGGCTGGAAGCTCAGGGCGTTAATAAGGAATCTTGCAAGTTCTAGGCGTCTAAAGTCTGTTGAACAATGTGTATGTTTTAAGATCCGCCT
The DNA here is from genome assembly GCA_030545235.1 of Helianthus tuberosus. NCBI lineage: Eukaryota > Viridiplantae > Streptophyta > Magnoliopsida > Asterales > Asteraceae > Helianthus > Helianthus tuberosus. The sequence goes on from CM060389.1 coordinate 132,844,647, forward strand.
GTGGATCCTTTACTTTCCGTTGTAATACTTTGATATTACTTTATATTCGGATTGTAATATATTTATCTTCTGCTTCCGCTGTGCATTTATATATTGTGTTGTTTGACTATGATGATATCAACTACGTCACGATACTCCCCACCGGGCCCACCGATAATACGTGGAAATATCGGGGTGTGACAGGTTGGTATCAGAGCCAACATTGAGTGAAATAAACACTAGCCTTTTGTGTTTAATCTCAATGACACAGTAGCACATTCCTTGACCTTCTGAGTCTAGACTTAACATAGGAATACTCTCAACCCTAATCTGAAAAAAAACTATTGCTTCCGAATTTATATATTTTGAACATGTCTCCGATCAAGGAAGCCGAAATGGAAATTCTCCACATCCGGAGCCTTGAAATGTCAAGCTTCGTACCACGACTAGGATGGAACGTACATCCAAGGAGAAAACATTCAGAAATAAAGTGAAGAAGAAAACTCCTTTTTGCTAAAATTTGTTTCCTTAGTAGTCCTTATAAGGACATGATTATCTTCAGTCCCTTCATGGACAACATCATTCCTTTCAAGTCCCACTTAGGGCAATTATATACTCCTTTTAAAATCATTTGAATATTTTATCTGAATTCCATTTTATCATTTTATGAAAATAATATATGAGATAAATCAAATTATTATTCCTTTTCATAATTGATCTACCAGTATGTATATTGAAAGAATCTTAAAGGGTAAAACCTAGCTTGAATGTCATTAAAGACCTAGCTATGATGGTAAAACCTGTTTAAAAGAGATTCAGATTCTTGTTAACATCCGAAAGCATGTTAACACTCCTGACAACAGTGTTGCGATAAAAATCACACTTGTCATCTTTATATTGGGAAATTCCAAACCCTTATTTAGCCTAGTGATTTAGAAATCATGGCTTAAATCATCAAATTAAGATGATCATATTATAAACATCCATTAGTGATGAAGTGCCTACGGGCCAAACTTGTTGTCTGATAAGACAACCTCAGTGGTGGTCTTTGACCCCCGTCTAAAGATGTTGGACTACGTCCAAGCATAATAGTTTGTATGATCAATACGATCTTGACTAACATCATCAAATGAAGATGATCATATTATAAACATCCATAAGTGATGAAATGCCTACGGGCCATATTTATTGTCCCAAGGGACAAACGACAGTTGAAGTCTTTAACTCTCTGTCAAGAAAAGTAATGAAATATGTTCAAACCTTAAATGTCTTGATTCTCTGAAATCATGGCTTATAAATTTAAAACAGTCCTAGTGACTAGGCCTTTTGCGCCACTTTAATATCCTTAATGTTTTATAACTAGGATAAATTATAATGAAAATACTAATTAAATATAACTAACAAATTAACCAATATGGTTTATATTACCATGGTTGATGAATCGTCAAAAATGATGAATCCATAATAACCTCTGATTTATCATCGTCAATATTTATGTAGCCATCAAACTGCATGGCTGGATCGGATGAGGTCAACAGCCACCCGAGGGAGAATAATGATGCTATCAGAGTTAATATAACTGGTGCGGAACTGCAAGCATTAATAGATGATGCCGTTACACGAGCTCTCGACAGACAGTATGATGAATCAAGTGGTACACACTCTAAGACTCTATCTGTGGCTCGTAGTAAGCCCCCTTCTAAATCACATGAGTCAAGGGAAGACGATATTCGTAACTCGTCAAATCAAAGGAGTGTTCCGTCTAGACAGGTGGTGCTTCATCAAGGGGCACAAGTTAAGACCTGCTCATATAAATATTTTGTCTCCTGCAAGCCCAGAGACTTCACACGAGAAAAAGGAGCCATCGATTGCATGACGTGGCTCGATGAGATGGACACTGTTGTTGACATCAGTGGATGTGCAGAGCAAGACATTGTGAAGTTTGTTTCACAATCTTTTAAAAGAGAAGCTCTAGCATGGTGGAGATCACTGATCCAAGCTACGGGGAAGATCCCTTTGTACAACATGACTTGGGATCTGTTTGTTGCTCTTATCAAAGAAAATTACTGTCCTCAACATGAAGTTGAGAAAATTGAGACTGAATTCTTGACATTAGTCATGGAGAACTTAGATTGTCAAGCATACCTTACAAGTTTCAATACCATGTCTCGATTGGTTCCTTACTTGATCAAACTAGAACCAAAGCGAATAGCTCGCTTTATTGGGGGTCTAGCCCCAGAAATAAAGGCAAGTGTGAAAGCATCGAGGCCTACTACATTCAGGTCAACGGCAGACCTGTCGCTATCTCTTACACTCGATGTAGTCAGAAACAAGGCTGCTAAAGCCTCTGAAGATGGAAAGCGTAAAAGGGAGGATGAGAATTCTCATCGCTCCGATAGGAAGACAAGGAGGAACTCTGAGGATAAGAAGAGTTCCGGGTTTAAGAAAGACAGCCAGCAGTCGGGTGAGAAGACCAGGTGCGAAACCTGTAAGAAATACCACCTCGGGAAATGCAGATTTGAATCTCAGCCTCTACCTTGTGGGATTTGCAAGTCTAAGGAACATAAAACCTTGGAATGCAAGAAATTGAAGGACGCAACTTGCTACGGTTGCAACGAAAAGGGGAATATCAAGACTAACTGCCCTAGAAATCAGAAGAAACCCGAAGAGGCCAAGAGAACAAACGCATGAGTCTTCAGGATGAACGCCCAGGAGATGGTGCAGAATGATAATTATATAACAGGTACTTTTCCTTATCAAGCAGTTTATGCAGAAATTTATTTGATGCTAGCACATATGATTTTATAATGAACGATAAATGTTGAGAACTGTTGTCTCCGCCTGATTAGGACTCTGGTCATTTAATGCGGGGTAGAAATTAGCTGATGATACTTTAGAAAAAGCTCCAACAAATCTTAGATTGATATTTTATATATCTATTAGGAAACGCTCTTATCCAATATCCTAACGTCAAGCGTTTAAGCTATCCAAAAATCATCAATATGATCAACACAGATGTGACAATTGATCCCCTGTCAAAAAGGTGACGGACTAGGTCCAAACCTTGGTTGCCATTAATCGTCTTCTATGGCCTAGGCTAAGTATAATTGATATATATATATATATATACATATCTACAAGACATTCATAGAGAATGTTCACACTATATTAGCCTGTATGGTTTAACAATACCATGGTTAGTATATTAGGGCATCAGGATGATAAATAGCGGATGTTGGATTGCAACTAATTGTTTTATTTGGCGTTAGGAACCAAATATCGAGTATGACAAACTCGGATAAGACAACCGTTGATCGTGTTATGGATGATGCGACACGTGTTAATGATACTACAATTGTGAACCTTAGAATTTCCAAAGAGGTTCTTCAGACTATGATAGACGCAGCTGTTGGAAAAGCTGTGAAGAAGGCTGTGAAAAAGTTCAAGGAGCCCCATGCTACTCGCTCCAAATTTTATCTAGGACCACATTTCCTTGCTAATAAGGAGGATCTCGTTCATGCCTCTAATGTAAAGGGTGAACTAAAAAGGAAAAGGGAGGAAGATAACTCCCAGAGTTCTAAGAAAAAGAACAAACAAAAGTCCAACTAGAAACCTGTATGCAAGACCTGCAAGAAGCGCCATTATGGGAAATGCAGGTTCGAACCAAAATCCCAATCACAGCCGAGGGCTTGTGGGATCTGCAAATCCAGTGAGCATAAAATATTGGAATGCCCGAAGATAGGAGATGCGACTTGTTACAACTGTAACGAGAATGGGCAATATCAAATCCAATTGCCCAAAGTATGCGAAGAAGCTTAAAGGAGATAAGAAGACTGACGCTAAGGCCTCTCAGATGGATGCAAAAGAGGCCATACAAGATGACAATGTTATAACCGGTACGTCCTTATCCATGATATATATGCAAGTGTATTGTTTGATGCAGGTGCAGATAAGTCATTTGTGGGATAAATTATGTAAGTTATTAAATCTGCCTATTAGAACCTTAAGCATAAAAATATGAAGTAGAATGAACGCTAAGAGTTCTGCTTTGATTCGGATATCAATCAATCCTTCATAGATGGTGTCTATAACAAACTCTTAAAGTCTTCCATGAGAACCTCAGATATTAAGTGTAAGGTAAAACTTATAGGCAAATATCATAAGAACCATTTCTTCTGATCCTGTCAAAAATCTCCAGTCACGAAATTCTAGTATACCCTCTCTCCAGATGCAGTACATCATCATAAGTAATTGATATCTCCTGATCTCTATCGATTGCAAATACCAGATAGTATGACAAAAGCGCCATGTGAGGATTGGTGTATCTTAATCTGTTCCATAGATTGCTTCCATGCCTGATCAGTATGGAGGTTTAATGCATGGAACCACAAAGATATTCCAATGGTCATACGGTATTAAAGTCAGCTAATAGTATTCAAAGAAGATATCTAGAAAATAGATTTGTCCAAATAAATGTTTCCCTGGTCAAGGAATCTTTGGACTCATAGCATAAATGTGTCACTCATTTGACACAAGCAAGGATGGATGAACTGGAGCCCGAGATTTGGAAAATCTCTGTAATCTCCGTGTGTATTGATTACCTTCTGCAAAGATTACCCTGTTTACCTCCTAAGAAACAACTAGAGTTAAGAATTATATTCCGTTAAGGGCTGTAATATTATGAAATCTCCAAGACGGCTAGTACCATCACTAGAGAAACCAAACCCTGACTAACTAAGTTTTAAAATAGAGGGTTCATATAGCCTAACTCAATATCCTGAGAATGCCGTATAGTAATTATGAAAGACGGTTCATTTTGCTTATGCATTGTTACCGCAACCCTAATTAGGCAACGATTAAGAATCGCCATCAGCTGCTCAGGATCGTCGATTGGTTCGACTAACCGTAAGGATTAGCTACTCCTTAAGATTAGTTTTGAGCAATGGTTGGAATAACCATCTCACCTTAAAATAAGCTTTTCAATAATAGTTGTTATGTAAGTATCAAGGCTGCTCCCTTGGAGACCTTGCATGGATGAAATGTTAAACATCTATTGTTAGATAGAAAATTAATAAGACCAATATTCAGAATCTGAAAGTTGCCTTGGAAACAACAAATAAGATCATTAAAATTCATAATCATCTGTAAGATGCCAGTATTCGGCAAAAAATCAAGGATTAATGAAAATAGCAAACCTCCTAAGTTCCTGTTGAAGGATGAGGTTCAACAAAAGATAACACCCTAGAAGGTGTGCCAAATTGTTAAATTATCAGGCTAGTTAAGCTCTGAATATATAGAATCATTCGAAGGAAATCGAATGTATCAAGATCAAGTAGCTTATAAGCTAAAACCTATTTAAGGAGCTTGGCGGAGCTCGAAATACATTGCACACCAGTTACTGAAGGATGTGTTTCGCCAATAAGTCAAGAAACTGTTAGTGCATACATCTGTCGTCTTCGTCTTATATCGAGTCTCGGGTTCGTTGCGGATTTGAACAAACATGACATCATATATGTGACATCACAAGTGACATCACATGAAGATAACATGCATATATGTAATCATAATTGCATGACCGTTTGAAGCATGATCGTTTGAAGACATGACCGTTTGAATATGGCTGCTCGTTTGAAGAGGTCACCATTTGAAGGAGTTGTCCGTTTGAAGGGTGTCTTGCCACTTTCAAACGGAAGGGTCCTCCCCTATATATAGGTCACTTGTTCATTTCATTTGTAACTTTCCGGTTTGTGCAACGAAGTGCTGCCGAAGTGTTGTCAGGTTGTAAAACGTCATAGAATCAATCATACAACAGTTTTAAGCGTGAATCTAGCTGAATTGAACTCTACATGTCTGTTTCCGCCTTTCATGTTGAGATAAACTCTTCTGATCGACTCGTTCGGGTCTGAAAACGATCCTACAAGTTGTATCAGAGCTCAGGAGGAAGAGTTCATACCAATTCAGCCTTTAATTCTGATTTTCTACACCTTCTTTCAAAATTTAACATTTTTTCACGGTTTAAATCGGCTAAAACTTTCACAATGTGTGCGTAATTGTGTTTTAACAAACCCTTGAGAATATCAGACCTAAACTCAAAGTAAAACTGGTAAAAATGGCTTGAAAACTGGTGTCCGTTTGAACGAAGCAGCACCCTACCGTTTGAAACTGGACTGATCGTTTGAAATTTGCACCTTACCGTTTGAAACTGGACTGACCGTTTGAAATTTGCACCTTACCGTTTGAAACTGGACTGACCGTTTGAAATTTGCACCTTACCATTTGAAACTGGACTGACCGTTTGAAATGTGCACCTTACCATTTGAAGCTGACCTTTCCGTTTGAAACACTATGTCCGTTTGAAAGTGGTTCAGTTGTTCTCAAGATACTTTTCTTGATATGTTCAATTGTCAGACGGCCAGTTACTAGTCCATATGATATATTATACTTTGAAAGTTGTTTCGATAAAGGGTGGTCCAATGAGAGCATAAATCACCGGCCCATGTGAGTTAATCAAAAGCTGCGGCCCAATCATAATCTGTTTGGTGCATGTGATCTTTGTTTGATGAATAACAGGTCTCGGTCCAATACAAATATGTCAGACATTACTTGTTGCATGTGAAAATTGTTAACTATTGTTTCAACTCATGTGCTTTATCTGACAATTATAAACATCGGTCCAAATCAAAGAGTCTTAAAAGATTGTCGGCCACATCACATGATATCATAAATACATTTATCACATAATATCAGCGGTCCAATCATATGATGTTTTAGTTGTCGGATTATTGATTTTGTTGAACAAATCAATTGTTAAAAGATCCATTTATATGCGGCCCAATCAGTTTTGAAGTAAACTTCATTGTTGTCGGGTTAGTGGATTTTGAGGTGCAATTAAATTTGAGTTGAATTGGAAATCGTTTGCGGACCAAAGTGTTGTTGGGTTATTAAAATTTGAGGTATAATTAATCGATTAAAGTGTTCAGCCCAAGTCATTGTTTGCATTGCGACTCGATTGAAAAACCAACTCACACAGATTGATCAGTCAAAGGTCCAAGTTTCATGGGTTGATCATTTAGAAGTCCAGGTCGTGTCTTTGTGAATCAGGTCGATTGAATTTGATCCGGGTCATAGCAGTCCGCACAGTGTGTCAATCTTCAGTCTGCACAGAATATTCATCAGTTCGAGTACTAGTCTTATTCTGTTAATTGATAAATCTTTAAACTGATTGTTGTTTGTCTGTTTGTTGTCAGGTGATACAGGTGTTTTTACGAGGTGTTTTTACGAGGTGTTTCCCGAAGTATATCAAATTTTTTGAAGACACGAGTGAAGAATTTTACAACGCCTTTGCAACATCTCCGACTACTCCGGGTGCCATAGCTCAAAGCATGAACATGGAGAATGAAACCGGAACTTTACAGAAACCACCGAAGCTTATGGGGATGTATAGAGAAGAAATATGTGTTACCACGTACAGATTTACAAGTTGAGAAGAAAATATTTGAGTTTACCGATCAAGAAAGAGAATTGTACAAAGCTGAGAAGATGATGATCAGTTTACTTCAGCAGGCTATCAAGGAAGACATTTTTGTGTTGCTACAACATGACAAGACTTCAAAGTCAATCTGGGAGGCTCTGAAAGTCAAGTTTGAGGGTAGTGAGAATATGATCAAAAGCAAGAAAGCACTGCTCAAGAAAGAATTTGATCTGTTTACGAGTTTGCCCGGGGAAGATACCAAGAAGCTGATTGAAAGATACTGCCATTTGGTGCGATCCATGTCGATGCTTAGTATAACAAAAGATCGTGAAGAGTAGGTAGACAAGTTAGCTGGCGCTTTACCATAAAAGGCGTGGGGAACTTACTTGATGATTCTAAAGAATACTGGTGTATATGACGGGTTAACGATTTCTCAGTTTATTGAGAAGATAGAAAGTCAAGATCTGGAACAACAAAAGATCACGAGGATGAACAGTCCAAGTGGTCAACAGGATGTAAAGATGTATTACAAAGGCAGTGTTCCAGAAGTTGAAAGAAGTCCGAAAATACAAACTGCATTTAGTGCTGGAGATTCTAAAGAAAAGGTTGATCAAAGTCCTAAAAGCAGCAGTAGTTTCTCTTCATATCCAAGTGTTAATCCAAAAAGCCCAACTTCAAGTTTCAGTTCTCAAAGTACTAAAAGTGGAAGTGGTTATGTGATACAATGCAATATTGCCTTGAATCTTCCAGATGGTCAAAGTTTTTCTGAAGAGATTGCTAAAGATCACATGGCGTTGCTTGGTTCTGTGTTGTTATCTTATGAAGGTTTAGTTGCAGGGCAGATCGGGAATCCTATGCTCACAAAGGAGGATTACGATCAGATAGACGCTGAAGAAATGGAATTAATGGATATCAAATGGTGTCTAGCTAGTGTTCTGAGAAGAGCTGAAAAATTCAAGCTGATTACTGGAAGAAATGACTTTCTTGATGCACACGTTTCTACTTTGGGTTTTGATAAATCTAAAGTTACTTGTTTTCGATGCAGGGAGAAAGGTCATTTCAAGAAAGAATGCAAGAACCGAGAAGCAAGTGATGTGAAGAATCCATTCGGAAAAGATGACTACTACCGGAAAGCCATATATCAAGAGGTTGGTCAACAACAACTACAAGAACCACAAGTGGCTCATGGTAGAAATGTGATCGAGGATTCAAAAAGAGCATGTTTAGGAAATCAAGAAAGTTTCAGCTGGGAAAAATTCATTTCATCTGACAACAAAGCATGCTTAATCAAACAAGATGATGAAAAATTACCTGAAGGATTTAGCTGGGATATGTTTGTGGATGAGAATGGAAATTTCAAAGCTTTCATTGCCAAGATTATAAAAGAACCAGATATGTTTACTACATGGATGAAGTCTATTGGTGAAACTGTGAAGAATGTGGAGGAAGAGTCTGTTGCATTTGAAGAAAGTTCACAGAGCTCAGATGAAAGTTCACAAAGTGATCAAAGTTCAGAAAAGGAAGTTGTTTTTGATCAAACACCAACTGATTCTGGTTCTTCGGATGATAATGCTGAAAAGTCAATTGAGTTTGACCAATCACCAACTGATGACAGCAGCGGTGATGACGAGGAAGAAAAACATATTAATATTGCAAAATCTCATTTGTCTCCTGAAAGTTTTCATTTTTATTTTGCAGATCGCTTGGAGAAGCTGAAGGAAAAACAAGCTGCAAAAGAACAAATGAAAAAAAAGTCTGAAAGTGGTGATCAAACAAAAGAAGCTGTTCAGAATGAAGAAATAAAAAGTGTTGCTGAGGAGATTGCTGAACCAGAAAAGGCGACTGAAGTTGAAAAGATCATTGAAGTTGAAAAGCTCATTGAAGTTGAAAATATTGTGGAAGTCGTCAAACCTTGTTTGAAGTGTTTGGAACCTTGCAAGGAATGTGCAGCTAAAGATGAGAAGATAGCTGAGTATGAAAAGCAGAAGGAGCAGTTGCTGTTCAATCTCAATTACGTGAAAGGATCTTATGATGTGTTGAAAAAAACAGTAACTGGTCTTCAAAAGACAAATTCTGAAAGAGAACAAGCATTAACAATGTTGAATGCTGTATTTGTTGGGATTGAACCCTATCAGAGGAACAGATAATTAAAGCCAAAACTGGATCAGAGCAGTGGATCCAGAATAAGCAGATGTTTTCATACAAATCTTTCCCCTTGAAAGTGGTTTCATATCTGCTGACCTCCTATCTGCTGAACTTACTAAGTGCTGACCTACAAGTGCTGCCTTGCATCTACTGCCCAATGTCAAAGACTGATGGAAGACCAAAGCTCTGCTGATTCAATCTACTGCCTTGAGTCTAGTACTGCTGATCCGGACAAGCACTGCTGGGTTCACAGCAGTGGAAGGATGCAGCAGCTGTTTAAGTGTCTTTTATGTAATGAAATGTAATAGGAGTAGTTAGTACATCAGTGTTTGTATAGATCAGAGGTTAGAGTTTGTTAGGAGGTTAGATGTCACTTTCATGGTGACGTCAGTTAAGATGCTCAGTGGTTTGCTAGTGCCTATAAATAGTTCAGTACTTTGTACTGTTCTATTAGCTCTTGCAATACCGTCTTCTTTGCACGAACAAACGCTGAGCTCTGGCTGAGGGGGAGTTTGTATTCAAGCATTACTTGTAATCGTTGTTGAAAGTTAATTCAATCATTCGATTCCTAGTTGAAAATGTCTTGATCAAAGCAATACTCTCGTTTGATTGTATGAAAAGTTTGTTTTCATATAAATTCCGCTGCACAATTCTTTCATTTCCATCTTAATTTCAAACGAAAATACAATCAGAAACAAACTCAAATCCAACAATTGGTATCAGAGCTTGGACAGTCAAATTTGATTTAACAATCATTTTGACGTAAATAGTTCAGCTCATAACAGTTGATACTGATCGTTTGTTCGTCTGTTGAAAAACAGAGCAAGGATTAATCACCATTAAAGTTGATTTTTCAGTGTCTGTAAAACAACAAGAATGACGTCACAATCTCAGGATGATAAAAACAACATCGGCTCGCTTTTTAAACCACCTATGCTAAAAAGAAATGAGTACAACATCTGGCAGAGAAGGATGGGTCACATCCTTGCTCAACAAAGCACAGGTTGTTGGAGGTCTGTCACCTTTGGTCTCCATGTTCCTTCAGTGCCAAGCGCTGAAGATGCTAAAAAGTTCGTTCCAAAACCAGTTGAAAATTATACCGAAACCGACTTTCAAAAGATCGAACTAGATGCTAAAGCGTTTAGCATCATAGCATCAGCACTGCCCAATGAGATATATGCTGGACTGTTACACTGTAACAGTGCCAAAGAGTTATGGGACGCACTAAAGGAACAGTTTGGGGGAACCGAAGAAGTCATAGAAAACAATAGGGAAATCCTGAACCAACAGTATGAAACATTTTGTTACGTTAAAGGTGAATCACTAACGCAACAATTTGAGCGTTTCAGTTGTCTCATCAGTGAACTGAGGCTTGTTAACACCACTTTTACAAATTCAACTCAAAATAGTAGGTTCCTCAGGTCACTGCCAGAAAAATGGGACACCATAGCTTTTGTCACCCGAAACTCACCTGAGTTCAAGGATCTGACCTTGACCCAACTCCACGGTCGACTCCTGACCTACGAAAGGGAGTTGAACCAGAAAAGGAGGTTACAAGAGTCAGGAAAAGTTACTGATGATTACACTTTCGGTAATACTGCTCTTCTGGGTCAAGAAGAATCTGGGAGCAGTGGTAAGGATTAGGGTTATGATCACTTCATTGACATAACTGCTGGTGCAAATTTTAACAACCCTGATCCTCACTCTGCTAGTTATGCATTCACTGCAAACGAACACCAGATGTCAGACAATTTAAGCTTTGAACTAAATGATTTGCAACATTTTGATCCCACTGACTTAGAGGAAATGGACATCCTGCACCAACTGGCTTTGCTAAGTGTTAGAACTAGCAAATTTTACAAAAGAACAGGGCGAAAATTCCCAGGTTTGCATGGGAATCTAAGGGTTGGGTTGGATAAATCGAAAATCAAGTGCTACAAGTGTATTAGGTTGGGACATTTCGCTAGGGAATGTAGGAGTCAAACTACTGGTCCCATAATTACTCATCCTAGCTCAAATCCTAAACCTCAAAACCAAAGCACTGTGCACTATGCCCAGTATGCCCCAGCAGCTCAAGTGAACACTGCTCACTATGCTGCTGCCCCTGTGCCAGTACACTATGTCCAAACTACTGTTCCACAAATCCAATATGTTCAAACCCCTGTTCCCCAGGCACAAGTGCAGCCTGCACCTCAAACCACTGCTCCAGCAGCAGTACAACCAGATCAACAAAGTTTTTTCACTCAAGGGTTTGTTGACTGGAGCAGTATGCCTGAAGACCTTAGTGATGAAAATTTTACACTCCATGCTTCTAATGATTCTTCTCATAATGAATTTTGTTTGATGGCATTAGAGTCAATACAGGAGGGGGTTGAAACTGAGGAGGAACAGCTGAGCTTTGAAACAGTGGATGAGGTGACTGAAGCAGTGGTTACTGCTGTGGCTGGTGAACTACTGTTGGGAGAAAGTTCAGGTACCCTGATTGAACCAATGACAGATCCATGGTCCGAAGAGGACAAAGAAGAAAAGAAGGAAGAAAAGGCTGGTGAAAAGAAGGTGATAGCTGATGATGAAGAGAATCATCAATGTGACTGTGCAATGATGGCTGCTGCCAAGGTATCTCCTCAAGTTCTACAAAAACTGTGTTCTGACAATTGCATTATTGCTTTTGCTAACATTAAAGAGGTGAATGAAAACCTTCGGGATAAAATCTTAACTGATGAAGTCAAATTTGAAAGATCTTTAAAAGAACTTAAAAACAAATTGGCTGAAAAAGAAAAGGAGATTAGCAGCATGAAAGAAGAGCAGAGCATAACCAAAACCCAACTCTAAACTATGGTAGAAAAATACCAAGTTTGCAAAAAGGAGTTAGAGTCCACCCAAATCACATGTGAGAGATGGGTGGAATCATGCAAAGGGTATGAGGTTATGCTTGAAAAACAGATAAAAAGCAATGTGAAATTTGGGGTTGGCTATAGAAAACATGATGATGAAAACACTGCTTTTGGAAAATCTGTTCAAACCACTGATGTAACCACTGAGTTCATCCCCACAAACAAGAATGGCCAAGAAGTGAAAATCACTGACAAACTTGGTAACAAAATCACACTTGACAGACCAATGGGATCCTCTACTTTTGAGGAGCTTGAAGAATATCAGTTTAAACCAAAATGGTCTGATGAGTGTGATATTCTTGAAAATTTCAAGCCAATGGACTTTACATCAACTGATGGTGTCAAGGCTCCAAAAGCTAAAGTCATACCTCTCAAGGACATCCCAGCAGTGGTTAAAACCTCTGCTGCAAAGGAGTCTGAAAAGAGAAAGAAGAAAGAAAAAATTGATAACTTGTTTTGTGAATTCTGCGAGAAAAGGAATCATCTAACAAAAGATTGTTTCCACTTAAAAGCTTATGATTTAAACAGAACAAGTGTCATTGTTTCAGCTGAAAGTTGCATTGTTTGTGGTAAAACAAACCACAAAACTCAAGCATGTGTGTATCTCAAAAACTTTGATGTGAAAAAGAATGAGTACATTGCTAAAACATACTTGAGTCCATCATCATCATCATCATCAACATCTGTCAAATTCACCAAGAAACAACCACTGTTTGTGCCAGTTCAAACAGCTGTCACAAAACAGCTGAACCAAACATCTGTCAAAAGAGATGTTCAGGTTACTGATGCACCCCCTGCTAATTAATTCAGAAAAGGCAAGGAAAAACAGTCTTACCAAAGGATTCCACACGTTTATGAGGCCTACAAAAGGCCCTCTAAACCCAGAGTGAACAGGCATCCTTTTGGTTACCAGCAGATGATTGGTCAGGACCCACAACAGTGGTTAGAGAAACACTGTCCTAAAACAGTTCAAACCCCTGACCTAACCACTGTCCATCATTCTGCATCCATCCCAGACACTGTTGAGACCCCATCCAAAGCCCTGCTGGCTTTGGAGACCCTAATGAACTAATCCTTTTACTTCATGTGCAGGGAGCTTCTGCATGCTTTGATAGTCTTTGGTATGTAGATAGTGGAGGCTCCAGGCACATGACAGGATGTAAAGCCCTCCTCAAAGACTTTAAAATCCATGGAGGGTGTGATATATCCTTTGGGAATAATAGTAAAGGAAAAGTTCTGGGGTCTGGTACAGTGCAATCCGGAAATGTAAAATTTGAAAATGTCAATCTGATAAACAATCTAAAATTCAACCTTCTGAGTGTATCACAAATGAGTGACAAAGGGTTTGGGTCATTCTTCACAAAAGATTGTTGTAGGATTGTTGGACCAGAAATGGTCAAAAAGATTGAAGCAATAATCAAAACTGGTCAAACTAAACTTGTTGCTCAAAGAAGTGGCAATGTTTATGTTGTTGACATGTAAAAAGAGTGTCCCAGAGCTGATGCCTGTCTGTTCTCAGCTGCCTCTAACAAAGAGACAGAACTTTGGCACAGAAGGCTGGGGCACACAAATCTTAAGACAATCACAGAAATTTCAAAAAATGGTTTGGTGAGAGGCCTACCACAAAAAATGTTTTCATGTCCTGAACATTGCATTTCCTGTTTAAAAGGAAAACAACATAAAAGTTCTTACAAGTCCATTGAAGAGTCCAAAACAACCCAGTGTTTGCAAATGCTACACATGGATTTGTTTGGCCCAGTTCAAGTCATGAGCCTCAAAAAGAAAAGATATTGTTTGGTTATTGTTGATGACTTTTCTAGGTTTACATGGACTTTCTTTTTACACTCAAAAGATGAGACTGCATGCATTTTGCAAGACTTTGTAACACAGGTTGAAAAGCAATTTGACCTTCCAGTGAAAAGCTTCAGGAGTGACAATGGCACAGAATTCAAAAATAGGGAGTTGGATGCCTTCTGTGTGAAGAAAGGGATTGTAAGGCAGTACAGCATCCCTAGAACACCAGAGCAGAATGGGGTAGTGGAAAGGAAGAACAGAACTTTGATTGAGGCTGCCAGAACCATGCTTGCTGATTCAGGTTTGCCATTAACTTTCTGGGCAGAGGCAGTAAACACTGCTTGCTATGTTCAGAACAGAGTTTTAATAAACCCCAGGCACAAAAAGACTGCCTATGAAATTCTGTATAAAATTAAACCACTGATCTCATACTTCAAAGTGTTTGGCTGCCCATGCTTTATTTTGAACTTAAAAGATTCCATTTCAAAATTTGCAGCCAAAATTGATTGTGGTTATCATTTGGGATACTCAACCACTGCCAAGGCCTACAAAGTGTTCAATACACGGACCAAGGCAGTGGAGGAGACTTTGAATGTAAAGTTCAATGAACTTTCATCAATGAAAATCCCAGCAAATCCTGCTGATCTGTTTGATCTTGAAAATTTTACTTTTGAAAATACTGCTGTCAAGACTAACAGTGCAGGTCCATCAGAGGATACAACACCAGACTATGGGTATGAAATCATCATCCCTCAAAGGTCTGCCACAAAGGGAAAAGCACCAGCTGTTCAAAACAGTTGTCAAAGCTCAACCACTGCTACCTCAACAGTTGTTGACCAAAGTAGCCCATCAACCACTGCTTCCACATCCTCAAACACTGCTGACAAAAGTCCTCAAACAGTGGATAAAAGTCAGCAGTTGTCCACTTCATTACCTCCTATTCCACCACCTTTTGAAGCCACTGCTGGATCATCAAAGTCCCCATCAGTGGTTAGCTCAGATGATACACATTTGCAGCCTTCACCAACAAATGCCATCATACCATACCAAGGAGATTTAATCTTCTTGAGATCTCATCCACCTGATCAAATCATTGGCAACATAAATGAAGGGGTGCTCACAAGAAGCCAAACCCAAAACATTTGTCTTTCTGCTGGTTTTCTATCACTCCATCAGCCAGTCAAGTACCAAGAGGCACTGAAAGACAACAGCTGGGTAGAAGCCATGCAAGAGGAGCTCCAACAGTTTAAAAGACAACAAGTATGGGAGCTTGTACCACTGCCAGAAGAGGTTAGTCCCATTGGCACAAAGTGGGTCTTCAAGAACAAAACTGATGAAAGGGGTATTGTTGTCAAGAATAAAGCCAGGCTTGTGGTTCAAGGTTACAGACAGGAAGAGGGGATTGATTATGATGAAACATTTGCCCCTGTTACAAGATTGGAAGCCATTAGACTGTTCCTGGCCTTTGCTGTCAACCACAATATGAAGGTGTTTCAAATGGATATTAAAAGTGCTTTCCTTTATGGTACAATTCAAGAAGAGGTGTATGTTTGTCAACCTCCAGGTTTTGAGGATCCATTTTATCCAGATCATGTCTACAGGCTAAACAAAGCCTTGTATGGCTTGAAACAAGCACCAAGGGCCTTGTATGAAACTCTTTCCAACTTCCTACTCTCAAATGGTTTCAAAAGAGGTACCATTGATAAAACACTGTTTTTAAAATGGAGAGGGAAGGATTTAATGATTGTCCAGATTTATGTGGATGACATTATTTTTGGAAGCACATGTAACTCAATGTGTGAAGAGTTTAGAGAACTCATGACAGCTGAGTTTGAAATGAGTGCAATGGGTGAGCTGCAATGCTTTCTTGGTCTCCAAGTACAGCAAATGCAAAATGGAACTTTCATTCATCAAAGCAAATATGCTAAAGAACTTTTAACCAAATTTGATATGAATGATTGTAAACCATGCAGCACACCCATGGCAACAAATAAGCTTGTCATGTCTGATGAAAAAGATGAGCTGATTGACCAAACACTTTATAGAAGCATGATTGGGTCTTTATTGTACCGAACTGCATCTAGACCAGACATCATGTTTGCAACATGTGTCTGTGCAAGAAGTCAATCAGCTCCCAGAAAATCAAATCTCATTGCTGTAAAAAGGATCTTCAGATACATAAAAGGTGCTCCCACACTTGGTATCTGGTATCCAGCTAATGGGAACATCAAGCTTTCAGGTTTCTCAGACAGTGACTTTGCTGGATGTAACACCCCAAGGAAGTCCACATCAGGAGGGTGCCAGTTTCTAGGTAATTGCTTAGTTTCCTGGCAAAGCAAAAAGCAAGCAGCTGTTTCAACATCCACTGCTGAAGCTGAATACATTGCTGCTGCAAGCTGTATGTTGGATCGAATTCGGACCTAAACGAGTCGCGTAGAAGAGTTTATCTCAGTTTGAACGGCGGAAACAGACAAACCGAGTACAATTCAGCAAGAATTCAATTTAATATGTCGATATTATTGATCTGGACAATGTTTACAACCTGTCGACACTTCGGCAGCACTTCGTGGCTCTCCGGAAGACAACACCTCTAACTATTCTGTGATTCCACTCATATGACCTATTTATAGGCCACACAGGTTCGCTTATACGGTCATGACATAAAAGCGGAATTACAACCTGACACATAAACGAAATCACATTGACATATGAGCGAACCTATCTTGACACATGAGCGGAATCATCTTGACAAATGAACGAAATCATTATATATACTTTGACCGAAATCCAACTTTGTCATCCTTTATCTTTTGTCTCATGTTGGATGATGTCATTAATGACTACATCATTATGATGTCATCATCCAAGATGATAACATCATCTTCTTTCGGATCCGTACTGAGACTGAGACTCGATATAAGACGTAGTTGACAGATGAATGCACTAACAGACTCCCCCTCAGATGTTGACGAGTCTTAAGTGTCGAGTCTTCTCAGTCTTCAGTCTTTATCAGCTTCAGGCTCCCCCTTTCATCAAGCTTCCGTGCTTTGGGATCGACACCTAGCTTTCCATCTACAAGCTTCTCTTTGCTTCAAGCTTGTCTTCAGACTCCCCCTTAGACTCTGCTCTTGGGATCGTAGTCTGGTATATTTGCAATCACTCAAACATTTATAAATACAATGTTTTCATATTATCAATCAATCTTCTCTAATCCACTTCCCCTATCAACAAACTTTATAGATTTGGCAGTATTAAAGAATCCAACTCCCTCACAGTTAATCATCCAAGTCCAAATTAATGACCTTGGAGATATCACAAACTGTTTTTGAAATTTTTTTTTTGATTTTATATCAAGTTTCAAATTAATGAACTTGTTTTATTTTCAGAAACACAATCAGCTTACTTTAGATTTTGAAACTCAGCATTTCAGATATCGGTTGTCGAAAATAAAGCAGAAATCAAAATCTTTTTGTATTTTCTGAAAATATAAAGCAGTAAAGAAATATGTACAAACATATTACAGACAATATTTTTGTTTGAGTAAGCGTTAGAGGATCATATCAGTTTTCGACAAGTCACAAGTACCGTTGAGCTTAAAATCACATTATGCATTAAACAATTCACTTAGATTGTCAATATACTTGTCCACTTAAATTTTCATACAAATTTCAACTGATTCAGGATACGAATTATGTATTTTAAGAACTTAAACCCATTCATGTGTCCCACCTCTTGAATATACTCCCGTATCCAGATCCCAATATTCAGTCTTACAGGTAATTATAACACAAATGATATCTGTAAGGGGTTAATAAATTATGAAGAATCATGAGAGCTCAGGTCAGAACTACCGTTCAGCAGAGAGATCATGACTCAACTTGTGGGTGTGTCCCCTTTAAAGGATCTTTTTTACAACAGCATTGCTAAGCAATTTTATTGTCTTATCATATATGCTGAGGGTTTATGCTATGTTTCAAGCATTTGCGGAAAGTATTATTCGAGGACTAGGTCAGAACTACCGTTCAGCAGAAGTCCTGGAATAATACCCCAGACATCATTGAGTATAAAAACCTGTATATCAGAATACGAAACCTTTCAAACGAAATTTCAGGGGTTACCTATATATCCAAGTAGTGTTCCCCACAAAATAAGTAAGTTTGAATTTAGGTTTATATCCCGAAAAAGTTTACTAAATGTATAAAAACCTACCGACACATCCACGGTGAGATCGTTTAACACATTTAAACTTTCCAATTCTTTAGCATACTGTAACTGTCTACTGATGTACTATCATTTCCTCTTTTTACGCAAAAACTCAATTTTTGAATTTTTATCATGTTTTTTACTTTTTCAAATTTTCAAATGTTTTTGTATTTTCTAATGACAATTTTTCTCCCCCTAAAATGCAAAATCATTTAAAGAAAATTTGACAACCAACACTGATAGCTTTGTCTCGCCATCCATTTTCTGCTAAAAGTGTACTGATTTGCAGAAAATATAACATACCCCCATGATTTACAACCCATTGATCTTAACAGTTTGAAAACCGTTTTTCAATCTGATGAAAATAATCATGTTTGATCAGCCGTGAGGGTTTCGGCATATTCAATCAGAACTCCCCCTTACAACAAACTATTTTCCCATAATGATTTCAAAACACTTAAGTTTGTTTTAATCAGAATGGTTTTTCCGAAAAAATTAGTTTGTTTACCCATCACTTGTGGATTCGGGGTTATCACATCACCTTGTTCTCTTTTAACCATTTTGTACAGATTTTAACAATATAAGATCAAACACCACAATCACTTGTAGAAAATCAAGTACAACTTCATGTCCTTGATTGACCACTAGTAACACGAAATATCACAGTTACCATCCTGTGAATTTCTCAAGAATGATGCCGATACCTGCTTCACACTTACCAACCTGGAAGCTCCGGCAAGTCAGGAATTCAACCAACAGATTTTGACACCCAAGCCTGACCAGCCTTAGGTGCATTTTGAGCTTTTCTCTTTTCTTCATAAAATTCTTTCACTCCTTTTTCCTTACCATCAGCCATCTTACTAAAAATATGTTCAACATTGCTATTAAACATTTTTCTAGTTTCAACACCTTTTGATTTTAGGTTTGCGGCTTGTAATGGTGGAAAATTCTCATCATTCATTAACAGAACTGTTTCTTCCTTTTTTACCTCAACTTGTGGCTCATTTGATTTTGTGGAATCAGATTCATTGCCTGATCTTGGCTTGTCTGACTTGAATGAGCCAGATTCATTGTCAATAACTTTATTTTTCCTCTTGTTTGTCCTCAGATTTGCATCTGAAGAATTCGATTTGCTTGACTTTGCCGTCGAGTGAATCGATTCATCAGAACTTTTATTCGAACCAACTGGTGAACCCGAAGACAAAATCTTCTCCAAATACTCTCTCGCCTTCTTCCTTTTCTTCCTCAATTTGTCTCTCTGCCCCTGTGAAAGCTTTACTTTCTTATCTTCCACTTTCTGTTCTTTGGGCTTGACAGTGACTGGTTTCTTTACCATTCTCTGAGATTCAACCCTCGATCTTCCCATCGATCTCCTTGGGCAATCTCTGGCAATATGTCCTCTGATATGGCAATTATAGCATCTTCGTGTTTCAAAATTCCAATTCTGGCAGTTAACAGCAATGTGTCCTCTAACACCACAAGTGTAGCACACTCTGTTATCGTACCATCCACTTCTGTCAGTCCAAACCTTCAAATCATAACATTGTTTGGCTTGGTGATAATCATTTCTCCTCTTCAATGCTGGATTTGTCTTTTGAGCACTGTGGTCAAACCTGCACCACTTATTACCAACATTTTGTGAGTTTTCATTTTTAAATTTTTGTGATTTTTGATAATGATTGGATGATTTATCTGATGAGCTTTTATTTTCAATTTTAGAATTTTTCAAATTTTTATCTTTTTGTTTCTGTTCTGCATTCTTGTTAACAGGTTTTTGTTTAGAACATTCACCTGTTTCAGTAGATTGCAAAACAGTATTTTGAAATTTTTCTTGTAAATCTAAAATTATTTTTCTTTTCTTTTCTTTTTCATCATCAGATATTTCATCACAATCTTCAATTTTGACTTTGTCAAAATTTGTGAAATTGTCACTTATTGGAACAGAATTGATCGGTTTTGGACACTCATATGGTGCCGAAGTCATAAAACCTTTCAATTTCTCTTCAAGCTCTTTGATTTTAATCCGAGCTTTTTCAGCTTCTTTTTCAAGCTGAATGATTTTAGCAAGATGAGAATTGATTTCAATTTGTTTTTCAAGATTATCTTTACCAAAAATATCTCGCTCATCTTCTAAAATCTTTATTTGACTTTTGAAATCATTTTCTAATTGTTTAAAATTTTTATTTTCTGATGACAAACTCTCAACATTCTTCAAAAGTTTGTCATTTTCAGATCTCAATTTTTCGCAGTTCAAGCGCAACTCCAGAATCTGTTCATCATCAATTTTCTTCCCATCTTTCAAAGCTTTGTTTTCCAATGTCAAATTCTCCGCATCACTCAAGAATTTGGCATTGTCTGCTTCAGATTTTTCACGTTTTGAACATTTTTCATTCATCTTTTCAGCATCAGCTTCTTTCTTTGTTTCCATCCTGTATGTTCCTGCACAAAAAATTTTAACAAAATCAAGAGGATTCATATTTTCATCAATATAACAACCTCTCTTAATATCGTATTTCATAACCCTTTTTGCTGCAAGACACACAGAGAATCTTTTTCTCATTTCGATGATCACTTCCAAATTTATCTTTTCTAAATCCTTTTTCATTTCACTCATCAACTCTTCTTTTCTTTTTTCTTTATCAAACATATGTGATCTAAGCATATTGATGAATTCTCTTAAATGAAGCTTTGAGAAATTTTCTTTCTTTTTTAGTTCACTCAAAAATTCATCCCATTCTATTGGTAATGCTTCAGCAAATTTTAAGATTTTTTCAGCAGTTGAAACCCTTATCTCATATCTATCTAACCTATCAATCAAATCATCAAACCGTTTATCCAACTTTTCCAAAGATTCATTTTTCATGCAGAAAAAATTTTCGAATCTTTTATTCCAAATGTCCTTCTTATCTCTCTTATCAAACCAAGATCCAGAAGTCCAATCATTTAAATCTTTAAGATTCTCATTTTCCTGTTCATCAAACACTTTAGCCATGATTTGAAATTCTTGAATAACCTGACAACAAACAAGCAAACGATCAGTTTAAATGAACTGTATACGTAAAAGTGTGAGAGCGAAATTGATCTAGGACTCGTGTCGAAGATTCGCGGACTTTTCAAAAAATTCACAACTTATGAGTCGATAAACTTTGACTATATTGCACCCGACAACTTGATAGACCTCGGTATTACTTGATTGGGCCGCAAAATTTGGGCTTTCAATTTACCGTAAACAATGAATCACATGGACGAACTATTGACATGGGCTTCAAACACTTAACACATATCAAATAACAAATCAATTTGGTTGAACCGCTTTGTCTCAATCTGATCTTCAAGTAGACTTTGACCAACAATTTCTGACAACAAAGATAATATAACAAACTACACAAGTGCCGATGTAGAAGACTTTAAGACAACTGACAAAATTATCTTTCTTCACATGCGCATGAACCGACAAAGTTGACCATTACTCAAGTCTCATTGGACCAACACTACCTAGTGGGACGGTGATGTTACTATCAATGTTAATTCACATGATGGACTTTAAAATTTGTATCAAATGGACCGACAATATGAATCTTGGACTAACAACAAAATTTCAAACACTTTGATTGGGCCGTTGAACCATCATGAGCTGGCAAAATGTAGATCACATGAACTTTGCTGACACCTTTTTAATCTTGCCGACAACTTTCAATACACAACAACAATTTCTGATAACATGAATGAAACGGTGCACCAGATCACGTGATTACACTGTTCGATAACCTTAGTTGTCACAAAAGCAAAATCTAATTGTCACTATAAGCGAAATCACTTTTGGTCACAAAAGCGGAACCCAACTGTAACTAAGAGCGGAATTAAAATGTTCACATAAGCGGAATCAGCTGAAGTATGACCGTAAGAGCGAAATCACAAATAAACCTGCTGATTTCACTTTTTGTACGAGACCGTAAAAGCGAAACCTCAAAAATTCCTATGTTCTAGATCGTTTTTAACTTTGAAAATTTCAAGGCTTTACTAGAACATGATTACGAGTATACTGTGTAAATTGGAAGCGATTTTGACCGTAAAAAATTTTGTTTTTCGAAAAAGAAAGGTGTAGAAACAGAAATTTCGGCTGAATTATGTAAAACTCTTCTTCACTGGCTCTGATACCACTTGTTGGATTGAATTCGGACCTAAACGAGTCGCGTAGAAGAGTTTATCTCAGTTTGAACGGCGGAAACAGACAAACCGAGTACAATTCAGCAAGAATTCAATTTAATATGTCGATATTATTGATCTGGACAATGTTTACAACCTGTCGACACTTCGGCAGCACTTCGTGGCTCACCGGAAGACAACACCTCTAACTATTCTGTGATTCCACTCATATGACCTATTTATAGGCCACACAGGTTCGCTTATACGGTCATGACATAAAAGCGGAATTACAACCTGACACATAAACGAAATCACATTGACATATGAGCGAACCTATCTTGACACATGAGCGGAATCATCTTGACAAATGAACGAAATCAGTATATATACTTTGACCGAAATCCAACTTTGTCATCCTTTATCTTTTGTCTCATGTTGGATGATGTCATTAATGACTACATCATTATGATGTCATCATCCAAGATGATAACATCATCTTCTTTCGGATCAGTACTGAGACTGAGACTCGATATAAGACGTAGTTGACAGACGAATGCACTAACACTGTACAGCCCAACTCCTGTGGCTTCAAAATCAGTTGCTGGATTTTGGTATCACTGCCTTAAAGACACCACTCATGTTGGACAGCCAGCCAGCAGAAAATATCATCAAAAATCCAGTTTCCCATTCAACCACCAAACACATCGACATCAGACATCACTTTGTGAGGGATTGCTATGAAAAAGGTTTGATTTCTCTGCATCATGTCCCAACTCAAGACCAGCTGGCTGATGTGCTCACAAAAGCACTTGATACAGCCACTTTTGAAAGCTTGGTCTCTAGGATTGGGATGCTGAACATGGAATAACAAGCACCATCTTGTTTTTCTATGAATAAAAGCAACAAAATGTTTTCAGAAAATCAAAACTCCATCCTTAAAAATAGCTAAAAATGAAAATTTTCATTAAAATCCTTAAAAGTCTGCCATTAACCACTGATTGTTCAAAAGTCTGCTCTACTTCAAAAGTCTGTCCACTGCTGAAAGTCAACCCCTGTTCTCTCATTCCTTTGATAAACTCTGTTGTTCAAAAGCAGTGTCTTATCCACTGATATGCTATCCACTGATAGTGAAAATCATCCACTGCTTTCATACCACTGCCTTCATCAGTCACTTTCACAAAAGTACTGTCCTTCACTTTCACCAGGGGTTGTCACGTGGGCAGTACATATTGGTCAGACCTTTTGTAACGGCTGCCACGTCAGCATTCACTTCCTTCCCTATAAAATCCTCCACTCACCACCAAAACAGGGTTTTACTGTCGAATTGAATTCTTAAAAATTCTCTTCTCAAAGCAGTTTTTCATCTCATCTTTCACAAATTTCTTCGATCATTCTCTTAAAAAATGACAAAATCGAAGTCATCTGTAAAATCCTCATCTAAATCCTCATCGAAAACAGCCTCTCAAAAGGCAATCTCCACTGAAATCCCACATAAACCATCTCACAATCTCCTGGGTCTTCTCACAAAACCAGGAACCACCAAAGTTTTCGATTCCATCATTGACATCATGGCAAAATCAAAGTACAAAACTTTGTTCACCGCCGATGCACCAATCTATTTGGCGACCCAAAGAGAGTTCTGGAAGAATGCAACCCTTGAAAAGCAAGGAGACACTGCAACCACCATAAACTCTTCTATAAAGGGTAAAGCTGTCCAAATCACGCTACAATCCATTTCAGAGGTCTTTCAACTCGGTGATCAGGAAGGTAAAATTTCTTTCACTAAAACCGAGTTACAAACTGACTTGATTGAGAGAGGGTATGAAGCCACAATGATGAAGAAACTTACCTTACAAAAAGGTTATTTTCCTTCTGCAACCAGATTTTTATTTCATACCCTCCTACTATGTGTTTCCAACAAAACCACTTCTTTCAATGAAATCCCTTTAAAGATTCAAAATCTGGGATATGCAATTCTTCAAGGAGAAAATTTTAACTATTCTCGGGAAATTTTTAAAGATTTGGTTAATAATGTTGAAACAAAATCATTCTTACTGTTTCCAAGGTTTTTAAGTTACTATTTTACAAAGAAATTCAGTAAGGATGATTTAGCTGTAATAAACCAAGGTGATTCTACTCAAATAAACAGTTTAACAACTGAAACTTTTTCAAGAATGCTAGCACCTTGCAAAACACAAGCAGAGGTGCCTGAGCAGATTTTAGCAGTTACAACTGCTCCTCAGGTATCTGCTGCTGAGCCCACTGCTCAAGGTGATCAAAGCAGCAGCACAACTGCTTTGAAACCCACACCAAAAATATCCAAAAAGACAAAAAGAAAAACTCAAAAACCCCCAAAATTCATCAAAAAGGCAACTCTGGAGGATGAGATACCAGAGCTCCTGCCTGTGACAACACAAATGTCACAAGAAACCACTGCTGCTACTTCCTCACAGCAGTTGGTACAAATATCTCAACCCATAACCGAAACTACTCCTGCTTCTTCACAAAAAGAACAGGTTGTACAAATAGGGTCTCCACATCATGATGCTCTGGAAACACTCGTTTCTATCATCCACAGCTCAATACCCGGGGTAAATCCACTTTCTACACCACCCTTCACATCCACAATTCCCCCACCAACTAAACTGCTGTTGGATGCAATTGATTTGAACCAGGCATTAACCAGTCCTTCTCAATCACCTATCAATGAGAATATACCTCAACAACTGACTGGGTCTGATGTATCAATCTTTGCTAACCCACCAACACAACCTGAGGAGGTTAGACCCCTTGAGTTACAAGTAACTCTTGGTGGTAGTCCAAGTGAAGCAGCCACTACAACTGTTGAACCCACTGGTTTACAGTTGGACAATGGTTACATTAATAAGACTTCCTTGGAGGCAATTCCTTACATAGCACCTCTGCCAACCACCAGTGGATTTATCTATCCTACTGGCAACATCAAAAGGTTGTCAAGTGTTGAAGGAAGAAGACCCCAGTACCAAGAAAAAGGGGCATCAGTGGTTAATGTTTGGAGTATACTCCCTACATCAACTACTGATAAAACCACTGTTAGTGGGAAATCAGATTATCCCATTAACTTGGGTGATGGTTTAAAGTACCAGAAATTGACAGATCGTATTGAAAAGCTTGATAACTCTGTTGCAGAACTCAAAGATATGCTACAACAGGTGTTACAAGTACAAAAGGTACAATCAACTGCTGTTCCATCTCAAGCACCTGCTCCACAAAGGGCACCTGCTACAAATGAGCTCTGGAATTTATTTCAACCTTTTCTCCATCAACAAGCACAATTAGCAGATCAGCAACATGAAAAACATGTCCAACAGCTGAGAAATGCAATGGAGTCAAGGTTCAAGAACACTCAGGCTGATCTAAAGGTTCTCAAAACTCAGATCCTGCACACCACTGGCACTGCTCCTCCAACAGTACTTTTCATTGACCAACTCCCAGACGATAATGCCAAAAAGGGGGAGAAAATTCAGGAGTGGAAGAAGAAAGGAATAGAAGATGGTCTCTACATTGAACCTGAAAAGGATGCTATGACCAGAAAAATTCCTGTGCCAGATGGTAGTAAAAAGGTTGTTGCAACTCAAGAAGCACTTGATGAAGGAGTAGCAAGTGTAAAAAGAGATAGAATGGCAAAGGATATTTCAAGGTGGAATGAGGAGAAAAGAGATTTCATGGAGCTGTATGAGCAGGGTTGTTCTGATTCAAAGGATACTAAAAATCCTAAGACAAAAAGGAAGCCTAAGTCCAACTCATCCAGAATTCCTAAGCATATTCCAAAACCACCATTCAAAAGTCATCAGCATCAAACCTCCACCCAAACAACTGTTGTAACTCCTGCTGTATCAACTACTGTTGGTACCTCAGTGGTTTCAACATCTGTTCTCTCTTCAACACACACCACTTCAACACACACCACCTCAACACACACCACAACCACTATTTTACCACCACTGTCACCATCAAAAACAATTTCACCACCATTTTCACCTGCTGACAAAAAGCAGAAGACAACAGATGTTATAACATCTGTTGTAATGACAACAGTGGTTGAAACACCAGTTGTTTCAACAACTGTTAGTCAATCACAAACCACTGCCATACAATCTACCACCACTGATCCACCCAAAACATCATCTGCTTCTTCTAAAACAAAAAGGAGAAGGATTTATATATCAGATGATGATTCACTTTCACCACCACCAACATCTTCAAAATCCCTATCACTTGTCACTATTCCAAAACCCATACCTCTCTCTTCAGCTCAAATTTTAAAACCACTACCTCCTGCTGGTGTCTCATTTCCTCTGGAAC
Organism: Helianthus tuberosus; assembly: GCA_030545235.1. NCBI lineage: Eukaryota > Viridiplantae > Streptophyta > Magnoliopsida > Asterales > Asteraceae > Helianthus > Helianthus tuberosus. The sequence goes on from CM060389.1 coordinate 132,871,623, forward strand.
TCATTGCAGTTAGGGAAGAAATCAAATCTTTCTACTATGAGGATAACCCAGTTAAAAGGAGTCTGCCATCAATTGCAGGATATCCCAGGCCTAACAATATCGAAGAATACTTGAAGCTCAAGGCCAAGCAAGCAGAGGATATTGCAATAAAAAATAGAAAAGGGAAATCTGATAGAAAATTTCAGCAAAACTATCAGTTTTTACTCTCACAGGTCAATGCTATGGAGCGATTTGCTAAAAATGTATGTCAGCAAATTTCAGAAAGGGCAGATGAGTCCTTGAGAAAAGACCACATTGAGAACATCATGACCTACAAGAAATACAAGGGGGAGAAACACATGTACAAAAACTGGACCATTCCTGAGCTTGAAAAAGAAGCAGCCAGGATTCAAGGAATGATTAAAAATAAGGTCAAGCAGACTCCTCCTGAAAAGTTTAAACAATTTGAAGCTGAGAAGATGTTAGAGTTGAGGAGAATGAAAGAGGAGCTAATTGCAGCTGATTATGGGTCAAAGAATTCAGTGTCAAAGTGGGGAGAAGATAGAGTCAGGGCAACCTATAAAAGCTTAGAGGAACTTAGAAAGAAAGATCCAAGAGTTCCACAAAAGCCTGACTACTCCAAAGCAGAGGTCTCAAAAAGACCACCAAAGCTGCAAATCAAAAGAATCACTGCTCCAGCTGGTGCTGCCATCTACAAAAGAAGGAGCAAAAACCAGTTGAGTACTGAAACAATCCAAGATCTATTGGCTGGAGATGTTATTATAATAGCAGGCATGAAAGTAATGATAAAAGAAGATCTTGAATTGGAACAATCTGCAAGTGCTGCTCAGCCAGTCATGAATAGGCCAGCCTCACCAAATACTTCTGCAAATAAACATCTCCCAAGAAACCCACCAGGCTCAAAAATACAAAAGTGGGAAACTGACAAACAGACCTGCGTATTGACGTTGCTCAGGTCTGGTGGAGAAGTGGAGAAAATATCAAGGGAACAAGCTCTTGGCCTGAGTCTTGAAGATTTGCAGGATCTCCTTGATCTTCCACTTGGCAGGGATGATGAAGACACAGATGCCCTAGACTTTGAACTACAATTTAAAGGTCAGATAAGGGAACTGTTGATGAGGCAATAAAGATTTCCACAATAATGAAGAGTTTTGGCATTATCTGTTCCAGGGGGAGATTGTTGGGATTGAACCCTATCAGAGGAATAGATAATTAAAGCCAAAACTGGATCAGAGCAGTGGATCCAGAATAAGCAGATGTTTTCATACAAATCTCTCCCCTTGAAAGTGGTTTCACATCTGCTGACCTCCTATCTGCTGATCTTACTAAGTGCTGACCTACAAGTGCTGCCTTGCATCTACTGCCCAATGTCAAAGACTGATGGAAGACCAAAGCTCTGTTGATTCAATCTACTGCCTTGAGTCTAGTACTGCTGATCCGGACAAGCACTGCTGGGTTCACAGCAGTGGAAGGATGCAGCAGCTGTTTAAGTGTCTTTTATGTAATGAAATGTAATAGCAGTAGTTAGTACATCAGTGTTTGTATAGATCAGAGGTTAGAGTTTGTTAGGAGGTTAGATGTCACTTTCATGGTGACGTCAGTTAAGATGCTCAGTGGTTTGCTAGTGCCTATAAATAGTTCAGTACTTTGTACTGTTCTATTAGCTCTTGCAATACCGTCTTCTTTGCACGAACAAACGCTGAGCTTTGGCTGAGGGGGAGTTTGTATTCAAGCATTACTTGTAATCGTTGTTGAAAGTTAATTCAATCATTCGATTCCTAGTTGAAAATCTCTTGATCAAAGCAATACAATCGTTTGATTGTATGCAAAGTTTGTTTTCATATAAATTCCGCTGCACAACTCTTTCATTTCCATCTTAATTTCAAACGAAAATACAATCAGAAACAAACTCAGATCCAACAGTATTGATGACAAAACAGAAAGCTATCAACTTCTATATCGAAGAGAGTGTAAGGTGGAAGCAAGAGTTGGAAAAGGAGAAAATTGAAAATGAGAGTGTTGGATCTGAGTTTGGGTTTGATTGTATTTTTTGTTTGAAATAAGATGGAAATGAATGAGTTGTGCAGCGGAATTAATATGGAAACAAACTTTGCATACAATCAAACGAGAGTATTGCTTTGATTAAGACATTTTCAACAGAGTACCGAATGATTGAATTTAATTTCAACAACGATTACAAAGTAATGCTTGAATACAAACTCTCCCTCAGCTAGAGCTCAGTGTTTGTTCGTGCAAAGAAGATGGTGTTGCAAAGAGCTAGTAGAACAGTACAGAGCACTGTTCTATTTATAGGCACTAGCAAACCACTGAGCATCTTAAGCTGACGTCACCATGAAAGTGACATCTAACCTCCTAACAAACTCTAACCTCTGATCTATACAAACACTGCTATGCTAACTACTGCTATTACATTTCATTACATAAAAGACACTTAAACAGCTGCTGCATCCTTCCACTGCTGTGAACCCGGCAGTGCTTGTCCGGATCAGCAGTACTTGACTCAAGACAGTAGATTGAGCAGCAGGGCTTTAGTCTTCCATCAGACCTTTACTTGAATCAGCAGTTGTAGGTCAGTAGTTTGCACGATCAGCAGATAGGAGGTCAGCAGATGTTGAAATCACTTTCAAGGGGAGAGACTTGCATGTAAACATCTGCTTATTCTGGATCCACTGCTCTGATACAGTTTTGGCTTTAATTATCTGTTCCTCTTGGAAGGGTTCAATCCCAACAATCTCCCCCTGGAACAGATAATGCCAAAACTCTTCATTATTGTGGAGTGTTTATTGCCTCATCAGCAGTTCCCTTATCTGACCTTTAAATTGTAGTTCAAAGTCTAGGGCATCTGTGTCTTCATCATCCCTGCTAAGTGGAAGATCAAGGAGATCCTGCAAATCTTCAAGACTCAGGCCAAGAGCTTGTTCCCTTGATATTTTCTTCACTTCTCCACCAGACATGAGCAAAGTCAATACGCAGGTCTGTTTGTCAGTTTCCCACTTTTGTATTTTTGAGCCTGGTGGGTTTCTTGGGAGATGTTTATTTGCAGAGGTATTGGGTGAGGCTGGCCTATTCATGACTGGCTGAGCAGCACTTGCAGATTGTTCCAATTCAAGATCTTCTTTTATCATTAATTCAATCCCTGCTTTTACAATAGCATTTCCAGCTTTTAGATCTTGAATTGTTTCAGCACTTGACTGGTTTTGGCTCCTTCTTTTGTAGATGGCAGCACCAGCTGGAGTAGTGGTTCTTTTGATTTGCAGCTTTGGTGGTCTTTTTGAGACCTCTGCTTTTGAGTAGTCAGGCTTTTGTGGAACTTTTGTATCTTTCTTTCTAAGTTCCTCTAAGCTTTTGTTGGTTGCCCTGACCCTATCTTCTCCCCACTTTGTCACTGAGTTCTTTGACCCATAATCAGCAGCTATCAACTCTTCTTTCATTCTCTTCAACTCTAATGCCTTATCAGCTTCAAACTGTTTAAACTTTCCAGGAGGAGTCTGCTTGACCTTATTTTTAATCATTTCTTGAATCCTGGCTGCTTCTTTTTCAAGCTCAGGAATGGTCCAGTTTTTGTACATGTGTTTCTCCCCCTTGTATTTCTTGTAGGTCATGATGTTCTCAATGTAGTCTTTTATCAAGGACTCATCTGCCCTTTCTGAAATTTGCTGACATACATTTTTAGCAAATCGCTCCATAGCATTGACCTGTGAGAGTAAAAACTGATAGTTTTGCTGAAATTTTCTATCAGATTTCCCTTTTCTATTTTTTATTGCAATATCCTCTGCTTGCTTGGCCTTGAGCTTCAAGTATTCTTCGATATTGTTAGGCCTGGGATATCCTGCAATTGATGGCAGACTCCTTTTAACTGGGTCATCCTCATAGTAGAAAGATTTGATTTCTTCCCTAACTACAATGAGTTCCAGAGGAAATGAGACACCAGCAGGAGGTAATGGCTTTAAAATTTGAGCTGAAGAGAGAGGTATGAGTTTAGGAATTGTGACAAGTGACAGAGATTTTGAAGATGTTGGTGGTGGAGATATGTCATCATCTTTTAGAATTAGCCTTCTCCTTTTTGGTTGAGGAGGGACTGATGATGTTTTAGGTGAAGCAGTGGTGGTAGATTTAGTGGCAGTGGTTTGTGATTGACTAACAGCTGTTGAAACAACTGGTGTTTCAACTGCTGTTGTCATTACAACAGATGTTATAACATCTGTTGTCTTCTGCTTTTTGTCAGCAGGTGAAAGTGGTGGTGAGATTGTTTTTGGTGGTGACAGTGGTGGTGGTAAAGCAGTGGTTGTGGTGTGTGTTGAAGTGGTGTGTGTTGAAGTAAGAGCAGATGTTGAAACCACTGAAGTACCAGCAGTAGTTGATACAACAGGAGTTACAACAGCTGTTTGGGTGGAGGTTTGATGCTGATGGCTTTTGGATGGTGGTTTTGGAATATGCTTTGGAATTCTGGATGGGATGGACTTAGGTTTTCTTTTTGTCTTAGGATTTTTAGTATCCTTTGACCCAGAGCAACCCTGCGCATACAGCTCCATGAAAGCTCTTTTCTCCTCATTCCACCTTGAAATATCCTTTGCCAATCTATCCTTCTTTACACTTGCTACTCCTTCATCAAGTGCTTCTTGAGTAGCATCAACCTTTTTACTACCATCTGGCAATGTAATTTTTCTGGTCATAGCATCCTTCTCAGGTTCAATGTACAGACCATCATCTATTCCTTTCTTCTTCCACTCCTGAATTTTCTCCCCCTTTTTGGCATTATCTTCTGGGAGTTGATTAATGAAAAGTACTGTTGGAGGAGCAGTGCCAGTGGTTTTCAATAAATGGGCCTTGATTGCCTTAATATCTGCTTGAGTGTTCTTGTACCTAGACTCCATAATGTTTCTCAGCTTTTGGACATGAAGTTCATGTTGCTGATCAGCCCTTTCTTTTTGTTGTTGGAGAAAAGGTTGGAAATGGTTCCAGAGCTCATTTGTAGCAAAAGCTTGTGGTGGAGCAGGTGCTTGAGGTGGAACAGCAGTGGATTGCATCTTTTGTGTTTTCAACACCTGCTGTAGCATATTTTTAAGATCTGCAACAGATGTATCTAACTTTTCAATTCGTTCCGTCAAATCACGATCAGTGGTTTTATCAGTGGTTGAGGTAGGGAGTGTACTCCAAACACTAACCACTGATGCCCCTTTTTCTTGGTACTGGGGTCTTCTTCCTTCAACACTTGACAACCTTTTGATGTTGCCAGTAGGATAAATAAATCCACTGGTGGTTGGCAGAGGTGCTATGTAAGGAATTGCCTCCAAGGAAGTCTTATTAATGTAACCATTGTCCAACTGTAAACCAGTGGGTTCAACAGTTGTAGTGGCTGCTTCACGTTGATTACCACCAAGAGTTACTTGTAACTCAAGGGGTGTAACCTCCTCAGGTTGTGTTGGTGGGTTAGCAAAGATTGATACATCAGACCCAGTCATTTGTTGAGGCATATTCTCATTAATAGGTGATTGAGAAGGACTGGTTAGTGCCTGGTTCAAATCAATTGCATCCAACAGTAGTTTAGTTGGTGTGGGAATTGTGGATGTGATGTTTGGTGTGGAAAGGGGATTTGCCCCGGGCATTGGGCTGTGGATGATGGAATCAAGTGATTCCAGAGCATCATGATGTGGAGGCCCTAACTATACAACCTGTTCTTTTTGTGAAGAAGCAGGAGGAGTTGTGGTTATGGGTTGAGATATTTGTACCAACTGCTGTGAGGAAGTAGCAGCAGTGGTTTCTTGTGACTTTTGTGCTGTCACAGGCAGTAGCTCTGGTATCTCATTCTCCAGAGTTGCCTTTTTGATGGGTTTGGGAGGTTTTTGAGTTTTTCTTTTTGGCTTTTTGGTGATTTTAGGTGTGGGTTTCAAAGCAGTTGTTCTGCTGCTTTGATCACCTTGAGCAGTGGTCTCAGCAGCAGATACCTGAGGAGCAGTTGTAACTGCTAAATTCTGCTCAGGCACCTCTGCTTGTGTTTTGCAAGGTGTAAACATTCTTGTAAAAGTTTCAGCGGTTAAGCTGTTCATTTCAAAATAATCACGTTGGTGTATTGCAGCAATATCATTCTTACTGAATTTCTTTTCAAAATAATAACTTAAAAACCTTGGAAACAGTAAGAATGAGTTTGTTTCAACATTATTAACCAAATCATTAAAGATTTCCTGAGAATAATTAAAATTTTCTTCTTGAAGAATTGCATATCCCAGATTTTGAATCTTTAATGGAATTTCATTAAAGGAAGTGGTTTTGTTTGAAACACATAAGAGGAGGGTATGGAATAAAAATCTTATTGCAGAAGGAAAGAAACCTTTTTGTAAGGTAGCTTTCTTCATCATTGTGTCTGCATACCCTCTTTCAATGAAGTCAATTTTTAACTCGTTTTTAGGGAAATAAATTGTACCTTCCTGATCATCGAGTTGAAAGACCTCTGAAATTGACTGTGGTGAAATCTTGACAGGTTTTTCCTTTAGAGTAGAGTTAATGGCTATTACAGCTTCTCCTTGTGTTTCAAGGGTGGCATTCTTCCAAAACTCTCTTTGGGTTGTCAGGTAGATTGGTGCATCGGCTATTAACAAAGTTTTGTACTTTGATTTAACCATTTTGGCGATGATGGAGTCGAAAGCATCTGTGGTGCTGGGTTTTGTGAGAAGACCCAGAAGATTGTGAGATGGTTTAAATGGAAGTTCGGTGGGATTGGCCTTTTGAAAGGCCGCTTTCGACGATGATTTGGAGGATGGTTTTGCAGATGGCTTCGATTTTGTCATTTTGAAGATGATGATCGAAGAAATTTGTGAAGGAGTGTGAAGAAAAACTATTTTGAGAAGAGAATTTTTGAGAATTCAATTCGACAGTAAAACCCTGTTTTTGGTGTGAAGTGGGGGTTTTATAGAGGAAAAAGTGAAGGCTGACGTGGCAGCGGTTACAAAAGTACTGACCACTATGTACTGCCCACATGCCAAGCTCTGAGGAAATGAAGGACAGTACTTTTATGAAAGTTACTGATGAAGGCAGTGGTTACAACGGTAAAATGGAAGCAGTGGATGATTTTCACTATCAGTAGATAGCATATCAGTAGATAAGACACTGCTTTTGAGCAACATAGTTTATCAAAGAAATGAGAGAATAGAGGATGGCTTTCAGCAGTGGACAGACTTTGAAGTAGAACAGACTTTTGAACAAACAGTGGTTATGGCAGACTTTTAAGGATTTTAATGAAAATTCATTTTTGGCTATTTTTAAGGATGGATTTTTTATTTTCTGAAAACATTTTGATGCTTTTATGCATAGAAAAACAAGATGTTGCTTGTTATTCCATGTTTAGCATCCCAATTCTAGAGACCAGGCTTTCAAAAGTGGCTGTATCAAGTGCTTTTGTGAGCACATCTGCCAACTGGTCTTTAGTTGGGACATGATGCAGAGAAATCAAACCTTTTTCATAGCAATCCCTCACAAAGTGATGTCTGATGTCGATGTGTTTGGTGGTTGAATGGGAAACTGTATTTTTGATGATATTTTCTGCTGCCTGGCTATCCAACATGAGTGGTGTCTTTAAGGCAGTGATACCAAAATCCAGCAACTGATTTTGAAGCCACAGGAGTTGGGCTGTACAGCTTGCAGCAGCAATGTATTCAGCTTCAGCAGTGGATGTTGAAACAGCTGCTTGCTTTTTGCTCTGCCATGAAACTAAGAAATCACCTAGAAACTGGCACCCTACTGATGTGGACTTCCTTGTAGTGTTACATCCAGCAAAGTCACTGTCTGAAAAGCCTGAAAGCTTGATATTCCCATTAGCTGGATACCAGATACCAAGTGTGGGAGCACCTTTTATGTATCTGAAGATCCTTTTTACATCAATGAGATTTTATTTTCTGGGAGCTGATTGACTTCTTGCACAGACACATGTTGCAAACATGATGTCTGGTCTAGATGCAGTTAGGTACAATAAAGACCCAATCATGCTTCTATAAAGTGTTTGGTCAATCAGCTCATCCTTTTCTTCAGACATGACAAGCTTATTTGTTGCCATGGGTGTGCTGCATGGTTTACAATCATTCATATCAAATTTATTCAAAAGTTCTTTAGCATATTTGCTTTGATGAATGAAAGTTCCATTTTGCATTTGCTGAACTTGGAGACCAAGAAAGCATTGCAGCTCACCCATTGCACTCATTTCAAACTCAGCTGTCATGAGTTCTCTTAACTCTTCACACATTGAGTTACATGTGCTTCCAAAAATAATGTCATCCACATAAATCTGGACAATCATTAAATCCTTCCCTCTCCATTTTAGAAACAATGTTTTATCAATGGTACCTCTTTTGAAACCATTTGAGAGTAGGAAGTAGGAAAGAGTTTCATACCAGGACTTGGTGCTTGTTTCAGGCCATACAAGGCTTTGTTTAGCATGTAGACATGATCTGGATAAAATGGATCCTCAAAACCTGGAGGTTGACAAACATACACCTCTTCTTGAATTGTACCATAAAGGAAAGCACTTTTGATATCCATTTTAAACACCTTCATGTTGTGGTTGACAGCAAAGGCCAGGAACAGTCTAATGGCTTCCAATCTTGCAACATGGGCGAATGTTTCATCATAATCAATCCCCTCTTCCTGTCTGTAACCTTGAACCACAAGCCTGGCTTTATTCTTGACAACAATACCCCTTTCATCAGTTTTGTTCTTGAAGACCCACTTTGTGCCAATGGGACTAACCTCTTCTGGCAATGGTACAAGCTCTCATACTTGTTGTCTTTTAAACTGTTGGAGCTCCTCTTGCATGGCTTCTACCCAGCTATTCTCTTTCAGTGCCTCTTGGTACTTGACTGGCTGATGGAGTGATAGAAAACCAGCAAAAAGACAAATGTTTTGGGTTTGGCTTCTTGTGAGCACCCCTTCATTGATGTTGCCAATGATTTGATCAGGTGGATGAGATCTCAAGAAGATTAAATCTCCTTGGTATGGTATGATGGCATTTGTTGGTGAAGGCTGCAAATGTGTATCATCTGAGCTAACCACTGCTGGTGACTTTGATGACCCAGCAGTGGCTTCAAAAGGTGGTGGAATAGGAGGTAATGAAGTGGACACCTGCTGACTTTTATCCACTGTTTGGGGACTTTTGTCAGCAGTGTTTGAGGATGTGGAAGCAGTGGTTGATGGGCTACTTTGGTCAACAACTGTTGAGGTAGCAGTGGTTGAGCTTTGACAACTGTTTTGAACAGCTGATGCTTTTCCCTTTGTGGCAGACCTTTGAGGGATGATGATTTCATACCCATAGTCTGGTGTTGTATCCTCTGATGGACCTGCACTGTTAGTCTTGACAGCAGTATTTTCAAAAGTAGATTTTTCAAGATCAAACAGATCTGCAGGATTTGCTGGGATTTTCATTGATGAAAGTTCATTGAACTTTACATTCAAAGTCTCCTCCACTGCCTTGGTCCGTGTATTGAACACTTTGTAGGCCTTGGCAGTGGTTGAGTATCCCAAATGATAACCACAATCAATTTTGGCTGCAAATTTCGAAATGGAATCTTTTAGGTTCAAAATAAAGCATGGGCAGCCAAACACCTTGAAGTAAGAGATCAGTGGTTTGATTTTATACAGAATTTCATAGGCAGTCTTTTTATGCCTGGGGTTTATTAAAACTCTGTTCTGGACATAGCAAGCAGTGTTTACTGCCTCTGCCCAGAAAGTTAATGGCAAACCTGAATCAGCAAGCATGGTTCTGGCAGCCTCAATCAAAGTTCTGTTCTTCCTTTCCACTACCCCATTCTGCTCTGCTGTTCTAGGGATGCTGTACTGCCTTACAATCCCTTTCTTCACACAGAAGGCATCCAACTCCTTATTTTTAAATTCTGTGCCATTGTCACTCCTGAAGCTTTTCACTGGAAGGTCAAATTGCTTTTCAACCTGTGTCACAAAGTCTTGCAAAATGCGTGCAGTCTCATATTTTGAGTGTAAAAAGAAAGTCCATGTAAACCTAGAAAAGTCATCAACAATAACCAAACAATATCTTTTCTTCTTGAGGCTCATGACTTAAACTGGGCCAAACAAATCCATGTGTAGCATCTGCAAACACTGGGTTGTTTTGGACTCTTCAATGGACTTAAAAGAACTTTTATGCTATTTTCCTTTTAAACAGGAAATGCAATGTTCAGGACATGAAAACAATTTTTGTGGTAGGCCTCTCACCAAACCATTTTTTGAAATTTCAGTGATTGTCTTAAGATTTTTGTGCCCCAGTCTTCTGTGCCAAAGTTCTGTCTCTTTGTTAGAGGCAGCTGAGAACAGACAAGCATCAGCTCTGGGACACCCTTTTGACATATCAACAACATAAACATTGCCACTTCTTTGAGCAACAAGTTTAGTTTGACCAGTTTTGATTATTGCTTCAATCGTTTTGACCATTTCTGGTCCAACAATCCTACAACAGTCTTTTGTGAAGAATGACCCAAACCCTTTGTCACTCATTTGTGATACACTCAGAAGGTTGAATTTTAGATTGTCTATCAGATTGACATTTTCAAATTTTACATTTCCAGACTGCACTGTACCAGACCCCAGAACTTTCCCTTTACTATTATTCCCAAAGGATATATCACCCCTCCATGGATTTTAAAGTCTTTGAGGAGGGCTTTACATCCTGTCATGTGCCTGGAGCCTCCGCTATCTACATACCAAAGACTATCAAAGCATGCAGAAGCTCCCTGCACATGAAGTAAAAAAGATTAGTTCATTAGGGTCTCCAAAGGCAACAAGGCTTTGGATGGGGTCTCAACAGTGTCTGGGATGGATGCAGATTTATGGACAGTGGTTAAGTCAGGGGTTTGGACAGTTTTAGTACTGTTTCTTGCTAACCACTGTTGGGGGTCTTGACCAATCACCTGTTGGTAACCAAAAGGATGCCTGTTCACTTTAGGTTTAGAGGGCCTTTTGTAGGCCTCATAAACGTGTGGAATCCTTTGGTAGGACTGTTTTTCCTTGCCTTTTCTGAACTGATTGGCAGGGGGTGCATCAGTAACCTGAACATCTCTTTTGACAGATGTTTGGTTCAGCTGTTTTGTGACAGCTGTTTGAACTGGCACAAACAGTGGTTGTTTCTTGGTGATAGATGATGTTGATGGACTCAAGGATGTTTTAGCAATGTACTCATTCTTTTTCACATCAAAGTTTTTGAGATACACACATGCTTGAGTTTTGTGGTTTGTTTTACCACAAACAATGCAGCTTTCAGCTGAAACAATGACACTTGTTCTGTTCAAATCATAAGCTTTTAAGTGGAAACAGTCTTTTGTTAGATGATTCCTTTTCTCACAGAATTCACAAAACAAGTTATCAATTTTTTCTTTCTTCTTTCTCTTTTCGGACTCCTTTGCAGCAGAGGTTTTAACCTCTGTTGGGATGTCCTTAAGAGGAATGACTTTAGCTTTTGGAGCTTTAACACCATCAGTTGATGTAATGTCCATTGGCTTGAAATTTTCAAGAATATCACACTCATCAGACCATTTTGGTTTAAACTGATAATCTTCAAGCTCCTCAAAAGTAGAGGATCCCATTGGTCTGTCAAGTGTGATTTTGTTACCAAGTTTGTCAGTGATTTTCACTTCTTGGCCATTCTTGTTTGTGGGGATGAACTCAGTGGTTACATCAGTGGTTTGAACAGATTTTCCAAAAGCAGTGTTTTCATCATCATGTTTTCTATAACCAACACCAAATTTCACATTGCTTTTATCTGTTTTTCAAGCATAACCTCATACCCTTTGCATGATTCCAACCATCTTTCACAGGTGATCTGGGTGGACTCCAACTCCTTTTTGAAAACTTGGTATTTTTCTACCATAGTTTGGAGTTGAGTTTTGGTTATGCTTTGTTCTTCTTTTAGACTGCTGATCTCTTTTTCCTTTTCAGTCAATTTGTTTTTAAGTTCTTTTAAAGACCTTTCAAATTTGACTTCATCAGTTAAGATTTTATCCCGAAGGTTTTCATTTACCTCTTTGATGTTAGAAAAAGCAATAATGCAATTGTCAGAACATAGTTTTTCAAGAACTTGAGGTGATACCTTGGCAGCAGCCATCATTGTACAATCACATTGATAATTTTCTTCATCATCAGCTCTTTCTTCTTTCTCACCTGCTTTCTCTTCTTTCTTTTCTTCTTTGGTCTCTTTGGACCATGGGTCTGTCAGTGGTTCAATCAGGGTTCCTGAACTTTCTCCCAGCAGTAGTTCACCAGCCATAGCAGTAACCACTGCTTCAGTCACCTCATCCACTGTTTCATCACTTAGCTGTTCACCTTCAGTTTCAACTCCCTCTGGTATTGACTCTAATGCCATCAAACAGAATTCATCATTAGAAGATTCATTAGAAGCATAGAGTGCAAAATTTTCATCACTAAGTTCATCAGGCATGCTGCTCCAGTCAACAAAGCCTTGAGTGAAAAAGCTTTGCTGATCTGGTTGTACCAGTGCTGGAGCAGCAGTTTGAGGTGCAGGTTGCACTTGTGCCTGGGGGACCGGGGTTTGAACATATTGAATCTGTGGAACAGTGGTTTGGACATAATGCACAGGCACAGGGGCAGCAGCATAATGAGCAGTGTTAACATGAGCTGCAGGGGTATATTGGGTATAATGCACAGTGCTTTGATTTTGAGGTCTAGGGTTTGAACCAGGATGAGTGATTATAGGACCAGTTGTTTGACTCCTGCATTCCCTAGCGAAATGACCTAGCCTATTGCACTTGTAACACTTGATTTTCGATTTATCCAACCCAACCCTTAGATTCCCATGTAAACCTGGGAATTTTCTCCCTGTTCTTTTGTAGAATTTGCTTGTTCTCACACTAAGCAAAGCCAACTGATGCAAGATGTCCATCTCCTCTAAGTCAGTGGGATCAAAATGTTGCAAATCATTAAGTTCAAAGCACAAATTATCTGACATCTGGTTTTCAGTGTTTGCAGTGAAAGCATAATTTGCAGAGTGAGGATCAGGGTTGGTAAAGTTACCACCAGCTGTTATATCAATGAAATGATCATAACCCTGTTCCTTACTGCTGCTACCAGATTCTTCCTGGCCAAGAAGAGCTGTGCTACCGAATGAGTAATCATCAGTGGCTTTTCCAGACTCTTGCAACTTCTTTTTCTGGTTCAACTCCCTTTCATAAGTCAGGAGTCTACCATGAAGTTGGGTCAGGGTCAGATCTTTGAACTAAACAGAGTTTCTAGTCACAAATGCAATTGTGTCCCATTTATCAGGTAGTGATCTAAGAAACCTGCTATTTTGGGTTGATTTTGGAAATTCAACCTTAACAAGTCTTAGCTCACTGATGAGACAACTGAACCGTTCAAATTGTTGGGTCAATGTTTCACCCTTAATGTGACAAAAGGTTTCATACTGCTGATTCAGAATTTCCCTATTGTTTTCAATAACTTCTTCAGTACCCCCAAACTGTTCCTTCAATGCATCCCATAGCTCTTTGGCACTGTTGCAATGCAACAGTCCAGCATAGATCTCATTTGGTAATGCAGATGCTATGATGCTAAATGCTTTGGCATCCAGTTCGAACTTTTGAAAATCAGTTTCAGTATAGTTTTCATAAGGTTTTGGTACGTTCTTCTTTGGATCCTCAGCACTTGGCACCATAGGAACATGGGGACCAAAAACGACAAACCTCCAACATCCAGTGTTCTATTGAGCAAGGATGTGACCCATCCTTCTCTCCCAGATGTTGTATTCATTACGTTTAAGCATAGGTGGTTTAAAAAGCGAGCCAACATTATTCTTATCATCTTGTGATTGTGACGTCATCTTGGTTGTTTTACAGGCACTGATTAATCAACTTTAATGGTGATTAAACCTTACTCTGTTTTTCAACAAACCGAACAAACTATCGATATCAACGATTTTGAGCTGAACTATTTATGTCAAAATGATTGTTAAATCAAATTTGACTGTCCAAGCTCTGATACCAATTCTTGGATCTGAGTTTGGTTTTGATTGTATTTTCTGTTTGAATTAAGATGGAAATGAATGAGTTGTGCAGCGGAATTAATATGGAAACAAACTTTGCATACAATCAAACGAGAGTATTGCTTTGATCAAGACATTTTCAACAGAGAACCGAATGATTGAATTTAATTTCAACAACGATTACAAAGTAATGCTTGAATACAAACTCCCCCTCAGCCAGAGCTCAGTGTTTGTTCGTGAAAAGAAGACGGTGTTGCAAAGAGCTAATAGAACAGTACAGAGCACTGTTCTATTTATAGGCACTAGCAAACCACTGAGCATCTTAAGCTGACGTCACCATGAAAGTGACATCTAACCTCCTAACAAACTCTAACCTCTGATCTATACAAACACTGCTATGCTAACTACTGCTATTACATTTCATTACATAAAAGACACTTAAACAGCTGCTGCATCCTTCCACTGCTGTGAACCCGGCAGTGCTTGTCCGGATCAGCAGTACTTGACTCAAGATAGTAGATTGAGTAGCAGGGCTTTAGTCTTCCATCAGAACTTTACTTGAATCAGCAGTTGTAGGTCAGCAGTTTGCACGATCAGCAGATAGGAGGTCAACAGATGTTGAAATCACTTTCAAGGGGAGAGACTTGCATGTAAACATCTGCTTATTTTGGATCCACTACTCTGATCCAGTTTTGGCTTTAATTATCTGTTCCTCTTGGAAGGGTTCAATCCCAACAGAGAGAATCAGACGCTTATTACAGAGTTATTCTAGTTCTGATTATCTTATTGATCGAATTTATCCCACTGTTGCAGGTTTTGAAGCCTTTAAAAATGATGAGAAGCCTAAGAAGAAGGATACTGGTAAGAAACCGAGTGTTAGTTATAACAAGTGTCCGCCTCCAATCTGGGAAGGTTAATCTCCCAGAAAACCAAATGAGGAGCAAGTCGAAAAAGCAGTCAATATAAAGCTAAAAACCGATACAACTGATGATTTACCAGAAAACATTGACGTTACTTTCACATCGTCTGACACTGATCATGAGTCTGAGTTAATAAAAAAGGTGGTCGATCAAGTGTTGGATACAAATGAGGAGTCGGAGTTAAAGTCTGAGTCAAAGTCCAAGTCTGGGTGTTCAAATTCGTTCGTTAAAAGTTCGAGTTCATCGGTCAACAGTTCAAAGTCGTCGGTTAAACGGGTTTACAATAAAGAATTCCTGCTATCAAAATCTAATTTGAATGACGAAACAATCAAAGTGGCATATACATTGATTGATTCAGACAAATTATATTCTGATGAGGAATTTCCAATAAGAAGTGTTAGATTCGACATGATAAAAAAGGTTTTCAAAATGACAGAAATTAATATTTCTGAAATAAAAGATTTAAATCTTACTGGAAAACCTAAAAAATACACTTCAAGAGTTCAACAACGATTAAACAAGAAAATGGGTTACAATTCTGGTTCTGGTTTTCAAAAGAAACCAAACCATAATGGTAGCTACAAAAAGAAAGGTTTAGGTTTTATTCCACCTAAAAATTATAAAAATGAGAAAAATTCTAAAACAAAAACAGAATTTGTTTCAGGTGGAAGTGCTGAGGAGGAACAGAAGAAACCTTTCTGGAGACAATCAAACCAGGAGTTTCTTGCTGAAAAGAAAAGGAATGGAACTGGAGTGTTTCATCCAAAAGAGACTCGAACCTGTTTCAAATGCAATGAAGCTGGTCACATTGCATGGAATTGTCCAAAAAATGCTAAAATTAAACAGGGAGTTTCTAAAAAACTGAAAGAAATTGTTGTTGATGTTGAACCACCAACCGAAAAATTCAAATTGTTTGAAAACTCAACTTATGAGGTTGGTGAATGTTCTAAAAAGAATTTTTACAAAAAGAAAGCAAAAGACAACCAAGTGTGGGTTGTTAAGAAGTCTAAAGAGAAAGTCGGCGATGATTCTGGTTCCACAAAGCCAGAAGAGCCACAAGGTGAGGTAAAAGAGGTAAATTCTGTATCTTCAGTGAATGATGATGAATTTCCATCACTGAAGTTTGAGAAGATTAAACAGAAAGTTGGTAAGGTTGAGATCTCGGATCAATTTTACTCTGAGAAGAATGAGTTTGATATCGAGAAAGTTTTCAATGGAAATGTTAAGAAATTTTTTGGGAAAATGCTTGATGGGAAAGTAAAAGGGGTTAAAGATTTTTATGCAACTAAAAAGGCAACTTACAACCCTACTGAACAAGAGCTAAAAGAGCTAAAAACACCCAAGGTTGGTCAGACTTGGGTGGAAATTCTTTTCCCTTAAACAATCTGACTTGCCGGAGATCCCAAGTTTGTAATCGTGGATCAAGAATCGGCATCTTTCTTGATAATTGTTTTTGTGATTGAATCTTAAAAATAGTTGAATTTTTACAGGATAAGTGTGAATTGCTGGAGCTTCTAGGTAGGTAAGTGCGAAGCAGGAATCGGCATTTTGATTGGTAAAATGGTTTGTGTAGAGGTTTATTCCTACATAGGCTTGAATGTTGTGAATATTTTTACAAGAGGTACAGAGGTTGCATACATGCAAGTGGTAAATCAGGGACATTAAGTTGTACTTGATCTGCTACAAGTGATTGAATGGACAATATGATGAACCAAACCCCTAACCTACAAGTGGTAAAATTAACAAAACTTATTTTCCGGAAAAATCATTTTGGTTAAAACAAACTTGAGTGTTTTGAAATCATAATGAGAAAATAGTTTTGTGAAAGGGGGAGTTCTGATTGTTTATGCCTAGTGGATGGCGAATTGAAGCAATTCGATATTGGTTGTCACTTTATTGTATAGTTTATTTTTAAATTTCCTAAAATGTGTTTGCATTTTAGGGGGAGTAAAAATTTCAGAAAATCCAAAAACATTAGAAAATTTGAAAAAGTCAAAAACATGATAAAATTCAAAAATGAGTTTTTGTGTCAAAGAAGAGGAAATGATAGTACATCAGTAGACAGTTACAGTATGCTAAAGAATTGTATTGTTTAAATAGTGTTAAACGGTCTCACTGATGATATGCCGATAGGTTTTTACACATTTAGTAAGCTTTTTCGGGATATAAACTTAAATTCAAACTTACTTATTTCGTGGGGAACACTACTTGGATATATAGTTAACCCCTGAAATCTCGTTTGAAAGGTCCCTCTTTCTGAGATACTAGGTCTTTATGCTCAGTGATATCTGGGGTATTATCCCAGGACTTCTGATTTTGCGGAAGCAATGGCCTAGTCCCCGTATAATACTTTCTGCAAATGCTTTGAAGTATAAGCTCGCCCTTAGCAAATTGATGAAACAATAAAATTGATAGTCATTGCTGTTGTAATTCAAAAGATCCTCTAAAGGGGACACACTAAAAGTCGAAGCCGTCATCTCTCTGCATATACGGAAGTATCGACCTGAGCTCTCACGGCCCTCGCAATTTAACCCTTTACAGATATCATCTGTGGTATACTCACCTGTAAGACTGAATATTGGGATCTGGATACGGGAGTATATTCAAGAGGTGGGACACATGAATGAGTTTAAGTTCTTAAAACACCTAACTCATATCCTGAATCAGTTGAAATTTGTGTGAGAATTTAAGTGGATCAGTATATCGGAAATCTAAGTGAATTGTTTAATTCTTAATGTGTAACTAAGCTCAACGGTACTTCTGACTTGTCAAAAACTGATATGATCCTCTTGCACAAACTCACAAAAATATTGTCTGTAAATATTTCTTTACTGCATTTCATTTACTTAAAAAAATCCAAAAAGATTTTCGGTGTGTTTTAGCATAAATTTTGGAAAAATTAAAAAAAATTTCGACAACTGGTGTTGGAGAGCTAATTTTCAAAATTCCGAGTGCGAAACATGATGAATAGATGGTTTGGGAAAGTGTGTTGTTTTGAAAATAAAAATGATATATCTTCAAGTGGTTCATCAAATGATTAACATTGTAAAATCATTCTTTGATTGTATAATTCCCGCAAGTGGTTCGTTAGACGGTGAGATTGTTTTTACAAATTATCATCAGAAAATTTATTGTGAGGTAGAGAATGTGCAGGTTATTTGAGTGATAGAGAGACAGGTTCCGATACCTGAGGAATTTGTGATTTCAACATGCCAGACTGCGATCCCAGCATATCGAAAGAGGGATTCTGAAGACATCCGAGTAGAGATTGATCGTGAGGAGTCTGTTGATGCTGAAGAGGAGAAGAAGATAAAGTTTTGAGGATGCTTACACTGTGAGACACTTCAAAGAGTTCGAGAGGACTGATAAAGACTGAAGATTGTGAAGACTCGACACTTAAGACTCGTCAACATCTGAGGGGGAGTCTGTTAGTGCATACATCTGTCGTCTTCGTCTTATATTGAGTCTCGGGTTCGTTGCGGATTTGAACAAACATGACATCACAAGTGGCATCACATATATGACATCACAAGTGACATCACATGAAGATAACATGCATATATGGAATCATAATTGCATGACCGTTTGAAGCATGATCGTTTGAAGACATGACCGTTTGAACATGGCTGCTCATTTGAAGAGGTCACCATTTGAAGGAGCTGCCCGTTTGAAGGGTGTCTTGCCACTTTCAAACGGAAGGGTCCTCCCCTATATATAGGTCACTTGTTCATTTCATTTGTAACTCTCCGGTTTGTGCAACGAAGTGCTGCCGAAGTGTTGTCAGGTTGTAAATCGTTATAGAATCAATCATACAACAGTTTTAAGCATGAATCTAGCTGAATTGAACTCTACATGTCCGTTTCCGCCTTTCGTGTTGAGATAAACTCTTCTGATCGACTCGTTCGGGTCTGAAAACGATCCTACAGAAACACTATCACATAATGATATGCAGATTTATGATGTAAGTAGTATCCTGTATCGATTGAGGATCGACAGGTTAAGAAGCCCCAAAATGGATACATGTGCCTAATATAGGGATAACTTTGGGAGCTTGGAAAGACTCCAAAAATGTTATAGAAGTTAAGTCCATTATGCGACAAAAAGTACTTCCATCATCTTAACAAATCTTGGGGTCGAGATTCCTTTTAAGGGGTGAGGATGTGACACCTCGAAATTTCATGTCCAATAATGTATTGACACGTGTCATAAGCTTTGAACGTGTAAAAGAATACTCTAGAGGGACTAAAGTTGAAAAACAAAGAAAGTATGTGAATATAAGGGTTCAGAATGTCAACAATGGATAAATATACTTTACAGTAACCCTACATGATGCTTATACCCTTAAACGAATAAATCATGGACCATACAAAGCTAATTGTGAAAGAAAGTGAGAGATTACAAACTACAGGGGTTAAATGTGTCAACATGTTTAAAGTATACCTCTGAGTGAACTTTTAGAAAACCTGAAGCGTTGTAACGGTAAATTATGCTCACTAGAATGTGTGATAAAAATTTCATAAAGTTTCGTTATCGTATGAGAAAGTTATGATCAAATTCGTATACGAGGGATTAAAGCGTCAACTTTGAAAATTATGACTTTTCGGGTAATAACAAAGTGGCCAAGGACTTAACAAAGTGGGTATAAGTCTTGAAGCCCTTCTAAGCCAATTTCAGGGACTCAAAGTGCAAGAAATAAAGTTCGGTTGACCTTTCGAAGGGCCAAGGGACAAGTTGCAAAAGTTAAAAAGATTTTTACCTAAAAATGAGGCCTAGGCGGGCCGCGTAAGAATTGTTATGATCTTACGCGGGCCGCGTCAGACCCCCAGATGCAGAAAAACATGAAAGTTGGCTGTTCAGCCTTGGAACCGACTTAAGAAGATATTTTCTCATCCATGAGCGACCCCTAAACATTCCTAGGCACTTAGGGACACTTGTGGGTGATCCATGATCAATTGTAGCCTTAGTTGTCAACAATCTAATGAGATTTAAGCACTATAAAAGGCCCTTATGTTGCAACCATTTGATCACACCTTCCATCTGCTTTCTTGAAGACTTCTGGAGCTCTAAAGCAGAACCAAGTCATCACTAATCGTGCATAGAACTTTGGTAAGTGCCCTTAACCTTTCTTAGTTGAGTTTTTACTTAGTTATTAGCTTAAAAGTCAAACCGTCGTAATTACCGTTTGACTTAGCGATTAATCATTAATGGTCCAGTGATTAGTCGAATTGAAGGTAGTTATAAGTTGGTAATTATTTGGGCAATAAACCCTTAAAAGGGCACCCTCTGATTCCCACTCTAACTAGATCAAATGTCGGGTCAAAGTTGTTTAGAAAAAGTCAAGAGAATGCTAATCTTCGAATTAACGCATAATTAGCAATGTAGAAGGCATGTAACCTATTTTATCACTCATATAAGTTGATAATAAGTATAAGGACTGGTCTAAGCTTGTTTGATCCGATAATTTTCTGTTTAGACCCGGTTCGGAACCGAAAGTCGCAAAACTTTGACTTTTGCTTTGACTTCAGTTCTGACCCGATTTAGGATGATTGGGAAATGCCTTAGAGCTTCCTTAGGACCAGGTTACATGATAGTATAACCCTCTGTGATTATACACCTTGGTTCATTAGCTATCCAATTAATTTGCATGATTCCGTTAATTGCCTAATGTTGACCATAATGCCCTTTTGACCATAAAACGAGAATTTTAGAAATGTGAGAGGACAATAATCTTTGTTACTGATCTATAAACATGTCCCTAAATTTTCACATCAGTTGGAGGTCTTGATTAGGAGTTATGCTCATTAACGTAATTAGGACGCCTTTAAGTAATTAAACGGCGCCATTAGCATAACGCCTATCTAAACCCAATTTTTGACGCAAAACTTTTACCCACTGATGTAATATAATATTTTGGGATTTTTAAATATTTTTAATTATTTTTAACCTGCTCATAACCTAAGGTTATGACCTTAATTCGGTAAATACCGATTATACCCTTTTCGGTCATAAAATGAGTTCTACATAATATTTTGACACCAATCCAATTGCTACTGATTTTAAATAATAAATAAAGTATTTTGAACTTTAACACCTGATCAGAAAACTCAGATTTCTGGTATAACCCGGAAATCGCTTAAAATGGCTTTTAAGCGTTATAAACGCATAGTTTGGGTTTAAAACCATTTTGTCACATAAGACTTATCATCAACTGATGTAACCTATTAAAATAAGTTATTTTACTGATGTATTCAGACCTGAATCTCAGAAACACATTTAATCTCTTTTATAATCTTTAAAATGACCAAAATACCCCTACGGGGCTTGTATTGAGGTTAAACTCGTTTTGGGCATAATGGAAGATATCCTACTGATATCACAACATATTTAAGGCATATTAACTTAGGAAACCTGTATAGGACCCGTATGGTTACCCGTTACGCTTCTTGCGTGTTCGGTTCGGGTTATGTAACTAGTTGGATAAATTAGCCGAAACGGGTCAAACCATATCATCTTTGTCTCAAAATCCAGAAGGTGTTCAGATTACCCATATTACACAAGTATTCAAACTTGTCGGGTCTAAATCACATTCTATTCCAGTCTTCGCTTAATCATGCGTTTTGAACCGTAAACCTTTCCTTAAAACTAACCGGTCTAAGTTACGACTTAAATAAGACCCGTTAGGAATCTAATAGGTTAATAAAACCTTCGTTCCAGATTGAGAGCCCCAGTAGAAGTACCTGCTCTTGCTGATTAGAATATACGGCTGAGTATAAATTGCATTTGCTAGCTCAGGTAAATACTTTTAACTTATTTTCCCTATACGGGCTTGGGATACGGTATTATAATAATACCGCTTGGTCGGGTATTGAATGTTTAGTCGAATTGTGATTAAATTATTGAGGTAACCTGCTTTAATCTGTATTGTTTGAAATAAAAGCCTTTAGGGGTTAATGACCATGTCTTGGATATCCTTGACATCATTGTTTTATAAAATGGCCACGCCTTATGCACGAGCTGTAGGCATACACCTGACAGTGCATAAGGGAAACGGTATCTCACTCTCTTGTGGGCCTATACTTGTGGCGTGTCTGTTAATCTTGACTCGGTTTCTACATCGGGCCCTGAACGTACAACGAACATGTAAATCTGTATACAAGATTATTTATATAATTGTCCCAAGTTATAAAAGATATGTTGTGCCTTGTGCATTCAAATCAATTTTATTAAACCTTTTCAAATGAGTCGGTTAATTGTATTTACCAGTGTAAACTGACGTATTTTCCCAAAAAGGTTAAGTGACAGGTACTGAACGTAATTGGCTGGAAACTCAGGGCGTTAATAAGGAATCTTGCAAGTTCTAGGCGTCTAAAGTCTGTTGAACAATGTTTATGTTTTAAGATCCGCCTGTGGATCCTTTACTTTCCGTTGTAATACTTTGATATTACTTTATATTCGGATTGTAATATATTTATCTTCTGCTGTGCATTTATATATTGTGTTGTTTGACTATGATGATATCAACTACGTCACGATACTCCCCACCGGGCCCACCGGTAATACGTGGAAATATCGGGGTGTGACATAGGACCCAAAAGTTTTAAAAAAAATCAAATCCATTAAACACCAAAACTTTCTTTTGATAAGGGGGATTTTGATAGGAAGTAATATTGAAATAAATGTGGTTAATGTTTATGCCCCTTTAGGTGCCCAGTAAAAAGGCGCTTTGGGACGAGTTGGGGGAACGCTATTAGATCCTCCTCCGGATGGTGGGTTTTAGTGGGGGATTTTAATGCGGTTGGCAGTGAAGAAGAAAGGAAAAACTCTAAATTCATTTTATCATGTGCCGCCAATTTTAACGAGTTTATTGATGAAGCGGCCTTAGATTATATTGCATGAAAGGTAGGAGGTTCACTTTCCATGTGGATAAAGGCAACAAATCAAGCAAAATTGACAGGATTGTAGTGTGTCAAAACTTCTTCAACAAATGGTCGGAGGCGTGCCTTAGGGCTCTTCCTAGGCTTCACTTAGACGACTACGTGAACATTCATGCAAATCAAAAGGACTTTACAATAGGTTGTAATGGGGCTAGGTGTAAAGGTATGAAATAGGAGTACATATAAAGTAGTGCAATGATCCAGTCCTACCTAATTATTACAAATAAACAAAACAAACAAAATGACTAACCACAACATCCCGATTTCTTTTTTTTTCTTTTCTTTTTTTCAAACTACTACAAACATTTATTCTCATTCTTTTTGCTTTTTTCATCATAATTTTTTTTCTTTTACTAAACATAATACATAGACACTAAACATAAATCCACACTAAACATAAGAGAACTACTAGGCCAGATCTTCTCAAAAGGGTAGCAATTTGTAGGAAAGAAGCACGAGATGTCAAACAATAGGATAAAAAGCTCAACAATAGCATCTAATGGAGCAAACCCCCCGCCCCTCTCGTTACCATGCTCAAATGTATACTATATGAGGCCCAACCCCCAGATTCCCACACTCGCACACATCTAGACGAGGCTAACCTAATGCCTTTATCATTTTCACATTCATATTAAGCTAAGGCCTCGAGACACATGTATTGCACAAGTTCTAATGTACTACCACACACTGCCACACTCCAACGAAATGAGACAAGCACATCGAAAATACAAGGCTCAATCGCTCACAATGTGGGACTAAAGGGATACCGGTATGTTTTATAGGTATAATGTTAAGCATTCAACTCAGATGGGCACCCTCAAACTTTCATTTTTTTAATTAATTATTTTTAATGTTTTTTTTTTTGAAAATTTTCTGAAAAAAATTTGTTGGTGCATATGTCTGTTGACTTCGTCTTGTATCGAGTCTTGTATTAGTCTAGATAGATCAGGGCACGTAGAACGAGAAAATGAGAAATGTGTATGTTAGAGGTATTTCGCACGAAATGAGAAAGGGGTATTTCGCACGAAATGAACTGGTCATTTCATGTGAACTTGATTTCGCTTGGACTGTTTCGCTTGGACTGTTTCGCACGAAACAGCCATTTCGCTTAAAAACAGTTCACCAGATCATCATTTCGTACGGAATCACCTATTCCGTTTGAAAGTTGTCTCAATTCCGAGGCTAACCTAATGCCTTTATCATTTTCACATTCATATTAAGCTAAGGCCTCGAGACACATGTATTGCACAAGTTCTAATGTACTACCACACACTGCCACACTCCAACGAAATGAGACAAGCACATCGAAAATACAAGGCTCAATCGCTCACAATGTGGGACTAAAGGGATACCGGTATGTTTTATAGGTATAATGTTAAGCATTCAACTCAGATGGGCACCCTCAAACTTTCATTTTTTTAATTAATTATTTTTAATGTTTTTTTTTGAAAATTTTCTGAAAAAAATTTGTTGGTGCATATGTCTGTTGACTTCGTCTTGTATCGAGTCTTGTATTAGTCTAGATAGATCAGGGCACGTAGAACGAGAAAATGAGAAATGTGTATGTTAGAGGTATTTCGCACGAAATGAGAAAGGGGTATTTCGCACGAAATGAACTGGTCATTTCATGTGAACTTGATTTCGCTTGGACTGTTTCGCTTGGACTGTTTCGCACGAAACAACCATTTCTCTTAAAAACAGTTCACCAGATCATCATTTCGTACGGAATCACCTATTCCATTTGAAAGTTGTCTCAATTCATACGAAATCAGTCATTTCATTTCAAAGTTCATTCCGTGTGAACTTCATTTCGTTTGAAAAAAGGTTATTTCGCGTGAAAGCTTATTTCATTTGGAGTTTCATTTCGTTTGAAAGGTGATTTGTGGAACTTTGAAAACCAAAACATGGAAAACGAATTTTATAATGCCTTTGCTAGTCCGATGACTATTACTCAGAGTACATTGCTAGAAAATGAAACGGGGACAACACAAAAACCGCCTAAGCTCATGAGTATCGAAGAATACAGTGGATGGGTCGAACGTTTTGCAAACTGGGTTCAAGCATATTACTTAGATGCTTGGGAACATACTGAATTTCAATATATTAGACCAGTCGGGGACAATGGAGTGAAAATTGAAATTAGAAATTTGAGTGTTGAGGAGAAAAAGAAATACAAAGATGAAAAAATGATGGTGAGTCTTTTGCAGCAAGCTATTAAAGAAGACATCTTGATTTTACTTCAACACAATGGAAGTTCACATTCGATATGGGAAGAATTAGAATCAAAGTTTCTTGGAAGTGATGAGATGATCAAGAATAAAAAGTCACTTATGAAGAAAGAATTTGCTTTATTCCGAGGATTAAGAACTGAAAACACCAAGCAGATTATTGAAAGATATTGCAATTTATTGAAGAATATGAAAAGATTAAACATACAAAAGGATACAGATGAATTGATTGAAAAGTTGGCTGATGCATTGCCACATGATGTTTGGGGCACGTATCTTATGATGCTAAAAAATAAACCGTATTTTAACAAGATGACGCTGAGTGAGTTTATTAAACAACTTGAAGCTCAGGAGATGGAACAACGAAAGATAGCGAGAATGAAGAATTATGATGGAGAACAAGATATTGGTTTGTATTACAAAGGTGGTGTTAGTGATAAAACCAAAATTTCACCAAAGGTTGAAACTGCTTTCAATGCAAAAAGTTCTTCTGAAAGTTCATCTCAAAGTTCAAGTAGCAAAATGGGATTCTCGTCATATCCATCATTTGATCCAAATTTTTCAACAACCAAAAGTGGGAAATTTCTTCAGTGCAACAATGCTTTAAATCTTGAAAATGATCAAAATTACTCAGAAGAAGTTGCTAAAAGTCACATGTCTTTGCTGGTGACTGTGTTAGAGTCATATGGGAGTTTAGTTGCAGGAAGGATCGGAAATCCAATGCTGACAAAAGAGGGTTACGATCAGGTTGATGCTGTGGAGATGGAGTTGATGGATATAAAGTGGTGTTTGGCAAGCATGTTGAGAAGAGCTGAAAAGTTTAAACAAATTACGGGAATAGTTGATTTCCGTGATGCAAATGTTTCGACTCTAGGATTTGATAAATCTAAATTACTTGTTTTTGTTTGTAACATCTGTGTTTGTAATCATTATAAACAGTTCAGTTATCAATAAAACAAAGTTATTTGATCCCAATGTTTGTTTGGTTATGTTTTACATTTTCATGTTTTGACTTTTATTCAATTTCAAACTCTATATCGCTTTCTGGAAAGTTATACGTAAACTGGTGCGTAAACGTAATCAGTTTAATGCGACAAATACTCCGGAACATCAACATATGCTAAACATACCTTAAATAACCTTTACATAACTTAGAAATAAGTTTTGAAGGCTTTGGTATGGCAAAAACAAGTTAATTCGCTTACAGGGACTAAACTTGACAAACTGCGAAAGTATGCCAATTTGAACTGTAACGAACATTCCGGAACATGACCATAGGTTAAACATAAAATAAATATCCTTTACATAGCTTAGAAATAGGCTTTAAGGGGTTCGGTGTGCTAAAATAAACTTTTGGGTCATTCTGGGACTAAAAGCGTCAAAAAGTGCACAAGTTTGCATTTTCGCGCATACCTTACGTTCTGAATACATCCGGACATCCAAAATTTTATTTAAGCACTAAAATATTTTATTTTAGTGTTTGGCATAAGAAAAATCCATTCGTCGCGCAATTTGGACCGTTTTAGCGTCCGTTACGACTTCCGTCGTAATTAACCGAACAACGCAATCGTACGGCCAAACGAACTGACATCCGAGATATTTTTGAGCACATTTTAAGTTCCCTATACTTTAACTTCATTTTAGAGCTTTGAAATGGGGTTAACGGGGCTTAAACGTGTCAAAAATGCATCAAATAGCAAGTTTGGAGCTTCAGGGGCCTGTTCTATCATTTTTGAAAGTATCAGACCTGCAAGGTCCTTACGGACCGTAAGGTTCTAAATCTTACGGTCCGTAAGCAGGGGTCAGACAGTAGAAACTTATTTAAACAGTTGTTAACACCTGTTACACTCTCCTAATCCCTTTTGCACTTGCCTCTTCAGGATAATGAGGGGCCAATTTGGTGTTCCATGGGTATTTCAACAAGTGTATGGTCAAGATCAAAGCACATTATTCTATAAACGACCCTAACGGTCTTGCATATCCTATAAACCCAACCCCCCTTCCTTGCAAAACCCACAAAATCTGATCTAAAAGCTCTAAGTTGAAGCCATTGCTTCATACCTGAGCTACTTGGATCAAGATTAGCTTGCGGGGACCCTTTGTAAGTGTTCCTTCATTCTTATATCGCTTTTCGAGTCCGATTTCTGCATTGACCAGTTTATGGTCAACGTGAAGTTCGTTTGAACATCCTAACGTGAGCGTGATCACGATGGTTATAGTCCCTAGTGACTATACCTACTGATTACCACGTTATCTAGACTCAGTGACGAGTCGTAGTTTCGGCCAAATTGCGTGTTATTGCATATTTTGTAACCAAACTACTTATAGGTATCAAAACCGTTTGTTTTGATACCAAACCTGTTTTCTAAACTTAGTTAAGCATGTTTTAACATGCTTAGCTCGTCACTTTTAGTTTAGTGCTTATATAGGGTCGTAAGGTAAGCGATCTAAACAATCGCTTATACTTTCGAACCCGACCCGTTTGGTCGATCATTAGGATCCGACCAAACACATTAGGTGACCATAGTATATAGGGAATAACCTTCCGAGGTTATTCCTTATGGTCACGACGTTTACTTAGTTGTATGATAGGTGGGTTATATGCCTTAGGTAAATTACCAAAATACCCCTTTGACACCAAAATTCATTCTAAACATATGTAACATAACTTTTGGTATCTAAACTGATTTGGTAACAATATTAGACATGTTAAGGCATATTTTACTTATCATAGGACTAGTTAGGCATTCCGAACGCGTTTTACGCGAACGACGCGTTAAAGTAGCATAAGCTACCTAAACGGGTCGTAATGGGTCATAAGCACTTAGGTTAGGTTTCATTTTAGTATGTAGGCTTTGTTAAACCATATTACATGAGTCTCCATACTCGTTTGGTTTACGAACCCTCATTCTATCCAATCCTCCTATTTAGGTCCGGTATATTAACATAGTTACCTATATTAGGTTCCGTTTGATATCCGTGATCTCTAGCATTGTTTGGTTGTTACTCAAGGACTACTAAGAAATCTCAGGTGAGTACATAGACCCCTCTTTTACTGTTTTCCAAACATTTTGGGGTGAAACGCATGTGCCTACTTGTTACTTTCGTGCCTTTCATGCTTTCATATCATATGCTTGTTATGTTCATTAGTACATTATAGTACATGATTTCATTACATTTTATGTTATGTATGTCTATTGTGTGCATACTTAGTACATCGTTTTACATTACATTTCATGCTATGTATGTCCATTGTGTGCATACTTAGTACATTGTTTTACATTACATTTCACGCTATGTATGTTCATTTGATTACATACTTAGTGCATTGTTTTCACATGCTTACATTTTTGGTATGACATTTGGTTTGTTTAAATGGGACAAAAATACATTCATTAACATTAGCTACGCCATTCGTTAGTAGGTAGTGGTACCATAGGAATTGACAACTCCCGTTCCTAACATCCTAGGTATGTTTGGATGGAAGGAATGACCGAATTCGATAAACATAACACAGATAAACCTTTAATTTGTTTAAAGGTCTATCACCACAGTCACAAGGCTTGAATGTATGCATTATAACAATTTCCGCATAGATGTTTGTATCAGTATAGCATGCATTTGTTCCACAAAACATATCTTTGATTTAAACTATGTTTAATTCAATACCCTGTTTTTTTTGTGCATTTTACCTATGGCTTAGTTGATATATTTCACATGCCATACATGATATTTTTGGATACACATTATATGATTTACATTAAACATAAACATTTTGACATTGATATACACATTTGGTGATTTACATTAGACATGGACATTTTGATATGGTTTACACAATAACACTCGACAATTGATTTATACATGAACAATTTACATTGGTGGTTGGTTTGGGTAAATGATTTGAGTAAAGAGGCGTGTGTAATATGATACAAGCATGGGGGATACGTTGCTGGTACTTCCTATATATAAGTGTTTGTATGATATTACATGGCGTAGCGTTACTTAAATCATTTCAATTTGAGACATATAACATTTTATACAGATAACATACTTTTCACAAGACATTGTTTTACAAAACAGTTTATTTTATACAACTCATTTTACTTGGTTATTTCATTAACCATACATCTTTCTTTTATATAATCTGATTTCTTATCGAGTTTTCATATGATTTATAAAAAAAACACTTAACAAGATTCATGACTAATTTTTATTAAACCTTTCTTTTAAAACCCAAGTCATGAATCCTATTTTCACAAAACCTATGTATCTCACAGGCATTTTTATGCTGACGTACCTATTTTCACATGTGTTTTCAGGAGCTGTCGCTTAGGATGATGATTGTGACACTAGGGCGGACCTGTGCCTTCGAGACATAAAACGAAGATAGACTTGGTTTAATTATGTTATGTACGCTTTGTTTAATGTTTAAAGACAATGTAACCCGCTTGTTTGATAAATAAAATATAACTTTGTATGCCATGGTTGTGAAACAATAATTCTGTTACAACACTCCCCGACGTTTCCGCCACGATTTGATGTTCTACGTGGTCGGGGTGTGACAGAAGAGTTGGTATCAGAGCCAATGGTTATAGGGAATTAGGTTATTAGTAATTCTTTGACCTAGACTATAACCTTTCTAGGACCCTAACACAAGTTTTCTTGTGTTTAGATCTTAAAACATGCACATCGCCTATCCTTAGGTGATTATCAAAACAAGAACCCAATTTTCCGAAAAGATTTTTGAAAAACAATCTTCTGTTTTTGAATGATTTATTACAAGGTTTTGAACCCTCTGTTATAAGGTTTTGAACCCCTTTGAATTTTCAAAATCTCATCAAGGTTTTGGGTTTTAAATAATGTGAACACGTGCAAACTGGAAGGGTGAATGCCTGTACCCTGGGTTTTCTGTCCAAGGCTAGAGTGTTCATACAAATCCACATAATCGGACCAGTCACTCTTACCTGGGAACTCTTGGGGTGAGTGTTCACTTATAGGCAAGCATGTCTTCGCGATACATTATTTTTGACCCATTTACTTTGATTAGTCACTTTGTGTCGTTTGTTTGCCTTGTGATGCGGACGAATGACCACCATCCTTGCTTTTGTTGATCTTTTTTCATCTCATTCTTTTCATCCAATCATCTCACTCATTTCCTTTCGTGTTTCCTCTTTTAGAATGCCTTCTCAACGCGAGAACCAGATGGCGACTGCTGGACTGGCAGAAATCATTGCGCAGCAAATTGCTGCTGCGTTCCCAAACCTCATTGCTCAATGGAACCAAGCCAACAACAACCACAATGCTCCTTGCAATTTCAAGAGTTTTAACTCGGCTACACCACTCAAGTTTAGTGGTTCTGAGGGAGCGACTGGGCTTCTTCAATGGTTCGAGAGCATTGAGAATACTTTCCGTCACGTGCAGTGTCCTGACAATCGCAAGGTCGAGTTTTCTTCGAGTGAATTTCAGAAGAGGGCTCTTACGTGGTGGAACGGGGTTATGAGAGATCGTGGTGCAGAAGTTGCTCTAGCACAAACATGGGTTGAACTTAGGGCCCTTATGATGAGGGAGTTCTGTCCTCGTCATGAACTGCGAGCTTTGGAGAGAGAGTTTGATGATCTGAAACAGGATAGTGGCGAACATCGGGCGTATACTGATAGGTTTGAGGAGCTGAGTTTGCTATACCCAACAATGGTTACCCCACTCGACAAGGCTATCGAAAGGTACATCGATGGTCTACCTGACTCAGTACAAGACATCATTACTGGTAGTAGCCCTACCACACTCCGTCAGGTGATCGGGTTAGCAGCGACATTGACTGAGTCGCAGGTTCAAAAGGGAAAGCTGCGCAAAAAGGGTGACAAGGGTAAGAAGTAGGCGTCTGACAAAGAAGATAGCAAGAAAGGTCAAAACAAGAAGGGAAAGGATTCTGGTTCCTCAAGGGGGTCAAGGAAGCGTAAGGCTTCCCAAAATTTTGCTGTCACTGCCCAAGTTAACCAGGCAGCTCCCAACCAACCCGCACAGCCTCCAGCGAAGAAACCTTATGCAGGAAATGCACCTTTGTGCAATAGATGCAATAGTCACCACCAACCGCAATTTCCGTGTCGTTTCTGTACTAACTGTGGGAAGTCAGGTCATCTTGCTGGTGTTTGTCATTTTGCTCAAAATCAGGCAGTTCAGAACCCGGCCCAACGAGTTGCTCAGCCTCCTGCTCAGCAACAGGGTCAAGCTGCACGACCACACTACCCCCCAGGTTCTTGTTACAACTGTGGGGATCTGACCCACTACCGTAATCAGTGTCCAAGATTGGTTAATGCTAATCCAAATCAGAATCAGGCTCAGGCTCAAGGTCGAGTCTTCAACATGAATGCACAAGAGGCACAAGCAGACAATGAAGTGGTGAACGGTACGTTCTTTATTAATAATCAGCCTGCATTTGTTCTTTTTCATTTGGGTGCCGATAAGAGTTTTGTGTTATTATCTTTTGAGCCATTGCTTCGCGTGTCTAGAACGAAACTAGGAAAACCCTTGACAGTAGAAGTTGCTAGTGGTGAACGCATTGTTCTTGATTCTGTTCTTCGCAACTGCCAGTTGAACCTTAACGACCATCTTTTTCCTATTGACCTCACGCCTATGCAACTTGGAAGCTTCGACGTTATTGTGGGTATGGATTGGTTAGCCAAGCATCACGAAGAGGTAGTTTGTTTTGAGAAGATCGTTCGTGTGCCGCTTTCGATAGGTGAGATCCTACAGGTTCGTGGTGAGAAACCTGCTGGTGGTCTCAAACTCATGTCTTGTTTTAAAGCTCGGAAGTATTTGCGAAAGAACTATGTGGCCTTTTTGGCACATGTTGTAGCAGATAATGGCAAGTCTATTCAAGATATCCCTGTTGTTCGGGATTATCCTGAAGTGTTTCCTGAAGAGTTACCTGGTCTACCCCCAGCACGCCAAGTCGAGTTCCGTATTGATCTTGTACCAGGTGCAAACCCCATTGCCAGAGCTCCATATCGTCTTGCACCGTCTGAGATGCAAGAGTTGTCTAAGCAGCTTCAGGAGCTCTCTGACAAAGGTTTTATCCGTCCTATCTTTTCACCTTGGGGTGCTCCCGTTCTTTTTGTCAAGAAGAAGGATGGATCTTTTAGGATGTGTATCGATTATCGTGAGCTTAACAAGCTTACTATCAAGAATCGATATCCCCTACCTCGCATCGATGATCTCTTTGATCAGTTACAGGGCGCTTCTTATTTTTCAAAGATTGATCTACGTTCTGGGTATCATCAACTTCGTGTGCATGAAGAAGATATTCCTAAGACAGCATTCCGCACTTGGTATGGGCATTATGAGTTCACAGTTATGCCATTCGGTTTGACTAATGCTCCTGTTGTTTTCATGGACTTAATGAATAGGGTCTGCAAGCCTTATTTGGATCAGTTCGTCATTGTTTTTATTGATGACATCTTGATTTATTCTAAGACGCGAGCTGATTACGAGCAACATCTTCGTCTTACTTTGGAACTCCTAAAGAAAGAGCAACTTTTCGCCAAATTCTCCAAGTGTGAATTCTGGCTTAAAGAAGTTCAATTTTTAGGACATACTGTCAACGAACAAGGTATTCATGTAGATCCCTCCAAGATCAGTGCGATTAAGGATTGGGATACACCTTCTACTCCTACCGAAGTTCGTTCTTTTCTTGGTCTATCGGGTTATTACCGCCGCTTCATTGAGAATTTCTTGAAGATTGCAGTTCCTCTAACTGCTCTAACTCAGAAGAACAAGCCCTTTGATTGGGGATTCAAACAAGAGGAAGCTTTTCAAAACTTAAAGCAGAAACTTTGTGACGCGCCTGTTCTGACTTTGCCTGAGGGCAATGATGATTTTGTCATTTATTGCGATGCATCTAAATTGGGTCTTGGCTGTGTTTTGATGCAAAGGAACAAAGTCATAGCCTACGCATCAAGACAATTGAAGGTGCATGAAAAGAACTACACCACTCATGATCTTGAGTTGGGTGCAGTTGTCTTCGCTCTTAAGATCTGGAGACACTATTTGTACGGTACAAAATGTGTGGTTTTCACGGACCACAAAAGTCTTCAGCATATCTTCAATCTGAAAGAACTCAACATGAGGCAACGACGTTGGGTTGAGCTTCTAAACGACTATGACTGCGAAATTCGCTACCATCCTGGTAAGGCGAATGTCGTAGCCGATGCATTGAGTCATAAGGAACGTACTAAGCTTCTTTGTGTTCGTGTTCAATCTGATATTCAAGCTCGATCCGATATCCAAGCCCTTATGATGAGGGAGTTCTGTCCTCGTCATGAACTGCGAGCTTTGGAGAGAGAGTTTGATGATCTGAAACAGGATAGTGGCGAACATCGGGCGTATACTGATAGGTTTGAGGAGCTGAGTTTGCTATACCCAACAATGGTTACCCCACTCGACAAGGCTATCGAAAGGTACATCGATGGTCTACCTGACTCAGTACAAGACATCACTACTGGTAGTAGCCCTACCACACTCCGTCAGGTGATCGAGTTAGCAGCGACATTGACTGAGTCGCAGGTTCGAAAGGGAAAGCTGCGCAAAAAGGGTGACAAGGGTAAGAAGCAGGCGTCTGACAAAGAAGATAGCAAGAAAGGTCAAAACAAGAAGGGAAAGGATTCTGGTTCCTCAAGGGGGTCAAGGAAGCGTAAGGCTTCCCAAAATTTTGCTGTCAGTGCCCAAGTTAACTAGGCAGCTCCCAACCATCCCGCACAGCCTCCAGCGAAGAAACCTTATGCAGGAAATGCACCTTTGTGCAATAGATGTAATAGTCACCACAAACCACAATTTCCGTGCCGTTTCTGTACTAACTGTGGGAAGTCAGGTCATCTTGCTGGTGTTTGTCGTTTTGCTCAGAATCAGGCAGTTCAGAACCCGGCTCAACGAGTTGCTCAGCCTCCTGCTCAGCAACAGGGTCAAGCTGCACGACCACACTACCCCCAGGTTCTTGTTACAACTGTGGGGATCTGACCCACTACTGTCATCAGTGTCCAAGATTGGTTAATGCTAATCCAAATCAGAATCAGGCTCAGGCTCGAGGTCGAGTCTTCAACATGAATGCACAAGAGGCACAAGAAGACAATGAAGTGGTGAACGGTACGTTCTTTATTAATAATCAGCCTGCATCTGTTCTTTTTTATTCGGGTGCCGATAAGAGTTTTGTGTTATTATCTTTTGAGCCATTGCTTCGCGTGTCTAGAACGAAACTAGGAAAAACCTTGACAGTAGAAGTTGCTAGTGGTGAACCCATTGTTCTTGATTCTGTTCTTCGCAACTGCCAGTTGAACCTTAACGACCATCTTTTTCCTATTGACCTCACGCCTATGCAACTTGGAAGCTTCGACGTTATTGTGGGTATGGATTGGTTAGCCAAGCATCATGAAGAGGTAGTTTGTTTTGAGAAGATCGTTCGTGTGCCGCTTTCGACAGGTGAGATCCTACAGGTTCGTGGTGAGAAACCTGCTGGTGGTCTCAAACTCATGTCTTGTTTTAAAGCTCGGAAGTATTTGCGAAAGAACTATGTGGCCTTTTTGGCACATGTTGTAGCAGATAAGGGCAAAGGTAAGTCTATTCAAGATATCCCTGTTGTTCACGATTATCCTGAAGTGTTTCCTGATGAGTTACCTGGTCTACCCCCAGCACGCCAAGTCGAGTTCCGTATTGATCTTGTACCAGGTGCAAACCCCATTGCCAGAGCTCCATATCGTCTTGCACCGTCTGAGATGCAAGAGTTGTCTAAGCAGCTTCAGGAGCTCTCTGACAAAGGTTTTATCCGTCCTATCTTTTCACCTTGGGGTGCTCCCGTTCTTTTTGTCAAGAAGAAGGATGGATCTTTTAGGATGTGTATCGATTATCATGAACTTAACAAGCTTACTATCAAGAATCGATATCCCCTACCTCGCATCGATGATCTCTTTGATCAGTTACAGGGCGCTTCTTATTTTTCAAAGATTGATCTACGTTCTGGGTATCATCAACTTCGTGTGCATGAAGAAGATATTCCCAAGACAGCATTCCGCACTCGGTATGGGCATTATGAGTTCACAGTTATGCCATTCGGTTTGACTAATGCTCCTGCTGTTTTCATGGACTTAATGAATAGGGTCTGCAAGCCTTATTTGGATCAGTTCGTCATTGTTTTTATTGATGACATCTTGATTTATTCTAAGATGCGAGCTGATCACGAGCAACATCTTCGTCTTACTTTGGAACTCCTAAAGAAAGAGCAACTTTTCGCCAAATTCTCCAAGTGTGAATTCTGGCTTAAAGAAGTTCAATTTTTAGGACATATTGTCAACGAACAAGGTATTCATGTAGATCCCTCCAAGATCAGTGCGATTAAGGATTGGGATACACCTTCTACTCCTACCGAAGTTTGTTCTTTTCTTGGTCTGGCGGGTTATTACCGCCGCTTCATTGAGAATTTCTCAAAGATTGCAGTTCCTCTAACTGCTCTAACTCAGAAGAACAAGCCCTTTGATTGGGGATTCAAACAAGAGGAAGCTTTTCAAAACTTAAAGCACAAACTTTGTGACACGCCTGTTCTGACTTTGCCTGAGGGCAATGATGATTTTGTCATTTATTGCGATGCATCTAAATTGGGTCTTTGCTGTGTTCTGATGCAAAGGAACAAAGTCATAGCCTACGCATCAAGACAATTGAAGGTGCATGAAAAGAACTACACCACTCATGATCTTGAGTTGGGTGCAGTTGTCTTCGCTCTTAAGATCTGGAGACACTATTTGTACGGTACAAAATGTGTGGTTTTCACGGACCACAAAAGTCTTCAGCATATCTTCAATCAGAAAGAACTCAACATGAGGCAACGACGTTGGGTTGAGCTTCTAAACGACTATGACTGCGAAATTCGCTACCATCCTGGTAAGGCGAATGTCGTAGCCGATGCATTGAGTCATAAGGAACGTACTAAGATTCTTTGTGTTCGTGTTCAATCTGATATTCAAGCTCGATCCGATATCCAAGCCCGCATTTCTCAGGCTTAACACACTTGTGTTTCACAAGGTTTAATGGATAAGGAATTTCCCTATCACATAACCCCTTATTTTGGAACTGAAGGACAATAGATCGTATTACTTCATGGACCGTTTGTGGGTCCCAAGCCAAGATAATCTTCGTACCTTGCTTATGGATGAAGCCCATAAGTCTCGCTATTCTATTCATCCTGGCTCGGATAAGATGTATAAGGATCTTCGTATTCAGTATTGGTGGCCTGGTATGAAGAAAGACATTGCCTTATATGTATCAAAATGCCTTACTTGTCTTAAGGTTAAGGCTGAGCATCAGCGTCCTTCTGGTTTATTGGAGCAACCAGAGATCCCAGTTTGGAAATGGGAAAACATCGCTATGGATCTTGTTACCAAGCTTCCACGCACAAAGAAAGGTCATGATGCCATCTGGGTAGTTGTTGATCGTCTTACTAAATCAGCGCATTTCTTGCCAATCCGTGAGGATTTTTCTACTGACAAACTTGCTAAATTCTATGTGGATGAAATTGTAGCTCGACATGGTGTTCCTTTGAACATCATTTCTGACAGAGATGCTCGCTTCACTTCTCATATTTGGAGAACCATGCAATCTGCTATGGGGACCCAACTTAATCTGAGCACAGCTTATCATCCGCAAACGGATGGTCAATATGAAGGAACAATCCAGACTCTGGAGGATATGCTTAGAGCTTATGTGATCGATTTTGGTGGTAGTTGGGATTCACATCTTCCGTTAATTGAATTCTCCTACAACAACAGTTATCACTCCAGCATCAACATGGCTCCTTTCGAGGCTCTCTATGGTCGAAAATGTCATTCACCAGTCTGCTGGAATGAGATCGGTGAGGCTCAGCTTACTGGACCTGCCCTCATTTTAGAGACAACTGATAAGGTTAAGAAAGTTCGTGATAACCTTTAGGCAGCTAGATGCCGTCAAAAGAGTTACGCGGACCTAAAGCGCAAGCCCTTGGATTTTCAAGTCGGTGATCGTGTATTACTTAAGGTCTCACCTTGGAAAGGTGTGATCAGATTTGGAAAGAAAGGAAAACTTGCACCTAGATACGTTGGACCATTCAAGATCGTCAAAAGAATCGGTAAGGTAGCCTACAGACTTGAGTTACCTCCTGAACTTGGAAATGTTCATCCAACCTTTCACGTATCCAATCTCAAGAAGTGTTTAGCTGATAAGAACCTCCACATACCGCTTGACGAAATTCGTGTTGATAAAACACTGAAATTTGTTGAGAAGCCAGTGGAAATCATGGAACGTGAAGTCAAGTGGCTCAACGCAAGTGCATTCCTTTGGTCAAGGTTCGCTGGGAATCTAAACGTGGACCAGAGTTTACTTGGGAACGCGAAGATCAAATGAAGGCGAAATATCCGCATCTTTTTCCACGAGTTTCCTCTAAATAAATTTCGGGACGAAATTTCCACAAGTAGGGGAGACTGTAACATCTGTGTTTGTAATCATTATAAATAGTTCAGTTATCAATAAAACAAAGTTATTTGATCCCAATGTTTCTTTGGTTATGTTTTACATTTTTCATGTTTTGACTTTTATTCAATTTCAAACTCTATATCGCTTTCTGGAGAGTTATACGCAAACTGGTGCGTAAACGTAATCATTTTAATGAGACAAATACTCCAGAACATCAACATATGCTAAACATACCTTAAATAACCTTTACATAACTTAGAAATAAGTTTTGAAGGCTTTGGTATGGCAAAAACAAGTTAATTCGCTTACAGGGACTAAACTTGACAAACTGCGAAAGTATGCCAATTTGAACTGTAACGAACATTCTGGAACATGACCATAAGTTAAAAATACCATAAATATCCTTTACAAAGCTTAGAAATAGGCTTTAAGGGGTTCGGTGTGTTAAAATAAACTTTTGGGTCATTCAGGGACTAAAAGCGTCAAAAAGTGCACAAGTTTGCATTTTCGCGCATAACTTACGTTCTGAATACATCCGGACATCCAAAAATTTATGTAAGCACTAAAATATTTTATTTTAGTGTTTGGCATATGAAAAATCCATTCGTCGCGCAATTTGTATCGTTTTTGCGTCCGTTACGACTTCCGTCGTAATTAACCGAACAACGCAATCGTACGGCCAAACGAACCAACATCCGAGATATTTTTGAGCACATTTTAAGTTCCCTATACTTTAACTTCATTTTAGAGCTTTGAAATGGGGTTAACGGGGCTTAAACGTGTCAAAAATGCATCAAATAGCAAGTTTGGAGCTTCAGGGGCCTGTTCTGTCATTTTTGAAAGTATCAGACCTGCAAGGTCCTTAGGGACCGTAAGGTTCTAATTCTTACAGTCCGTAAGCAGGGTTTAGACAGCAAACACTTGTTTAAACAGCTGTTAACAGCTGTTACACTCTCCTAATCCCTTTTGCATTTGCCTCTTCAGGATAATGAGGGGCCAATTTGGTGTTCCATGGGTATTTCAACAAGTGTATGGTCAAGATCAAAGCACGTTATTCGATAAACGATCCTAACGGTCTTGCATATCCTATAAATACTCAACCCCCCTTCCTTGCAAAACCCACAAAATCTGATCTAAAAGCTCTAAGTTGAAGCCATTGCTTCATACCTGAGCTACTTGGATCAAGATTAGCTTGCGGGGACCCTTTGTAAGTGTTCCTTCGTTCTTATATCACTTTTCGAGTCCGAAAGTCAAACTATGTTTGACTTTCTGCATTGACCAGTTTATGGTCAACGCGAAGTTCGTTTGAACTTCCTAACGTGAGCGTGATCACGATGGTTATAGTCCCTAGTGACTATACCTACTGATTACCACGTTATCTAGACTCAGTGACGAGTCGTAGTTTCGGCCAAAATGCGTGTTATTGCGTATTTTGTAACCAAACTACTTATAGGTATCAAAACTGTTTGTTTTGATACCAAACCTGTTTTCTAAACTTAGTTCAGCATGTTTTAACATGCTTAGCTCGTCACTTTTAGTTTAGTGCTTATATAGGGTCGTAAGTTAAGCGATCTAAACAATCGCTTATACTTTCGAACCCGACCCGTTTGGTCGATCATTAGGATCCGACCAAACACATTAGGTGACCATAGTATATAGGGAATAACCTTCCGAGGTTATACCTTATGGTCACGACGTTTACTTAGTTGTATGATAGGTGGGTTATATGCCTTAGGTAAATTACCAAAATACCCCTTTGACGCCAAAATTCATTCTAAACATATGTAACATAACTTTTGGTATCTAAACTGATTTGGTAACAATATTAGACATGTTAAGGCATATTTTACTTATCATAGGACTAGTTAGGCATTCCGAACGCGTTTTACGCGAACGACGCGTTAAAGTAGCATAAGCTACCTAAACGGGTCGTAATGGGTCGTAAGCACTTAGGTTAGGTTTCATTTTAGTATGTAGGCTTTGTTAAACCATATTACACGAGTCTCCATACTCGTTTGGTTTACGAACACTCATTCTATCCAATCCTCCTATTTAGGTCCGGTATATTAACATAGTTACCTATATTAGGTGTCGTTTGATATCCGTGATCTCTAGCATTGTTTGGTTGTTACTCAAGGACTACTAAGCAATCTCAGGTGAGTACATAGACCCCTCTTTTACTGTTTTCCAAAAATTTTGGGGTGAAACACATGTGCCTACTTGTTACTTTCGTGCCTTTCATGCTTTCATATCATATGCTTGTTATGTTCATTAGTACATTATAGTACATGATTTCATTACATTTTATGCTATGTATGTCCATTGTGTGCATACTTAGTACATCGTTTTACATTACATTTCATGCTATGTATGTCCATTGTGTGCATACTTAGTACATTGTTTTACATTACATTTCATGCTATGTATGTTCATTTGATTACATACTTAGTGCATTGTTTTCACATGCTTACATTTATGGTATGACATTTGGTTTGTTTAAATGGAACAAAAATACATTCATTAACATTAGCTCCGCCATTCGTTAGTAGGTAGTGGTACCATAGGAATTGACAACTCCCGTTCCTAACATCCTAGGTATGTTTGGATGGAAGGAATGACCGAATTCGATAAACATAACACAGATAAACCTATAATTTGTTTAAAGGTCTATCACCACAGTTACAAGGCTTGAATGTATGCATTATAACAATTACCGCATAGATTTTTGTATCAGTATAGCATGCATTTGTTCCACAAAACATAACTTTGATTTAAACTATGTTTAATTCAATACCCTGTTTTTTGTGCAATTTACCTATGGCTTAGTTGATATATTTCACATGCCATACATGATATTTTTGGATACACATTATATGATTTACATTAAACATAAACATTTTGACATTGATATACACATTTGGTGATTTACATTAGACATGGACATTTTGATATGGTTTACACAATAACACTCGACAATTGATTTATACATGAAAAATTTACATTGGTGGTTGGTTTGGGTAAATGATTTGAGTAACGAGGCGTGTGTAATATGATACAAGCATGGTGGATACGCCGCTGGTACTTCCTATATATAAGTGTTTGTATGATATTACATGGCGTAGCGTTACTTAAATCATTTCAATTTGAGACATATAACATTTTATACAAATAACATACTTTTCACAAGACATTGTTTTACAAAACAGTTTATTTTATACAACTCATTTTACTTGGTTATTTCATTAACCATACATCTTTCTTTTATATAATCTGATTTCTTATCGAGTTTTCATATGATTTATAAAAGAAAACACTTAACAAGATTCATGACTAATTTTTATTAAACCTTTCTTTTAAAACCCAAGTCATGAATCCTATTTTCACAAAACCTATGTATCTTACAGGCATTTTTATGCTGACATACCTATTTTCACATGTGTTTTCAGGAGCTGTCGCTTAGGATGATGATTGTGACACTAGGGCGGACCTGTGCCTTAGAGACATAAAACGAAGATAGACTTAGTTTAATTATGTTATGTACTCTTTGTTTCATGTTTAAAGACAATGTAACCCGCTTGTTTGATAAATAAAATATAACTTTGTATGCCATGGTTGTGAAACAATAATTCTGTTACAACACTCCCCGACGTTTCCGCCATGATTTGATGTTCTACGTGGTCGGGGTGTGACATCGTTGCAGTGAAAAAGGGCATTTCAAGAGAGAATGCACAAACTGCGAAGCAAATGGAGCTCAAAATCCTTTCGGAAACAATGATTACTATCGAAAAGCAATTTATCATCAAGTTGCTCAACAACCATATCAACAACAACCACAAACTGCACATGCTCAGAAAGTGATCGAAGATTCAAAGAAAGATTGTCTTGTTAATCAAGATGAAGGAAGTTCATCAAAAGAAGACAGTTGGGATAAATATATTTCAGCAGAGAGTAAAGCATGTTTGATGAACAAAATGATTGATCAAGATGATGAAAGACTTCCAGAGGGTTTCAGTTGGAAA
The DNA here is from genome assembly GCA_030545235.1 of Helianthus tuberosus. Taxonomy (NCBI): domain Eukaryota; kingdom Viridiplantae; phylum Streptophyta; class Magnoliopsida; order Asterales; family Asteraceae; genus Helianthus; species Helianthus tuberosus. The sequence goes on from CM060389.1 coordinate 132,913,215, forward strand.
GATTTCAGTTGGGATGATTATGATCCTAACAAAACTTTTGGTCATAAAGCTTTTGTTGCTCAAATTGTTAAAGATAATGGTGAAAATACACTACTGATGAATATTGGGCAGAAAGAATAAGAAAGCGTTTAAACTCTGGAGCAAAGAAACAGGAGAAAGTTGAAGAAGAGGTTCCTGTGATAAAGAAGCAAGATAAAGAAATTCCAGAGTTTGAGATAAAAAAAGAAGCTGTTGCAGAAAAAGTATCTGAGAATTGTGAAAACTGTGAGACCATGAAGAAGCAAAACAGTGAATTGATTCACAACATGAACAGGCTGAAAGAATCATATGATGTCTTAAACAAAGCAATGAATCAATACAACCAGTCAAGCAGTGAACAAGCTACAGCCATGAAGACACTCAATGGAGCATACATGATAAAGCAAGAAATGATCAATTATTATATTGGGTTGATTGCTGAGCTTGAACAGAAACTGGAAACTCAGAAAATCGAAACTGAAAGAGTAAACAAATTGTTGAAAATTTATTCATGTTCTTCTTATGTAATTGATAAGATTTATCCTATAGTGACAGGTTTGAAGACATTTGAAGAAATCAAATCTGAAGAAAAGACATCTGAAGAGAAGAAGTCTGAAACAAAAGAAGATACTGAAATGAAGAATTCTGGTAAGAAACCAAGTGTCAGTTACAACAAGTGTCCACCCCCGCTTGAAAATGGATATTCTCCAAGAAATCCAAATTCAGAAAGAGTAAAAAAGGCAACCAATTTACAGTGGGAATCTGAGTCTTCAGATAACTTGCCAGAAAACATTGATGTCATTTTCACATCGTCTGACACTGATCATGAGTCCGAGTTAATAAAGAAAGTGGTCGATCAGGTGTTGGATAAAGACGAAAACGAGGAGTCAAAGTTGGAGTCAAAATCAGAGTCAAAGTCAAAGTCTGAATCTGACACGTCAAGTTCAAAAGAGAAACAGGGCAAAAGAGTTTACAATAAAGAATTTCTATTATCAAAATCTAATTTGAATGATGAATCAATCAAAGTGGCATATACTTTGAATGATTCAGACAAATTATATTCTGATAAGGAATTTCGAATAAGAGGTGTTAAAACAGAAATGATCAAAAAGGTTTTTAAACTAACAGAAATTAAAATTTCTGAAATAAAAGATGAAAATCTTGCTGAAAAACCTAGTTACACCTCAAGGGATCAACAATGGTTAAACAAGAAAAAGGGTTACAGTTCTGGTTCAGGTTATCGAAAGAAACCAAACCATAACGGTAATTTCAAAAAGAAGGGATTGGGTTTTATTCCACCGAAAAATTATAAAAATGAGAAAATTTCTAAATCAAAAACTGTGTTTGTTTCAGGTACTTCTGCTGAGAAAGAAGAAAAGAGTTCATTCTGGAAGCAGACGAACAAAGAATTCCTTGCAAAGAAGCAAGAGGGATTGAAAAATGAAGTTGCTCAGAGGAAGAAGGAGACAAGAACCTATTTTCAATGCAAAACAGTTGGTCACATTGCAAGGAATTGTCCAGATATAATTCAAACAAAACAGGGAGTGTCTCTTAAACTAAAAGAAAAAGTTGTTGAGAAAAGTAAACCTTCAACCGAAAGATTTAAAGTTTTTGAAAACTCAACATTTGAGGTTGGAGAATGTTCAAGAAGGGTTTACAAGAAGAAAGTTACTCTTGACAATCGCAAGTGGATTGTTAAGAAATCTGATAACAGTTCTGGCGATGAATCTGATTCTACAAAGTCAGATGAGTCACATGTTGTTCTAAAAGATGAGAAGTCAGTGCCGCCTTTGGATGATGCAAATTTTCCACCATTGCGGGCTGAAAATTTTAAAACAAAAGTTGGAAAAGTTGAAATTTCAAATCAATTTTTCTCTGAAAAGAAAAAATTTGATATTGAAAAGGCCTTTAACCCCAAAGTGAAACATATTTTTGGAAAAACTGATTGATCAAAAAGTCAAAGGGGTAAAGGAATTCTATGAGAAAAAGATGGAAGGTAAGCAACCGAGTGTTGGTAAGTCAGAATCTTCCAAGGACCGTCAGGCTTGGGAGAATATCTCTAACTAAAAACACTGACTTGCCGGAGCTCTCAAGTTGGTAATCGTAGAGCAGGAATCGGCATATTTCTTGAGAAATTTACATTTGTGATATTTCGATCTACAAGTGGTGTGTTTGTTGAAAAACTACAAGTGGTAATTGGTTTGATTCTACAAAGGATTAATCAAGGACATTAAATTGTACTTGATTTATCTTTCCTACAAGTGGTGTTTTTGATTTTACAAAGTGATGAGTTTATCCCCATTCCTACAAGTGATAAAATCAACAAAACTTATTTTCCGGAAAAACCATTTTGATTAAAACAAATTTAAGTGTTTTGAAATCTTAATGGGAAAATAGTTTGTTGTAAGGGGGAGTTCTGATTGTTTATGCTAAGAGGATTGCGAATTGAAGCAATTCACAACAGTTTTCACTTTATTTGTACAGTTTATTTTCAAATTTTTTTCTTGATTTTGAATTTTAGGGAGAGTAAGAAATTTCAGAAAATCCAAAAACATTAGAAATTTTGAAAAAGTAAAAAACATGATAAAAATCAAAAATGAGTTTTGTTGTGAAAAAGAGGAAATGATAGTACATCAGTGGTCTATCACAACACGCTAAAGAATTGGAAAGTTAAAATGTGATAAACGGTCTCGCTGATGATATGCCAGTAGGTTTTTGCACGCTTAGTAGATTGTGTTCGAGATATAAACCTAAATTTCAAACTTACTTATCTCGTGGGGAACATCTCTCGGATATATGGGTAACCCTCGAAATCTTGTTTGAAAGACCCCTCTTTCTGAGATACTAGGTCTTTATGCTTAGTGATATCTGGGGTATTATCCCGGGACTTTTGATTTTGCAGAAGCAATGGCCTAGTCCCCGTATAATACTTTTCGCTTGATTGAAATAAAAGCACCCCGCTCAGCATAAAAATGATGAAACATTGCAAAATGCTAATCATGTGCTGTTGAAGAAAGATTCTCTAAAGGGAACACACCTAAAGTCGAAGCCATCATCTCTCTGATTTTGCGGAAGCAATAGCCTGAGCTCTCATAGCCCTCGCATTTAACCCTTTACAGATATCATCTAGGTATACTCACCTGTAAGACTGAATATTGGGATCTGGATACAGGAGTATATTCTGAGGTGGGACACTCGAATAAGTTTAAGTGTTTAAAACACTAAATTCGTATATCGGAACAGTTGAACTTTGTGTGAAAATTTAAGTGGATCGGTATACTGACAATCTACGTGAATCGTTTAGAACTTAAAATGTTTAAAGCTTAATGGTGTTGGTGATTTGTATCAAAAACTGATATGATCCTCTTATACAAACTCACAAAAATATTGTTTGTAAATATTTCTTTACTGCATTTCTTTATATTAAAAAATCAAAAAAGATTTTAGTGTGTTTTAGCATAAATTTTGAAAAATTCAAAAAGATTTTCGACAACTGATGTTGTAGAGTTGATTTTCAAAATTACAAGTGCTAAACATGATGAACAGGTTTGGGAGAGTGTTTATGAAGAAGTTTCTACACGTGGTCGTCAGAGATTAAATCATTTTTGAACAATACATACTATGAAGTTTCTAGATTTATAAAGTTTTAAATTTGAGAAATTTATTGGGAGGTAGAGTATGTGCAGGATTGAAGATTGGAAAAAGCCAGGTTACGTTTTCTGAAGATAGGCAGATTCGAGCTAGGTTTTAGATCCTGAGGATTCAAAGATTCCAGACTGCGATCCCAGCTGATTGAAAGGGGGAGTCTGAAGTCATAAGAGCCAGCATCAGATTCTGGATCAAAGATCAACTTTCAAGGGGGAGTTTGAATAGTTGAGAGCCAGGTTTGAATTCTATGATCCATGCAAGCTGCTGATGCTGATGAACTTAAGGAATCAAGAGACCTGTTCAAGAAGTGTATAGAGCCAGGCTGCGATTCTTGAAGAAAGAGAAAGAGAGAAAGAGATTGATTGAGGTCACTTACAATGGAGAATCTTTGAAGAGAGCGAGGGGACTGATAAAGACTGAAGGTTTGACATCCGAAGACTCGACACTGAAGACTTCGTCAACATCCAAGGGGGAGTCTGTTGGTGCATATGTTTGTCGACTTCGTCTTGTATCGAGTCTTGTATTAGTCTAGATAGATCAGGGCACGTAGAACGAGAAAATGAGAAATGTGTATGTTAGAGGTATTTCGCACGAAATGAGAAAGGGGTATTTCGCATGAAATGAACTGGTCATTTCGTATGAAATAGTCATTTCGTGTGAACTTGATTTCGCTTGGACTATTCCGTGCAAAATAGAGTTGCCTATAAATAGTGCCTTGGTCATTTCGTTTGTGACGTTCAATTCCGGTAGCGAAGCTCTGCCGAAGTGTCTCCATCAGTGTAAATCGACTTGATATCAATACAGAGACAGTTTAAAGTGTTTTTCTTTGCAATTCAGCTGAATCGACTTTGATACGTTTGTTTCCACCACTCGTATTGAAAAGAACTCTTCTGAAAGACTCGTTTCGGTCGTGAAAACGATCCTACAAAATTCCTACATCCCCACACTTGGGATACATTGTCCCCAATGTATGGTTTTAGAATATGTGAAAACTACAAAACATTTTTTGTCAACGAAATAAAAGCACACAAACTAATTACCAACATTTCAAAGCTAAGAAACATAAAAAGATTAAGGAATAAGTACATGGACCTGGTGAAGTCTGGTATAACACAAGTTGTGGATGTTCCGACTCCCAACCACCACCTTCACACAAATATTCGCCCCACACTTAAGTGTTCCCATAGCCCTGAAACACAAAAAAACAAAGGAACCAAAAAGATTAGTGTAAAATCTCGGGTTGCCTCCCAAGCAGCGGTAAGTTTTCAGGTCTTCAGCCAGACCGTGCCGCCCCCGTTTATGGTGGCTCAAAGAAATGATTCCTGCCATCTCCATCACTGCATTGTGCCATTGGGTAAATTGCATCGATCACATGTCGAATCGGGGGTAATCAAATACACACCTGCTTGAAACCTCATACTTTTCTTCACAATCCGGTGGGTTATTTGTTTTCATGCTTTGACACATACGTCTCATATGATCACTAGACTGACTACCCTTCTCATCAACGGACTCATAACTAATCACCCTAGTCTGAACATCAAAGGGCAACTTACAGTTCTTTTCGGTCATAGTAATGATCTCGTCTCTACAATTGATTTGAGCATTTGAAGTGTACAGAAACGGCTGACGTGCGTGGGTGAGTATATATTTTTAGCTATATTTTTATCTCTTTTTACTCACCGATTTCAAGTTTTAAATTTATAAAACACGATATTCTACTATCACTCTACACACATGCTAGGGCAAGTGCACCCATCGCGGATGTAGTATAGTGATGGCAAGATACCGAGGTCGTCCAAGGACACAAGAGCTTTTAGTACCGGCTTATCGTCAACGTCTAATCGAACCAAACTTTTAAGAAAAGATTTTTACACTAATAAAAAGATAAAAACAAAAAAAAAATGATAGACAAGAAAGAATCACTTGGATCCAACTTATCTTTCATGTACCCTTTTGATGATTTCCGCACTTTAGGTATTTTAAGAGATTATCTTAGTTATAGTGGTATGCCCCTCTTTTGGAGGCGACGTTACCCTCAACCTAGTGGTTTGAGTCAGCAAGGATACACTACCACTAGATCGGAATATTGAAAGATAATTAAGTAAGTTAATATGCAAAATGTGGTGGACCCCCCTTACGAGGCGACGGTCACCCTCAACCCGTTGGTCCGAGTCAGCAGGGATACAATCCTCGCAGGGTTGGTTTAAAGTTTTAATATTAGTTTAAGAATAAGGGATTCAAGCCTTTTGCACCTCTCCCGTGGTGGGTAATGCCCGCTCCGACTCGTGAGCTGTTACTAGGCTTGAACCAGGTTCTCGCAGGATCTATACACTGAACGAGACATAGAATTACCCAAATCACCCTTCTAATCTCTCTCCCGGGTTAATTAACATGCTTTATATAGACCGTAAAGACATGAACATGTTGAGTAAGCAAACATATGAAGAGTATTTGAATAAATTCGCCTTCAATATAAAAAACTAATTATTAAAGTCATTAATACATACCCAATTAAAAAGTAGCCAAAGATTGGAAATCATAAAAGAAATACATAAAAGATATGTCTTCACCAAGTGATGTAAGAATTTAGCTAAGCATGGCCTTTGTTTGACAAAGATTCTTACGATCAATCTTGGATCCCGAGACTACGCACACACTCTAACACTATGTTCCTGTGTAACAACCCGTGTTTTTAAGGTCACCTTATGTACTAGTTCCTTTGATACTTAACATGTAAGTACTAAATGAATGAACTGTTTAAATAATTGTTTGATTTTAATTGTACGGCGTATTTGGATGCTAGTGAAGTTATTAGATAATATGTGTTGTGTTATAGCCCAGTTGTACACCTTTACTTTGCACACCTTCACCTTAGTCGCACATCGCATAACCTCACACCCTCATGTCTTTTGGGCTCTTAGTTCGGTGGTCCTCGGCCCAAACCAAACCCGGCCCATCTCCTTTTTTCCTTTGTATGTGTGAATGCATGAGGGCATTCACATAAACCTCATTCCAACTTCTTGCAAACCCTAGACCCTCCCCCTCTGAATAACGACGACAGCAATCCCATCGAGGCATCATCTCTTCTACCGAGCTTCCCTAGGAACTCATCTGGCACTATTCTAACACGCGACCTCATCATTTCTTGGTTAGTAGATTCGTACTTATGTCTCTCTTGATTGTTGCTCTTGGCTATGTGTGAATTGTTTAACAAATTTGTATGCGTATGTGTGATGATCGTATAATTTAGGGTTGTCGTTAAGTAATGTTGTTAACAAACAGATAGAACAAATCAAGTGGTAATCTGGGTAGCAATCGGTGGATTAAGGAATGCATGTTAGGGTTGTTTCAGGGATGGGGGTACTTATCTAAATCGAAGGGGTGAATGATGATTAATAGATGTCCTGTAATTCGTGTATATGATGATGATCCTGATGAATGATTAGGGTTCATAATCTTAGCAAAAGTGTAACTATTTTGACTGAAAGTGTGTGAATGATTGTTGTTGATTGCATTAAAAACGGAAAAATGGTTAATGGATTCCATGAATTATGGTAAATAATTGATAAGGAAACAAAAGGTAGCGGATCGCACACACTTCTGATCGCACAATTTCTGTGGTCGCACAAAAGGACCTTCATCCCACAAGATAGGACCGCACAAGCACATGGGCTTGTTCTGTTAGTTGGGCCGCACAACAGTCTGTGGACCACATACAAACCCAAGCGCACAGCCCAAAACCTAATCGCACACCATCTTAATTGGGCCATGAACTGTTGAATCGCACAATTATAAACCAATCGCACACCTGATATGTGATCGCACACCATGATTTGGCTTTGTGTAACTGGGCCGCACACTTGAGCACTTGACATTTTGGACTGTTAAGTTGATATGAGTATATGAACTTGCATGTTAAACTGTATGTACTGTGAATGATGATTTAAGTGATGTTATGTGTTACCTGTTATGTGTTACCTACGTGAAATGTTTGGGGTGAGATTCTAATGGGTATCGACAACCATGTTAGGACATAGTTGGGCAACGAATAAAAACAAGTAGATAAACCTACCGAGCAAAACCAAAGTGAGTTCACTTCTCTTGAGCAAGCGTCCCGGTGGGTGGGACAATCAAACGGGTATTCCTAAGGGAATAAGTCTTTTCTGGGTAAAAACTGGGATGTTGGATAATACACGCATTTCCTATCACCTTAAGTCCCATCTTCTACTGAATAGTTACCTGAGAGGTAACGGGGTATTCGTTGATAAAGCTATTAGGCTTGGCAACCTCACACCGTACATGAGAGGACGAGCGTGAACTAATGACCTTAATCATGACCAATGCTTTGATAGGGGGCATTAGGGGCGGGTAAACAATCTGACGCCATCTTGTACGGTATCGAGTTATTATCAACATTATTTTCGGAACGGTTATTAATCTGGACTAAACACTTGGTAACCAAACATTTTGTAAAAACTGTAAACTCGCCAGCTTTGTGCTGAAACACTTGTTGCATGCTCGCTGGTCTTTAGATTCTTTGGACAAGGAACTTGCTGTCTGGGATTGCTAGAGTAGTCATGGGTCGAGCCTTTTGGATACATGAGATAAGTTTATTTATTGTCATACATTTGGTTTTACGACATTAAACAATGGTTTACTTTATGCTTCCGTTGAACCTGTTAAACTCTGAGTTATGTTTGAGATTGTTTCTAATTTAATAAATGGGAATTTAATAATCTTGTTAATGGTTCAATGTGATTGGTGGCTAAATCCTGGTACGTCACACGCCTAGCGGGGTTCCCGCATGTGGTATTTTGGGGGTGTGACATCCTGAGTCTCATTTAACAGAGGGAGGGGAAGGAAAATTTTCTCTCCTAATCTCTCCAATTTGGGAGGATGAATATATAGTCATATTTTCTTCCATTTTCCCTCCTTTTCTCTCCCCTCCCCCTTGTAAATGAAACTCGGGAACATGGTTTGTTCATATTTTCATCTCTTTTCCCTCCCCCCCCCTGTTAAATGAGACTAGGGAACATAGTGCGAAGATGGAAAAATGGATGATGGTTGTGGATGATGGTGTTGTAGTGGTGGTGGAGTGGTGGCAAGTGAGAGAGAAGTGGTTTGCCAAGGGATGAGTTGAAATGGAACCAAGCACTCCTATTTATAGCTGTCTTTAGAAGCTTCAGCACAGCCCGTGCCTGGCTGGCACGACCCTGTGCCCATCTGTCTCTCCCTCTCTTCCTCATTAACTGCTTGTCAGATGTTGTACTAACACGGCCCCATATGTTAACGGCACGACCCGTGGCCAAAGTACTTGTTAGTGCATGCATCTGTCGACTTCGTCTTGTATCGAGTCTTAACCTTAGAATGTTAGATTAGGGCACATTGTACTAGATTTCCCGAGAAAGTTGATTTCACATATATGGACATGTCCATATGTGGGAAACCACATGTCCATATGTGGAAAATCACAAAGATGTCTGTATGTGGGAAACCTAGTAGATGGTTTCGCTTATATGTACAATGGGGGGTTTCGCTTTTGTGGACATGTCCATATGAGCGAAACCTAGTCCCTATATATAGCCCTTGAACAAAATCATTTGTAAGGTTGTACAATTCCATACCGAGGTGCTGCCGGTGTGAAGAACTACTTGTATTCGTGTTATAATCAATACAAACAGTAGTTAAAGTGAAGAATCAGCTGTATCTACCTTTGTTTCTTGTTATTCCACACCTGAAACAGAGAAGAACACCTCTAAACGACTCATTCGGGTCAGATCACGATCCTACAAGTGGTATCAGAGCTTCAGGAGGAGGAGTTCTACAGAGATTTGCTGGATTTCATCATAAATTCTTACTTCTACATCTTCTTTCTTCATCAGAACAAGATTTACCGGTCGAAATTCGTTCAAATTTTCACAGACTAAAGGAAATTGATCATAGACAAATCCCTGAAAGTTTAAGCCTAAAATTCGAACTAAAACTGGTCCAAAATAACCCCCGAGTTGATTTCGCTCATACGAACAACCAGTGATTTCGCTTTTACATACATCAGGTTTCACTTATGTGTCACTCATAAGTGGCTAGTTTTGCTCCAAAGGACCTCCTAAGTAGCTAGTTTCGCTCCAAAGGACCTCCCAAGTGACTAGTTTCGCTCATTTGAACATCAGTAGTTTCGCTTATAATGACATCAAGTAGTTTCGCTCATTTGAACATCAGGGTTCCACTCTTGTGAACATCAGGGTTCCACTCTTGTGAACATCAGGGTTCCACTCTTGTGAACATCTGGGTTTTCGCTCTTCGTGCACAAACATCTGATTTCGCTTATTTGTCACTGATCTTGAAAAACGTGATAAGTCATCATGGATACTGAGTTTTACAACGCATTTTCTACAACCCCGGCTAGTCCATCCGACATTACTAAGGCCATGACAATGGAAAATGAAATCGGAACAATGCAAAAACCCCCGAAACTTATGGGAATTGAAGATTATCACGGATGGAAGAAACGGTTTGAAAATTGGGTTCAGGCGAATCATCTAAAAGCTTGGGAGAGCATCGAAACTGAATATGAGAGGCCAAAGAATTCAGTGGGAGTCGATAAAATCATTTCAGAATTCACAGAGCAAGAAAGAGATAGTTATAAAGGAGAGAAAATGATGATCAATCTGTTACAACAAGCAGTAAAGGAGGATGTATTTGTGTTGCTTCAACATGATGACAATGCTTACTCTATCTGGGAAGCTCTTAAAAAGAAATTCGAAGGAAGTACTGAGATGCTTCAGAGTAAAGCAGCATTGCTGAAAAAGGAGTTTGAACTATTTGCGTGCATGCCTGGTGAAACAACAAAGACTCTTATTGAAAGATATTGTCATCTTGTTCGCACCATGTCACAGTTAAAGATTACAAAAACTCCAGCAGAATGGGTTGAAAAGCTTGCTGATGCGTTACCACAAAAGGAATGGGGTACATATCTGATGATATTGAAGAATTCCGGACAGTTTAGCAGGCTATCAATTGCACAGTTTATCGAGAAGCTGGAGGCACAGGATCTGGAGCAGCAGAAAATTGCTAGAATGAACAGTTCAACTCATCAACAAGATATTAAATTGTACTATAAAGGAAATGTTCAAACTGCTGAAGCCAGTCCAAAGATACAAACTGCATTTAGTGTTGGAAATCAGTCTACACCAAGCAGTTAAGGATCAGTCAACACTAGTGGGTTCTCAACGGTAAATCCTCCAAGTGTTCAAATTGCATCTGCTAGAAATGGGCATTCGATTCAGTGTAATGTAGCTTTACATCTTCAAAATGGTCAAAATTATTCTGAAGAAGTTGTAAAGCATCATATGGGATTATTGGTCACTGCATTAGAGTCTTATGAAGGGTTGATTGCCGGAAAAATTGGCAATCCAATGCTCACAAAGGAAGATTACGACCAAATCAATGCAGAGGAGCTGGAACTGATGGATATTAAATGGGCCTTAGCTAGTGTCACACCCCCAAAATCCACACGCGGAGTATCACCTCTTGGAGGCATGACTGACCAGGATCAAGCCACCAATCATATTGAACATATAAGTAATAAGTAAAAGTAAATGTAATCCATCACAATATAATTGGTGTTCCATCAAAACATAGTATAAGTAGCGGAAGCATAGTATGAAAATCCAACACAAGTCTTAAGTTTAAAGAGTCATAAAGTTTTCATCAAAACATCCACAATCCGTGCCCACAATGACCGCGCCTCCCGTGCAAGCTCCATGAGTACCTATGGTCCTGCAAGGCATGTAACAGGAAGTCAACAACTAGTTGAGCGAGTTCACAGTTGGTTGTTTAGTTATAGTGTTCGTTTCGTAAACCGTATGTTTGTTTAGTAACCAATGTATCGTGTCTGTTTGTATCGCGGCCTTCCCGGCATGCCTGCGAAGATTAATGGGGGTCTCCCATGTTTTTCTAGACTAGGTATATTTGTATCGCAGCCCACCCGGCATGTGTGCGAAGTTTAGAGTATGGTTCGCAGCCATTCCAGGCATGTGTGCGAAGATTAGTTCTATTATCGCAGCCATTCCCGGCGTGTGTGCGAAGAGAAGTATATGTATCACTAGTCTAGCAGTATCTACCAATAACCTTCCTCTCCCGAGGCCTATGGTATGTAATTCTGATAACAATTTAAGCACAAGTAATCATCCAAACCCATTCCCAACCCCGGGAATCCCATGCCTTGGTAAGAGTGTGAACTCACCTTGGTTTGCTCGGTATGCTAAAGTATACACGCTCACAAATAATCAATCACGACCTATAGTACGCACGTATACTCAATCAGTTAAACTCGTAAAGATTCACATGCCATTTATGTCACGAAGTGTGTTTAAGCAATTATCATGTATCACATAAGCAATTGATCAAAGTCATGCAAATCCATGTTTCACATGAGGGCTTTCTCAGTTTATTCGATCAATATTAACCATTAACATGTCTAACGGCGTTTAACAGGTTTAACGAGGTTCCCCACTTGACAAGATTTACGCACTTAGCATAGAGAACATACGTAACAGAATCATTCAGAATTAATCAGAGTTATCATACACACATAACATACTGACATGTTTAATAGTGTTAGCAACTTAACATATTTGTCAAGTTAACAGAGTTAATAGAGCATAATAGAGTTAATAAACTTAACTTAGTTAATAGACTAAACATAGTCGGTAACTAACGGTATTAACAAACTATCAGATTTAATTAATTAACAGAGTAAACAGTTGGGCCGAAATCAACTTGACTTGGGCCAAAATCCCTTGTTGGCGAAAACACTTGGGCAACGAAATCCCAAAGTGTTTTCGTCGAGTACAATCATCATCATCATCAGTTACACAACAACCGCAACCCTAAACCACACTAACAGTTATCTAATAATGATACAATCGGACCAACCCTCTAATCATATAAACATTCTATTGGACCGAGATAATAGATCTGACAATTCTTTCTAAATCAATTGATACAAGAATCCATATGATGTCATAGTTGACTATTATTTTGATGGCCGACAACTAAATTAATTGACACATATCAATTTGATTTCAATAATTAATAATCATGCAATACTTACTAACAATTCCCATATTATCCACATGGCTTGATCAGATCATTCATTATCACATTAACAGACATACACGATTAGTCAAATCATTCAATATACATGGTAGTTTGTCGATAATATAAATATATATAACGATCACGAATCCCCACAACACTCAATAAAACAAGCACAATCAATTATGCTAAACACATAACAGTACAGAAGACATGCATGATACGAGAAGTTAATTCAAAACATAAATTATTACACTAACCGAATACTAGTTGCTGCTTCGAAGGGGGTCTGATTTCAAACAAGGTGAAGGCAGCCGTCGGGTTTCAAAGAAAACGAGAGAGAGTGAGAGATATCTAGGGTTGTTACCGGTTACCAAAACAAACTCACGCAAGGGTTGGACAAAAATATAACACATTAGCTACTGGGCCGAAGCCCATTCTCCTCGCAAGCCCATTCTGACGAAAACTCTTAGGTGTTTTCGTCCAGTGGTGTATTCGACTAGAGAGGTTTTCGTGTGGGGGTTGTTTTCGGCAAGGATTTATTAATTACACATCACTATCAATACAATAAGCATACATCTCACATAGACACTTATAATGCACATCATCACGTATATAAGTAATCATAATACGGTTTAACATTTTACAAGCGTGTACGGTTGTGAAACAAACAAGTCGTGTCAACAAACAATCTAACCAATTAACGTGTAATAGTGCGAAGATGGAATCTTGGAAACTCGAGTTGTCACATTATCCCCAACTTGAAAGAAATTTCGTCCCGAAATTTAGTACGCGGTTACTGAGGAAGCTAGTTAAGTTTGCGCGGTTTACTGGTTTTCCTGGGGTGTCACATCATCCCCCCGTTGATTTGGAATTTCGTCCCGAAATTCTGTAGTAGCTTCAGCCTCAGTAGTGGTTGCACTGTTTTCGAATAACTGGGGATACTTGAGTTTCATTTGATCTTCTCGTTCCCAGGTGAACTCTGGGCCATGACGGGAGTTCCAACGAACTCGAACAAGAGGTATTCCGGTGTTCTTGAGGACCTTAACATCCCGGTCCATGATTTCAACTGGTTCCTCGACGAATCATAACTGTTCATCAATAGTAAGCTCCTTCAAAGGAACTATGAGGGTCTCATCTGACAGACGCTTCTTCAGATTCGACACGTGAAAGACTTTGTGAACTGCACTGAGTTCAGCTGGTAGATTTAGTCTGTAGGCCACCCTGCCTATCTTCTTAATAATTTCGAACGGTCCGACATATCGCGATTGAGCTTGCCTCGTTTTCCAAAACGAACAACACCCTTCCAGGGTGAGACTTTGAGTAGTACCTGCTCCCCAACCTGGAGCTCGAGTGGTTTCCTGCCCTTATCAGCGTAGCTTTTCTGACGGTCATGAGCTGCCGCCATTCATTGTCGTATTTGAGCAATTCGTTCTGTTGTGTCTACCACAAGTTCTAGACCACTGATCTGACTATCTCCCACCTCTGCCCAACAAAGAGGTGACCGGCATTTACGCCCGTATAATGCCTCAAACGGAGCAGCTTTAATGCTGGTGTGGTAGCTGTTATTATACGAGAACTCCACTAATGGAAGTTGTTTTTCCCAGCCGTTGCCGAAATCGATTACACACGCACGAAGCATGTCTTCTAGAGTTTGAATAGTGCGCTCAGACTGTCCATCCGTCTGAGGGTGATAAGTTGTGCTCATGTCTAACCGTGAACCAAAAGATTTGTGCATTGCTTGCCACAGTTCTGAAGTAAAACGTGCGTCACGATCGGAGATAATGGAGATTGGCACCCCGTGCCTTGAAACCACTTCTTTTAAGTAGATGTCTGCTAAGGTAGAAAACTTGTCTGTTTCCTTAATAGCCAGGAAGTGTGCAGACTTTGTGAGTCGATCCACGATCACCCAAATAGTATCATTCCCACGTTGAGATCTAGGTAGGCCAGTAACAAAATCCATGGAAATTTGTTCCCATTTCCATTGTGGTATCTCTGGTTGTTGGAGTAGGCCTGATGGTTTCTGATATTTAGTCTTGACTCTCGCACAAGTCAAGCACTTGCTGACGTAAGTTGCTATGTGCGCTTTCATGCTAGGCCACCAATACGTAGTTTTCAAATTGTGGTACATCTTATCCGAACCAGGATGTACTGAGTAGCGAGATTTATGAGCTTCATCCATTACAAGCTCGCGTAAGTTGCCATAGAGTGGGACCCAAATGCGTCCCGTTATATAGTAGACGCCGTCTTCCTTTTGTTCTAACAGCTGTCTTGAGCCACGTAGGGCTTCAGCCCTGACGTTTTCTGGTTTCAGTGCTTCTACCTGAGCATCTCGTATCTGTGAAGGAAGACTAGACTGAATGGTGAGTTGTAATGCTCGTACATGCCTAGGTGTAGTATCCTTTCGACTGAGGGCGTCGGCCACCACATTGGCTTTGCCCGGATGGTACTTTATAGCACACTCGTAATCGTTCAATAGTTCGACCCATCGACGTTGTCGCATGTTCAAATCTTTCTGCTTGAAGATATGCTCGAGACTCCTGTGATCGGTGTAGATGGTGCACTTGGTACCGTACAGGTAATGTCGCCATATCTTGAGCGCAAAAACAACAGCTCCCAGCTCTAAATCATGTGTACTGTAATTCCGTTCGTGAATCTTAAGTTGGCGCGAAGCATAAGCAATGACTTTATCCCGTTGCATCAACACACATCCAAGACCTTGGATGGATGCGTCGCAGTAGACTACAAAATCGTCCGTGCCTTCAGGCAATGAGAGGATAGGTGCGCTAGAAAGTCTATCCTTTATGTGCTGAAACGTTGTTTCCTATGTATTACCCCAACGATAAGCAACACCTTTCTGTGTCAGTAATGTAAGCGGCTGTGCAATCTTTGAGAAGTCTTTGATGAACCATCTGTAATAACCCGCCAAACCCAAGAATTGGCGTATTTCGGTTGGTGTGCGAGGTGCAGACCAGTTCTTGATCGAATCTACCTTGGATGGATCAACATGAATCCCATCCTTGTTTACCACGTGGCCTAGGAAGTGGACTTCACGAAGCCAGAAGTCGCATTTTGAAAACTTGGCGTACAGCTGTTCCGTTCGAAGGAGTTCCAAAATAAGTCATAGATGGTGCTCATGTTCCTCCTGACTCTTCGAATAGATCAGGATGTCGTCGATGAAAACAATAACGAACTTGTCAAGATAAGGTTTGCACACCCTATTCATAAGATCCATAAAAACCGCAGGTGCGTTTGTTAACCCGAATGGCATGACTAGAAACTCGTAGTGGCCTTAGCGAGTTCTGAATGCTGTTTTGGAGACGTCCTCGTCCCGGACTCTCAGTTGATGATAACCTGATCTCAGATCAATCTTCGAGTAATAGCTCGACCCTTGCAACTGGTCGAATAAGTCATCGATGCATGGAAGAGGATAGCGATTCTTCACAGTCACCTTGTTCAGTTCGCGGTAATCTATGCACATGCGGAAGGTACCGTCTTTCTTCTTCACAAATAATACTGGAGCTCCCTAGGGCGAAGAGCTAGGACGTATGAAACCCTTTTCCAAAAGTTCTTGCAATTGCTTAGATAGTTCTTCCAGTTCAGTTGGAGCTAAGCGATAAGGTGCTCGAGCTATAGGTGCTGCTCCTGGAGCTAGCTCGATCTGAAATTCGACCTGGCGATGAGGCGGTAGCCCAGGTAACTCTTCAGGAAACACTTGAGGAAAGTCGCGTACAACTGGAATATCCTCTATCTTCTTCTCTTTTGATGATGCATCAGTAACAAGTGCTAAGATAGCAGTGTGGCCCTTTCGCAAACACTTCTGGGTCTTAAGGAAGGAAATGATGCCACTCACGACACCACTCTTGTCGCCTTGAACTTCGAGAGGTTCCTTGCCAGAACGGGGAATACAAAAAATCTTCTCTTTGCATAGGATCTCTGCTTGCTGTTGAATCCATACCAATGACGATGTCAAAACTATCATACGTTGGGGTCATTCCTAGCATCACCCTGACCAATCACGAACACTCGACCCCTAGCACCATTGCCGTCGTTATTACCCGCTGTTGCCTCCATTATTGTTCCCGTTTCCTTGGTAGTGGTTCTGATTCTGGTTCTGGTTCAACTATGGACAGTGTCTCATGAAGTAACCTTCAGCACTACACTGATGGCGTCTCTTGTTACCCTGATGTTGCTGCTGATTTTGTGGAGCTTGTGGCTTCTGTTGTCGGTTCTTGTTTGCAGGATGAGAGCTTCTACAATCTTTGGCTTCATGACCAAGCTTGTTGCATCTCTGACAACGATCTTCGTTGCACGGCCCGCTGTGGTGCAAATTACATCGATTCCACCCTGCCCTTGACTACCAGAAGATTGCCGACCAGGACTCTGGTAGTCATCGATCTTTCGCTGTTATGCCTGGGACTGAAACCGTAGTCAAACCCTCGCTGGAGGTTCCATCCCTCTTTCGTTTGTTGTCACAGGAAGCAGCAGATGTAGTAGTAGTAGTAGCACCAATACGTTTAGGCAGCTTGTTCTGTTCCAACTGCTTGGTCTTGTGAGACGGTGAGCAAAACGAGTAACATCCTGGATGGTTGCAAAGTTAGCAGCAGTCACCTGGCGTTGAATCCCTGGTTACTAAACCTTTGAGGTACAGCTCAATGCTCTTGATGGGAGGATCCACCATAGTTGGGACATAACACTGCCAGTTCGTTGGATCGTTTCGTGTACGCTTCTATCTCTGACCCCCGTCATCTTCAGGTTAAAGAACTCCACTTCCAGCTTGTGGATGTCATCACGACTACAGTATTCACGTTTGATCAGTTCCTTAAAATCATTCCATGGGGGTGGCATTAGCAGCCGCCAGCCCCCTGCATCTGAACTTGCGCGTTCCACCAAGTTATCGCAGTGCCTTCGAGAGTACCAGTGGCGTACTTCACCCTACGGCCTCAGGGCATTCACACATTTCGAAGACCGATTCGAGCTTCTCGAACCAGTGGAGGAGTCCAACTGCTCCTTCATTGCCACTGAAAGTACTAGGACGACAGTCCATGAAAGTTTTGAACGTGCACACAGGTGGCTGAGCGTGTTGACCTGTCGTTGTGCGTAAGAGTAAACGTACTTAAGCACGAGTGTTGGTTTACGAGAGTAGGATCTAACATCCTAGGATAGGTTCGGATTAGCAGGTTATACCTCCTGCCTGAGCGACTGCGAGTGCTGCCGTAACTTGTTCAGTGATCAAGGCCGCCAACTGGGCATGAGTTAGGTTAACGCGTCCACTCATAATCTTGATATCAAAGAGAACATGAGTGAGAGAGGTTCGCAAAAGTGCGATGACAGAAGAGAGTAAGCACATAAGTGTTTCAATCAACAGTTGTTACGTTTATCTAAGCATACCATGAGCAAAGTTCTATGTAATTCTGGCAAGTAGGCAATAAAATATATACCATATTACCTAGAATGTTGAGTCTTGCACGTGGAGCGAAGCGTCGTTGTGGATCGTTGAGCATTGTACAGGTTATAGTCTGGTTTTACCAAAAAAAAAATTTTTTTTTCCCCCTTTTTAAAACCAAGTTCACTATAACCAATGGCTCTGATACCAATCTGTCACACCCCCAAAATCCACACGCGGAGTATCACCGCTTGGAGGCGTGACTGACCAGGATCAAGCTACCAATCATATTGAACATATAAGTATATAAGTAAAAGTAAATGTAATCCATCACAATATAATTGGTGTTCCATCAAAACATAGTATAAGTAGCGGAAGCATAGTATGAAAATCCAACACAAGTCTTAAGTTTAAAGAGTCATAAAGTTTTCATCAAAACATCCACAATCCGTGCCCACAACGACCGCGCCTCCCGTGCAAGCTCCATGAGTACCTATGGTCCTGCAAGGGCATGTAACAGGAAGTCAACAACTAGTTGAGCGAGTTCACAGTTGGTTGTTTAGTTATAGTGTTCGTTTCGTAAACCGTATGTTTGTTTAGTAACCAATGTATCGTGTCTGTTTGTATCGCGGCCTTCCCGGCATGCCTGCGAAGATTAATGGGGGTCTCCCATGTTTTTCTAGACTAGGTATATTTGTATCGCAGCCCACCCGGCATGTGTGCGAAGTTTAGAGTATGGTTCGCAGCCATTCCAGGCATGTGTGCGAAGATTAGTTCTATTATCGCAGCCATTCCCGGCGTGTGTGCGAAGAGAAGTATATGTATCACTAGTCTAGCAGTATCTACCAATAACCTTCCTCTCCCGAGGCCTATGGTATGTAATTCTGATAACAATTTAAGCACAAGTAATCATCCAAACCCATTCCCAACCCCGGGAATCCCATGCCTTGGTAAGAGTGTGAACTCACCTTGGTTTGCTCGGTATGCTAAAGTATACACGCTCACAAATAATCAATCACGACCTATAGTACGCACGTATACTCAATCAGTTAAACTCGTAAAGATTCACATGCCATTTATGTCACGAAGTGTGTTTAAGCAATTATCATGTATCACATAAGCAATTGATCAAAGTCATGCAAATCCATGTTTCACATGAGGGCTTTCTCAGTTTATTCGATCAATATTAACCATTAACATGTCTAACGGCGTTTAACAGGTTTAACGAGGTTCCCCACTTGACAAGATTTACGCACTTAGCATAGAGAACATACGTAACAGAATCATTCAGAATTAATCAGAGTTATCATACACACATAACATACTGACATGTTTAATAGTGTTAGCAACTTAACATATTTGTCAAGTTAACAGAGTTAATAAAGCATAATAGAGTTAATAAACTTAACTTAGTTAATAGACTAAACATAGTCGGTAACTAACGGTATTAACAAACTATCAGATTTAATTAATTAACAGAGTAAACAGTTGGGCCGAAATCAACTTGACTTGGGTCAAAATCCCTTGTTGGCGAAAACACTTGGGCAACGAAATCCCAAAGTGTTTTCGTCGAGTACAATCATCATCATCATCAGTTACACAACAACCGCAACCCTAAACCACACTAACAGTTATCTAATAATGATACAATCGGACCAACCCTCTAATCATATAAACATTCTATTGGACCGAGATAATAGATCTGACAATTCTTTCTAAATCAATTGATACAAGAATCCATATGATGTCATAGTTGACTATTATTTTGATGGCCGACAACTAAATTAATTGACACATATCAATTTGATTTCAATAATTAATAATCATGCAATACTTACTAACAATTCCCATATTATCCACATGGCTTGATCAGATCATTCATTATCACATTAACAGACATACACGATTAGTCAAATCATTCAATATACATGGTAGTTTGTCGATAATATAAATATATATAACGATCACGAATCCCCACAACACTCAATAAAACAAGCACAATCAATTATGCTAAACACATAACAGTACAGAAGACATGCATGATACGAGAAGTTAATTCAAAACATAAATTATTACACTAACCGAATACTAGTTGCTGCTTCGAAGGGGGTCTGATTTCAAACAAGGTGAAGGCAGCCGTCGGGTTTCAAAGAAAACGAGAGAGAGTGAGAGATATCTAGGGTTGTTACCGGTTACCAAAACAAACTCACGCAAGGGTTGGACAAAAATATAACACATTAGCTACTGGGCCGAAGCCCATTCTCCTCGCAAGCCCATTCTGACGAAAACTCTTAGGTGTTTTCGTCCAGTGGTGTATTCGACTAGAGAGGTTTTCGTGTGGGGGTTGTTTTCGGCAAGGATTTATTAATTACACATCACTATCAATACAATAAGCATACATCTCACATAGACACTTATAATGCACATCATCACGTATATAAGTAATCATAATACGGTTTAACATTTTACAAGCGTGTACGGTTGTGAAACAAACAAGTCGTGTCAACAAACAATCTAACCAATTAACGTGTAATAGTGCGAAGATGGAATCTTGGAAACTCGAGTTGTCACATTATCCCCAACTTGAAAGAAATTTCGTCCCGAAATTTAGTACGCGGTTACTGAGGAAGCTAGTTAAGTTTGCGCGGTTTACTGGTTTTCCTGGGGTGTCACATCATCCCCCCGTTGATTTGGAATTTCGTCCCGAAATTCTGTAGTAGCTTCAGCCTCAGTAGTGGTTGCACTGTTTTCGAATAACTGGGGATACTTGAGTTTCATTTGATCTTCTCGTTCCCAGGTGAACTCTGGGCCACGACGGGAGTTCCAACGAACTCGAACAAGAGGTATTCCGGTGTTCTTGAGGACCTTAACATCCCGGTCCGTGATTTCAACTGGTTCCTCGACGAATCATAACTGTTCATCAATAGTAAGCTCCTTCAAAGGAACTATGAGGGTCTCATCTGACAGACGCTTCTTCAGATTCGACACGTGAAAGACTTTGTGAACTGCACTGAGTTCAGCTGGTAGATTTAGTCTGTAGGCCACCCTGCCTATCTTCTTAATAATTTCGAACGGTCCGACATATCGCGATTGAGCTTGCCTCGTTTTCCAAAACGAACAACACCCTTCCAGGGTGAGACTTTGAGTAGTACCTGCTCCCCAACCTGGAGCTCGAGTGGTTTCCTGCCCTTATCAGCGTAGCTTTTCTGACGGTCATGAGCTGCCGCCATTCATTGTCGTATTTGAGCAATTCGTTCTGTTGTGTCTACCACAAGTTCTAGACCACTGATCTGACTATCTCCCACCTCTGCCCAACAAAGAGGTGACCGGCATTTACGCCCGTATAATGCCTCAAACGGAGCAGCTTTAATGCTGGTGTGGTAGCTGTTATTATACGAGAACTCCACTAATGGAAGTTGTTTTTCCCAGCCGTTGCCGAAATCGATTACACACGCACGAAGCATGTCTTCTAGAGTTTGAATAGTGCGCTCAGACTGTCCATCCGTCTGAGGGTGATAAGTTGTGCTCATGTCTAACCGTGAACCAAAAGATTTGTGCATTGCTTGCCACAGTTCTGAAGTAAAACGTGCGTCACGATCGGAGATAATGGAGATTGGCACCCCGTGCCTTGAAACCACTTCTTTTAAGTAGATGTCTGCTAAGGTAGAAAACTTGTCTGTTTCCTTAATAGCCAGGAAGTGTGCAGACTTTGTGAGTCGATCCACGATCACCCAAATAGTATCATTCCCACGTTGAGATCTAGGTAGGCCAGTAACAAAATCCATGGAAATTTGTTCCCATTTCCATTGTGGTATCTCTGGTTGTTGGAGTAGGCCTGATGGTTTCTGATATTTAGTCTTGACTCTCGCACAAGTCAAGCACTTGCTGACGTAAGTTGCTATGTGCGCTTTCATGCTAGGCCACCAATACGTAGTTTTCAAATTGTGGTACATCTTATCCGAACCAGGATGTACTGAGTAGCGAGATTTATGAGCTTCATCCATTACAAGCTCGCGTAAGTTGCCATAGAGTGGGACCCAAATGCGTCCCGTTATATAGTAGACGCCGTCTTCCTTTTGTTCTAACAGCTGTCTTGAGCCACGTAGGGCTTCAGCCCTGACGTTTTCTGGTTTCAGTGCTTCTACCTGAGCATCTCGTATCTGTGAAGGAAGACTAGACTGAATGGTGAGTTGTAATGCTCGTACATGCCTAGGTGTAGTATCCTTTCGACTGAGGGCGTCGGCCACCACATTGGCTTTGCCCGGATGGTACTTTATAGCACACTCGTAATCGTTCAATAGTTCGACCCATCGACGTTGTCGCATGTTCAAATCTTTCTGCTTGAAGATATGCTCGAGACTCCTGTGATCGGTGTAGATGGTGCACTTGGTACCGTACAGGTAATGTCGCCATATCTTGAGCGCAAAAACAACAGCTCCCAGCTCTAAATCATGTGTACTGTAATTCCGTTCGTGAATCTTAAGTTGGCGCGAAGCATAAGCAATGACTTTATCCCGTTGCATCAACACACATCCAAGACCTTGGATGGATGCGTCGCAGTAGACTACAAAATCGTCCGTGCCTTCAGGCAATGAGAGGATAGGTGCGCTAGAAAGTCTATCCTTTAAGTGCTGAAACGTTGTTTCCTATGTATTACCCCAACGATAAGCAACACCTTTCTGTGTCAGTAATGTAAGCGGCTGTGCAATCTTTGAGAAGTCTTTGATGAACCATCTGTAATAACCCGCCAAACCCAAGAATTGGCGTATTTCGGTTGGTGTGCGAGGTGCAGACCAGTTCTTGATCGAATCTACCTTGGATGGATCAACATGAATCCCATCCTTGTTTACCACGTGGCCTAGGAAGTGGACTTCACGAAGCCAGAAGTCGCATTTTGAAAACTTGGCGTACAGCTGTTCCGTTCGAAGGAGTTCCAAAATAAGTCATAGATGGTGCTCATGTTCCTCCTGACTCTTCGAATAGATCAGGATGTCGTCGATGAAAACAATAACGAACTTGTCAAGATAAGGTTTGCACACCCTATTCATAAGATCCATAAAAACCGCAGGTGCGTTTGTTAACCCGAATGGCATGACTAGAAACTCGTAGTGGCCTTAGCGAGTTCTGAATGCTGTTTTGGAGACGTCCTCGTCCCGGACTCTCAGTTGATGATAACCTGATCTCAGATCAATCTTCGAGTAATAGCTCGACCCTTGCAACTGGTCGAATAAGTCATCGATGCATGGAAGAGGATAGCGATTCTTCACAGTCACCTTGTTCAGTTCGCGGTAATCTATGCACATGCGGAAGGTACCGTCTTTCTTCTTCACAAATAATACTGGAGCTCCCTAGGGCGAAGAGCTAGGACGTATGAAACCCTTTTCCAAAAGTTCTTGCAATTGCTTAGATAGTTCTTCCAGTTCAGTTGGAGCTAAGCGATAAGGTGCTCGAGCTATAGGTGCTGCTCCTGGAGCTAGCTCGATCTGAAATTCGACCTGGCGATGAGGCGGTAGCCCAGGTAACTCTTCAGGAAACACTTGAGGAAAGTCGCGTACAACTTGAATATCCTCTATCTTCTTCTCTTTTGATGATGCATCAGTAACAAGTGCTAAGATAGCAGTGTGGCCCTTTCGCAAACACTTCTGGGTCTTAAGGAAGGAAATGATGCCACTCACGACACCACTCTTGTCGCCTTGAACTTCGAGAGGTTCCTTGCCAGAACGGGGAATACAAAAAATCTTCTCTTTGCATAGGATCTCTGCTTGCTGTTGGGATAACCAATCCATACCAATGACGATGTCAAAACTATCATACGTTGGGGTCATTCCTAGCATCACCCTGACCAATCACGAACACTCGACCCCTAGCACCATTGCCGTCGTTATTACCCCGCTGTTGCCTCCATTATTGTTCCCGTTTCCTTGGTAGTGGTTCTGATTCTGGTTCTGGTTCAACTATGGACAGTGTCTCATGAAGTAACCTTCAGCACTACACTGATGGCATCTCTTGTTACCCTGATGTTGCTGCTGATTTTGTG
Organism: Helianthus tuberosus; assembly: GCA_030545235.1. Lineage (NCBI taxonomy): Eukaryota > Viridiplantae > Streptophyta > Magnoliopsida > Asterales > Asteraceae > Helianthus > Helianthus tuberosus. The sequence continues at coordinate 132,937,406 of CM060389.1, forward strand.
GAGCTTGTGGCTGCTGTTGTCGGTTCTTGTTTGCAGGATGAGAGCTTCTACAATCTTTGGCTTCATGACCAAGCTTGTTGCATCTCTGACAACGATCTTCGTTGCACGGCCCGCTGTGGTGCAAATTACATCGATTCCACCCTGCCCTTGACTACCAGAAGATTGCCGACCAGGACTCTGGTAGTCATCGATCTTTCGCTGTTATGCCTGGGACTGAACCGTAGTCAAACCCTCGCTGGAGGTTCCATCCCTCTTTCGTTTGTTGTCACAGGAAGCAGCAGATGTAGTAGTAGTAGTAGCACCAATACGTTTAGGCAGCTTGTTCTGTTCCACTGCTTGGTCTTGTGAGACGGTGAGCAAAACGAGTAACATCCTGGATGGTTGCAAAGTTAGCAGCAGTCACCTGGCGTTGAATCCCTGGTACTAAACCTTTGAGGTACAGCTCAATGCTCTTGATGGGAGGATCCACCATAGTTGGACATAACACTGCCAGTTCGTTGGATCGTTTCGTGTACGCTTCTATCTCTGACCCCGTCATCTTCAGGTTAAAGAACTCCACTTCCAGCTTGTGGATGTCATCACGACTACAGTATTCACGTTTGATCAGTTCCTTAAAATCATTCCATGGGGTGGCATTAGCAGCCGCCAGCCCCTGCATCTGAACTTGCGCGTTCCACCAAGTTATCGCAGTGCCTTCGAGAGTACCAGTGGCGTACTTCACCCTACGGGCCTCAGGGCATTCACACATTTCGAAGACCGATTCGAGCTTCTCGAACCAGTGGAGGAGTCCAACTGCTCCTTCATTGCCACTGAAAGTACTAGGACGACAGTCCATGAAAGTTTTGAACGTGCACACAGGTGGCTGAGCGTGTTGACCTGTCGTGTGCGTAAGAGTAAACGTACTTAAGCACGAGTGTTGGTTTACGAGAGTAGGATCTAACATCCTAGGATAGGTTCGGATTAGCAGGTTATACCTCCTGCCTGAGCGACTGCGAGTCCTGCCGTAACTTGTTTAGTGATCAAGGCCGCCAACTGGGCATGAGTTAGGTTAACGCGTCCACTCATAATCTTGATATCAAAGAGAACATGAGTGAGAGAGGTTCGCAAAAGTGCGATGACAGAAGAGAGTAAGCACATAAGTGTTTCAATCAACAGTTGTTACGTTTATCTAAGCATACCATGAGCAAAGTTCTATGTAATTCTGGCAAGTAGGCAATAAAATATATACCATATTACCTAGAATGTTGAGTCTTGCACGTGGAGCGAAGCGTCGTTGTGGATCGTTGAGCATTGTACAGGTTATAGTCTGGTTTTACCAAAAAAAAAAATTTTTTTTCCCCTTTTTAAAACCAAGTTCACTATAACCAATGGCTCTGATACCAATCTGTCACACCCCCAAAATCCACACGCGGAGTATCACCGCTTGGAGGCGTGACTGACCAGGATCAAGCTACCAATCATATTGAACATATAAGTAATAAGTAAAAGTAAATGTAATCCATCACAATATAATTGGTGTTCCATCAAAACATAGTATAAGTAGCGGAAGCATAGTATGAAAATCCAACACAAGTCTTAAGTTTAAAGAGTCATAAAGTTTTCATCAAAACATCCACAATCCGTGCCCACAACGACCGCGCCTCCCGTGCAAGCTCCATGAGTACCTATGGTCCTGCAAGGCATGTAACAGGAAGTCAACAACTAGTTGAGCGAGTTCACAGTTGGTTGTTTAGTTATAGTGTTCGTTTCGTAAACCGTATGTTTGTTTAGTAACCAATGTATCGTGTCTGTTTGTATCGCGGCCTTCCCGGCATGCCTGCGAAGATTAATGGGGGTCTCCCATGTTTTTCTAGACTAGGTATATTTGTATCGCAGCCCACCCGGCATGTGTGCGAAGTTTAGAGTATGGTTCGCAGCCATTCCAGGCATGTGTGCGAAGATTAGTTCTATTATCGCAGCCATTCCCGGCGTGTGTGCGAAGAGAAGTATATGTATCACTAGTCTAGCAGTATCTACCAATAACCTTCCTCTCCCGAGGCCTATGGTATGTAATTCTGATAACAATTTAAGCACAAGTAATCATCCAAACCCATTCCCAACCCCGGGAATCCCATGCCTTGGTAAGAGTGTGAACTCACCTTGGTTTGCTCGGTATGCTAAAGTATACACGCTCACAAATAATCAATCACGACCTATAGTACGCACGTATACTCAATCAGTTAAACTCGTAAAGATTCACATGCCATTTATGTCACGAAGTGTGTTTAAGCAATTATCATGTATCACATAAGCAATTGATCAAAGTCATGCAAATCCATGTTTCACATGAGGGCTTTCTCAGTTTATTCGATCAATATTAACCATTAACATGTCTAACGGCGTTTAACAGGTTTAACGAGGTTCCCCACTTGACAAGATTTACGCACTTAGCATAGAGAACATACGTAACAGAATCATTCAGAATTAATCAGAGTTATCATACACACATAACATACTGACATGTTTAATAGTGTTAGCAACTTAACATATTTGTCAAGTTAACAGAGTTAATAGAGCATAATAGAGTTAATAAACTTAACTTAGTTAATAGACTAAACATAGTCGGTAACTAACGGTATTAACAAACTATCAGATTTAATTAATTAACAGAGTAAACAGTTGGGCCGAAATCAACTTGACTTGGGCCAAAATCCCTTGTTGGCGAAAACACTTGGGCAACGAAATCCCAAAGTGTTTTCGTCGAGTACAATCATCATCATCATCAGTTACACAACAACCGCAACCCTAAACCACACTAACAGTTATCTAATAATGATACAATCGGACCAACCCTCTAATCATATAAACATTCTATTGGACCGAGATAATAGATCTGACAATTCTTTCTAAATCAATTGATACAAGAATCCATATGATGTCATAGTTGACTATTATTTTGATGGCCGACAACTAAATTAATTGACACATATCAATTTGATTTCAATAATTAATAATCATGCAATACTTACTAACAATTCCCATATTATCCACATGGCTTGATCAGATCATTCATTATCACATTAACAGACATACACGATTAGTCAAATCATTCAATATACATGGTAGTTTGTCGATAATATAAATATATATAACGATCACGAATCCCCACAACACTCAATAAAACAAGCACAATCAATTATGCTAAACACATAACAGTACAGAAGACATGCATGATACGAGAAGTTAATTCAAAACATAAATTATTACACTAACCGAATACTAGTTGCTGCTTCGAAGGGGGTCTGATTTCAAACAAGGTGAAGGCAGCCGTCGGGTTTCAAAGAAAACGAGAGAGAGTGAGAGATATCTAGGGTTTTTACCGGTTACCAAAACAAACTCACGCAAGGGTTGGACAAAAATATAACACATTAGCTACTGGGCCGAAGCCCATTCTCCTCGCAAGCCCATTCTGACGAAAACTCTTAGGTGTTTTCGTCCAGTGGTGTATTCGACTAGAGAGGTTTTCGTGTGGGGGTTGTTTTCGGCAAGGATTTATTAATTACACATCACTATCAATACAATAAGCATACATCTCACATAGACACTTATAATGCACATCATCACGTATATAAGTAATCATAATACGGTTTAACATTTTACAAGCGTGTACGGTTGTGAAACAAACAAGTCGTGTCAACAAACAATCTAACCAATTAACGTGTAATAGTGCGAAGATGGAATCTTGGAAACTCGAGTTGTCACATTATCCCCAACTTGAAAGAAATTTCGTCCCGAAATTTAGTACGCGGTTACTGAGGAAGCTAGTTAAGTTTGCGCGGTTTACTGGTTTTCCTGGGGTGTCACATCATCCCCCCGTTGATTTGGAATTTCGTCCCGAAATTCTGTAGTAGCTTCAGCCTCAGTAGTGGTTGCACTGTTTTCGAATAACTGGGGATACTTGAGTTTCATTTGATCTTCTCGTTCCCAGGTGAACTCTGGGCCACGACGGGAGTTCCAACGAACTCGAACAAGAGGTATTCCGGTGTTCTTGAGGACCTTAACATCCCGGTCCGTGATTTCAACTGGTTCCTCGACGAATCATAACTGTTCATCAATAGTAAGCTCCTTCAAAGGAACTATGAGGGTCTCATCTGACAGACGCTTCTTCAGATTCGACACGTGAAAGACTTTGTGAACTGCACTGAGTTCAGCTGGTAGATTTAGTCTGTAGGCCACCCTGCCTATCTTCTTAATAATTTCGAACGGTCCGACATATCGCGATTGAGCTTGCCTCGTTTTCCAAAACGAACAACACCCTTCCAGGGTGAGACTTTGAGTAGTACCTGCTCCCCAGCCTGGAGCTCGAGTGGTTTCCTGCCCTTATCAGCGTAGCTTTTCTGACGGTCATGAGCTGCCGCCATTCATTGTCGTATTTGAGCAATTCGTTCTGTTGTGTCTACCACAAGTTCTAGACCACTGATCTGACTATCTCCCACCTCTGCCCAACAAAGAGGTGACCGGCATTTACGCCCGTATAATGCCTCATACGGAGCAGCTTTAATGCTGGTGTGGTAGCTGTTATTATACGAGAACTCCACTAATGGAAGTTGTTTTTCCCAGCCGTTGCCGAAATCGATTACACACGCACGAAGCATGTCTTCTAGAGTTTGAATAGTGCGCTCAGACTGTCCATCCGTCTGAGGGTGATAAGCTGTGCTCATGTCTAACCGTGAACCAAAAGATTTGTGCATTGCTTGCCACAGTTCTGAAGTAAAACGTGCGTCACGATCGGAGATAATGGAGATTGGCACCCCGTGCCTTGAAACCACTTCTTTTAAGTAGATGTCTGCTAAGGTAGAAAACTTGTCTGTTTCCTTAATAGCCAGGAAGTGTGCAGACTTTGTGAGTCGATCCACGATCACCCAAATAGTATCATTCCCACGTTGAGATCTAGGTAGGCCAGTAACAAAATCCATGGAAATTTGTTCCCATTTCCATTGTGGTATCTCTGGTTGTTGGAGTAGGCCTGATGGTTTCTGATATTTAGTCTTGACTCTCGCACAAGTCAAGCACTTGCTGACGTAAGTTGCTATGTGCGCTTTCATGCTAGGCCACCAATACGTAGTTTTCAAATTGTGGTACATCTTATCCGAACCAGGATGTACTGAGTAGCGAGATTTATGAGCTTCATCCATTACAAGCTCGCGTAAGTTGCCATAGAGTGGGACCCAAATGCGTCCCGTTATATAGTAGACGCCGTCTTCCTTTTGTTCTAACAGCTGTCTTGAGCCATGTAGGGCTTCAGCCCTGACGTTTTCTGGTTTCAGTGCTTCTACCTGAGCATCTCGTATCTGTGAAGGAAGACTAGACTGAATGGTGAGTTGTAATGCTCGTACATGCCTAGGTGTAGTATCCTTTCGACTGAGGGCGTCGGCCACCACATTGGCTTTGCCCGGATGGTACTTTATAGCACACTCGTAATCGTTCAATAGTTCGACCCATCGACGTTGTCGCATGTTCAAATCTTTCTGCTTGAAGATATGCTCGAGACTCCTGTGATCGGTGTAGATGGTGCACTTGGTACCGTACAGGTAATGTCGCCATATCTTGAGCGCAAAAACAACAGCTCCCAGCTCTAAATCATGTGTACTGTAATTCCGTTCGTGAATCTTAAGTTGGCGCGAAGCATAAGCAATGACTTTATCCCGTTGCATCAACACACATCCAAGACCTTGGATGGATGCGTCGCAGTAGACTACAAAATCGTCCGTGCCTTCAGGCAATGAGAGGATAGGTGCGCTAGAAAGTCTATCCTTTAAGTGCTGAAACGTTGTTTCCTATGTATTACCCCAACGATAAGCAACACCTTTCTGTGTCAGTAATGTAAGCGGCTGTGCAATCTTTGAGAAGTCTTTGATGAACCATCTGTAATAACCCGCCAAACCCAAGAATTGGCGTATTTCGGTTGGTGTGCGAGGTGCAGACCAGTTCTTGATCGAATCTACCTTGGATGGATCAACATGAATCCCATCCTTGTTTACCACGTGGCCTAGGAAGTGGACTTCACGAAGCCAGAAGTCGCATTTTGAAAACTTGGCGTACAGCTGTTCCGTTCGAAGGAGTTCCAAAATAAGTCATAGATGGTGCTCATGTTCCTCCTGACTCTTCGAATAGATCAGGATGTCGTCGATGAAAACAATAACGAACTTGTCAAGATAAGGTTTGCACACCCTATTCATAAGATCCATAAAAACCGCAGGTGCGTTTGTTAACCCGAATGGCATGACTAGAAACTCGTAGTGGCCTTAGCGAGTTCTGAATGCTGTTTTGGAGACGTCCTCGTCCCGGACTCTCAGTTGATGATAACCTGATCTCAGATCAATCTTCGAGTAATAGCTCGACCCTTGCAACTGGTCGAATAAGTCATCGATGCATGGAAGAGGATAGCGATTCTTCACAGTCACCTTGTTCAGTTCGCGGTAATCTATGCACATGCAGAAGGTACCGTCTTTCTTCTTCACAAATAATACTGGAGCTCCCTAGGGCGAAGAGCTAGGACGTATGAAACCCTTTTCCAAAAGTTCTTGCAATTGCTTAGATAGTTCTTCCAGTTCAGTTGGAGCTAAGCGATAAGGTGCTCGAGCTATAGGTGCTGCTCCTGGAGCTAGCTCGATCTGAAATTCGACCTGGCGATGAGGCGGTAGCCCAGGTAACTCTTCAGGAAACACTTGAGGAAAGTCGCGTACAACTTGAATATCCTCTATCTTCTTCTCTTTTGATGATGCATCAGTAACAAGTGCTAAGATAGCAGTGTGGCCCTTTCGCAAACACTTCTGGGTCTTAAGGAAGGAAATGATGCCACTCACGACACCACTCTTGTCGCCTTGAACTTCGAGAGGTTCCTTGCCAGAACGGGGAATACAAAAAATCTTCTCTTTGCATAGGATCTCTGCTTGCTGTTGGGATAACCAATCCATACCAATGACGATGTCAAAACTATCATACGTTGGGGTCATTCCTAGCATCACCCTGACCAATCACGAACACTCGACCCCTAGCACCATTGCCGTCGTTATTACCCCGCTGTTGCCTCCATTATTGTTCCCGTTTCCTTGGTAGTGGTTCTGATTCTGGTTCTGGTTCAACTATGGACAGTGTCTCATGAAGTAACCTTCAGCACTACACTGATGGCGTCTCTTGTTACCCTGATGTTGCTGCTGATTTTGTGGAGCTTGTGGCTGCTGTTGTCGGTTCTTGTTTGCAGGATGAGAGCTTCTACAATCTTTGGCTTCATGACCAAGCTTGTTGCATCTCTGACAACGATCTTCGTTGCACGGCCCGCTGTGGTGCAAATTACATCGATTCCACCCTGCCCTTGACTACCAGAAGATTGCCGACCAGGACTCTGGTAGTCATCGATCTTTCGCTGTTATGCCTGGGACTGAACCGTAGTCAAACCCTCGCTGGAGGTTCCATCCCTCTTTCGTTTGTTGTCACAGGAAGCAGCAGATGTAGTAGTAGTAGTAGCACCAATACGTTTAGGCAGCTTGTTCTGTTCCACTGCTTGGTCTTGTGAGACGGTGAGCAAAACGAGTAACATCCTGGATGGTTGCAAAGTTAGCAGCAGTCACCTGGCGTTGAATCCCTGGTACTAAACCTTTGAGGTACAACTCAATGCTCTTGATGGGAGGATCCACCATAGTTGGACATAACACTGCCAGTTCGTTGGATCGTTTCGTGTACGCTTCTATCTCTGACCCCGTCATCTTCAGGTTAAAGAACTCCACTTCCAGCTTGTGGATGTCATCACGACTACAGTATTCACGTTTGATCAGTTCCTTAAAATCATTCCATGGGGTGGCATTAGCAGCCGCCAGCCCCTGCATCTGAACTTGCGCGTTCCACCAAGTTATCGCAGTGCCTTCGAGAGTACCAGTGGCGTACTTCACCCTACGGGCCTCAGGGCATTCACACATTTCGAAGACCGATTCGAGCTTCTCGAACCAGTGGAGGAGTCCAACTGCTCCTTCATTGCCACTGAAAGTACTAGGACGACAGTCCATGAAAGTTTTGAACGTGCACACAGGTGGCTGAGCGTGTTGACCTGTCGTGTGCGTAAGAGTAAACGTACTTAAGCACGAGTGTTGGTTTACGAGAGTAGGATCTAACATCCTAGGATAGGTTCGGATTAGCAGGTTATACCTCCTGCCTGAGCGACTGCGAGTGCTGCCGTAACTTGTTCAGTGATCAAGGCCGCCAACTGGGCATGAGTTAGGTTAACGCGTCCACTCATAATCTTGATATCAAAGAGAACATGAGTGAGAGAGGTTCGCAAAAGTGCGATGACAGAAGAGAGTAAGCACATAAGTGTTTCAATCAACAGTTGTTACGTTTATCTAAGCATACCATGAGCAAAGTTCTATGTAATTCTGGCAAGTAGGCAATAAAATATATACCATATTACCTAGAATGTTGAGTCTTGCACGTGGAGCGAAGCGTCGTTGTGGATCGTTGAGCATTGTACAGGTTATAGTCTGGTTTTACCAAAAAAAAAAAAATTTTTTTCCCCTTTTTAAAACCAAGTTCACTATAACCAATGGCTCTGATACCAATCTGTCACACCCCCAAAATCCACACGCGGAGTATCACCGCTTGGAGGCGTGACTGACCAGGATCAAGCTACCAATCATATTGAACATATAAGTAATAAGTAAAAGTAAATGTAATCCATCACAATATAATTGGTGTTCCATCAAAACATAGTATAAGTAGCGGAAGCATAGTATGAAAATCCAACACAAGTCTTAAGTTTAAAGAGTCATAAAGTTTTCATCAAAACATCCACAATCCGTGCCCACAACGACCGCGCCTCCCGTGCAAGCTCCATGAGTACCTATGGTCCTGCAAGGCATGTAACAGGAAGTCAACAACTAGTTGAGCGAGTTCACAGTTGGTTGTTTAGTTATAGTGTTCGTTTCGTAAACCGTATGTTTGTTTAGTAACCAATGTATCGTGTCTGTTTGTATCGCGGCCTTCCCGGCATGCCTGCGAAGATTAATGGGGGTCTCCCATGTTTTTCTAGACTAGGTATATTTGTATCGCAGCCCACCCGGCATGTGTGCGAAGTTTAGAGTATGGTTCGCAGCCATTCCAGGCATGTGTGCGAAGATTAGTTCTATTATCGCAGCCATTCCCGGCGTGTGTGCGAAGAGAAGTATATGTATCACTAGTCTAGCAGTATCTACCAATAACCTTCCTCTCCCGAGGCCTATGGTATGTAATTCTGATAACAATTTAAGCATAAGTAATCATCCAAACCCATTCCCAACCCCGGGAATCCCATGCCTTGGTAAGAGTGTGAACTCACCTTGGTTTGCTCGGTATGCTAAAGTATACACGCTCACAAATAATCAATCACGACCTATAGTACGCACGTATACTCAATCAGTTAAACTCGTAAAGATTCACATGCCATTTATGTCACGAAGTGTGTTTAAGCAATTATCATGTATCACATAAGCAATTGATCAAAGTCATGCAAATCCATGTTTCACATGAGGGCTTTCTCAGTTTATTCGATCAATATTAACCATTAACATGTCTAACGGCGTTTAACAGGTTTAACGAGGTTCCCCACTTGACAAGATTTACGCACTTAGCATAGAGAACATACGTAACAGAATCATTCAGAATTAATCAGAGTTATCATACACACATAACATACTGACATGTTTAATAGTGTTAGCAACTTAACATATTTGTCAAGTTAACAGAGTTAATAGAGCATAATAGAGTTAATAAACTTAACTTAGTTAATAGACTAAACATAGTCGGTAACTAACGGTATTAACAAACTATCAGATTTAATTAATTAACAGAGTAAACAGTTGGGCCGAAATCAACTTGACTTGGGCCAAAATCCCTTGTTGGCGAAAACACTTGGGCAACGAAATCCCAAAGTGTTTTCGTCGAGTACAATCATCATCATCATCAGTTACACAACAACCGCAACCCTAAACCACACTAACAGTTATCTAATAATGATACAATCGGACCAACCCTCTAATCATATAAACATTCTATTGGACCGAGATAATAGATCTGACAATTCTTTCTAAATCAATTGATACAAGAATCCATATGATGTCATAGTTGACTATTATTTTGATGGCCGACAACTAAATTAATTGACACATATCAATTTGATTTCAATAATTAATAATCATGCAATACTTACTAACAATTCCCATATTATCCACATGGCTTGATCAGATCATTCATTATCACATTAACAGACATACACGATTAGTCAAATCATTCAATATACATGGTAGTTTGTCGATAATATAAATATATATAACGATCACGAATCCCCACAACACTCAATAAAACAAGCACAATCAATTATGCTAAACACATAACAGTACAGAAGACATGCATGATACGAGAAGTTAATTCAAAACATAAATTATTACACTAACCGAATACTAGTTGCTGCTTCGAAGGGGGTCTGATTTCAAACAAGGTGAAGGCAGCCGTCGGGTTTCAAAGAAAACGAGAGAGAGTGAGAGATATCTAGGGTTGTTACCGGTTACCAAAACAAACTCACGCAAGGGTTGGACAAAAATATAACACATTAGCTACTGGGCCGAAGCCCATTCTCCTCGCAAGCCCATTCTGACGAAAACTCTTAGGTGTTTTCGTCCAGTGGTGTATTCGACTAGAGAGGTTTTCGTGTGGGGGTTGTTTTCGGCAAGGATTTATTAATTACACATCACTATCAATACAATAAGCATACATCTCACATAGACACTTATAATGCACATCATCACGTATATAAGTAATCATAATACGGTTTAACATTTTACAAGCGTGTACGGTTGTGAAACAAACAAGTCGTGTCAACAAACAATCTAACCAATTAACGTGTAATAGTGCGAAGATGGAATCTTGGAAACTCGAGTTGTCACATTATCCCCAACTTGAAAGAAATTTCGTCCCGAAATTTAGTACGCGGTTACTGAGGAAGCTAGTTAAGTTTGCGCGGTTTACTGGTTTTCCTGGGGTGTCACATCATCCCCCCGTTGATTTGGAATTTCGTCCCGAAATTCTGTAGTAGCTTCAGCCTCAGTAGTGGTTGCACTGTTTTCGGAATAACTGGGGATACTTGAGTTTCATTTGATCTTCTCGTTCCCAGGTGAACTCTGGGCCACGACGGGAGTTCCAACGAACTCGAACAAGAGGTATTCCGGGTGTTCTTGAGGACCTTAACATCCCGGTCCGTGATTTCAACTGGTTCCTCGACGAATCATAACTGTTCATCAATAGTAAGCTCCTTCAAAGGAACTATGAGGGTCTCATCTGACAGACGCTTCTTCAGATTCGACACGTGAAAGACTTTGTGAACTGCACTGAGTTCAGCTGGTAGATTTAGTCTGTAGGCCACCCTGCCTATCTTCTTAATAATTTCGAACGGTCCGACATATCGCGATTGAGCTTGCCTCGTTTTCCAAAACGAACAACACCCTTCCAGGGTGAGACTTTGAGTAGTACCTGCTCCCCAGCCTGGAGCTCGAGTGGTTTCCTGCCCTTATCAGCGTAGCTTTTCTGACGGTCATGAGCTGCCGCCATTCATTGTCGTATTTGAGCAATTCGTTCTGTTGTGTCTACCACAAGTTCTAGACCACTGATCTGACTATCTCCCACCTCTGCCCAACAAAGAGGTGACCGGCATTTACGCCCGTATAATGCCTCAAACGGAGCAGCTTTAATGCTGGTGTGGTAGCTGTTATTATACGAGAACTCCACTAATGGAAGTTGTTTTTCCCAGCCGTTGCCGAAATCGATTACACACGCACGAAGCATGTCTTCTAGAGTTTGAATAGTGCGCTCAGACTGTCCATCCGTCTGAGGGTGATAAGCTGTGCTCATGTCTAACCGTGAACCAAAAGATTTGTGCATTGCTTGCCACAGTTCTGAAGTAAAACGTGCGTCACGATCGGAGATAATGGAGATTGGCACCCCGTGCCTTGAAACCACTTCTTTTAAGTAGATGTCTGCTAAGGTAGAAAACTTGTCTGTTTCCTTAATAGCCAGGAAGTGTGCAGACTTGTGAGTCGATCCACGATCACCCAAATAGTATCATTCCCACGTTGAGATCTAGGTAGGCCAGTAACAAAATCCATGGAAATTTGTTCCCATTTCCATTGTGGTATCTCTGGTTGTTGGAGTAGGCCTGATGGTTTCTGATATTTAGTCTTGACTCTCGCACAAGTCAAGCACTTGCTGACGTAAGTTGCTATGTGCGCTTTCATGCTAGGCCACCAATACGTAGTTTTCAAATTGTGGTACATCTTATCCGAACCAGGATTGTACTGAGTAGCGAGATTTATGAGCTTCATCCATTACAAGCTCGCGTAAGTTGCCATAGAGTGGGACCCAAATGCGTCCCGTTATATAGTAGACGCCGTCTTCCTTTTGTTCTAACAGCTGTCTTGAGCCACGTAGGGATTCAGCCCTGACGTTTTCTGGTTTCAGTGCTTCTACCTGAGCATCTCGTATCTGTGAAGGAAGACTAGACTGAATGGTGAGTTGTAATGCTCGTACATGCCTAGGTGTAGTATCCTTTCGACTGAGGGCGTCGGCCACCACATTGGCTTTGCCCGGATGGTACTTTATAGCACACTCGTAATCGTTCAATAGTTCGACCCATCGACGTTGTCGCATGTTCAAATCTTTCTGCTTGAAGATATGCTCGAGACTCCTGTGATCGGTGTAGATGGTGCACTTGGTACCGTACAGGTAATGTCGCCATATCTTGAGCGCAAAAACAACAGCTCCCAGCTCTAAATCATGTGTACTGTAATTCCGTTCGTGAATCTTAAGTTGGCGCGAAGCATAAGCAATGACTTTATCCCGTTGCATCAACACACATCCAAGACCTTGGATGGATGCGTCGCAGTAGACTACAAAATCGTCCGTGCCTTCAGGCAATGAGAGGATAGGTGCGCTAGAAAGTCTATCCTTTAAGTGCTGAAACGCTGTTTCCTATGTATTACCCCAACGATAAGCAACACCTTTCTGTGTCAGTAATGTAAGCGGCTGTGCAATCTTTGAGAAGTCTTTGATGAACCATCTGTAATAACCCGCCAAACCCAAGAATTGGCGTATTTCGGTTGGTGTGCGAGGTGCAGACCAGTTCTTGATCGAATCTACCTTGGATGGATCAACATGAATCCCATCCTTGTTTACCACGTGGCCTAGGAAGTGGACTTCACGAAGCCAGAAGTCGCATTTTGAAAACTTGGCGTACAGCTGTTCCGTTCGAAGGAGTTCCAAAATAAGTCATAGATGGTGCTCATGTTCCTCCTGACTCTTCGAATAGATCAGGATGTCGTCGATGAAAACAATAACGAACTTGTTAAGATAAGGTTTGCACACCCTATTCATAAGATCCATAAAAACCGCAGGTGCGTTTGTTAACCCGAATGGCATGACTAGAAACTCGTAGTGGGCCTTAGCGAGTTCTGAATGCTGTTTTGGAGACGTCCTCGTCCCGGACTCTCAGTTGATGATAACCTGATCTCAGATCAATCTTCGAGTAATAGCTCAACCCTTGCAACTGGTCGAATAAGTCATCGATGCATGGAAGAGGATAGCGATTCTTCACAGTCACCTTGTTCAGTTCGCGGTAATCTATGCACATGCGGAAGGTACCG